>OY992520.1:10978126-11335588 GCA_963921215.1 Scoparia ambigualis | reverse complement strand
GTCTGGATGATCTTTGATTGTATTTAATAAGATCGGCGTTTTACACTATTACGCTAAACAATACACTATCTTCGACGGAGTAATGGGGGAGAGACAGTTGTCTCCCTAGTGAAAGTTGAAGATAGGTCAGACACCATTTAGCTGGAGGTAGACCCGTATGACCCAGTCCAATCTCGAGTCTATCTCCATACATACAGTGTAGTGATAGGAAAATAACACACTGAGTATACTGGCTCGACTGATAGAACATTTAGGAGTTAGTTGCTTTCAGGGGCAATGCGACTCTCACCACACACCACGAATTTAAATTAAATGAGGCTTGGCCTAGTTTGCAAGGTACACAAGAGGGACTGTTAGTTCGACAAAATATAGGCATTTTCAAGTGAGGAAAGTTGTAGGAATCTATAGGTAGGCGGATATATATATATGGTTAGTTATTAATTCAGACTAATAAGGCAGGGATAATTAAGTTACGGCGCTAAATAAAATTATGATGAAGTGATGTGGGTCCTAGCTAGGCAAGTAATCTGTTACCGCAGGCCGGTAAAATTCTAATTGTTTTCCTAAAGTTGTTACCAATTAATTATTCATTTTAAATAATTAACAGAAGTATGATAATATCGTACCATCATTACTTTGGAGTACCTAAAAGTCTAGACTGGTTTTCTATTACAAGAAAAATACTAAAAAGTTATAGCAAATAAGCTTAGTCGTACTGTGATGTTTGATTTCTAACACTGATATGACCAAACAGGCATTTGTTAGCTTTCCCTGGGATGCAATACGATCTCACATGGCTATACTAGTAGTGTAATATTGGGCATTCTAGATCACTTTTCACTCCATTGATCTCACTGACGTTCGATCAATGTCGTTAAAAGTGATCTAGAATGTCCCAATATTACTTTTGAAAATCACTGCCACTCGCTCAGTCAACGTCAAAAAGTGATTTAGATTGTCCAATCGACTTCTCGTGTTTTAGAATGTCTAATCGACTTCTCGTGATCTAGAATCCCATACAACGACTGCGATCTACTTTACACATTTTCAAGGTCTTTCGTTCATAGGATGCAGGAGCTTTTGACAATATGGAATTACAGCACAACTATAAATGAATGTGACTTAGTGAACTCTCAGTACGGAATAAGTGTTGTTTAGACGTAAGCGCCTACACGATTAAAATAGCAATATACCATTAACAGCTACGCTCCTCAGTCTTTCCGAAGGCGCTTGGTCAATTTATTCTATATTGTTTATAATGCCATTTTGTAATATAGTTTCGATTCATCATTGAGATCACATTATTAAACTTAAGTATCCGTCATATACGGTTTTTATTTGCCACCACGCTCCAAGGTGTATCATATAGTTGCATTTGTCAAATTTTATTCCTGACCCATAAGAAAACACTTGTGTATTTTAATCGAATTCATATTTCAATTTCTGTATACAACGACTTCGATCTACTAAACACATTTTCAAGGATTTCGTCTACTGAATGCGAAGGTTTTTGACAATATGGAATAACAGCACAACTTAAACTGGATGGGGCTTCCTGGTCTCCCAGGACTGGATCCCCGAATAAGTTAGTGCTATGAATAACATTTATCAAAGTAGTACCTCGACCCATAGGAAAACACTTGTGTATTTTGATCAGAATCCAGTATGTAATAGTTTAATTTCTGTATACAACGACTTCGATCTACTTAACACATTTTCAAGGATTTCGTCTAATGAATGCGAAGGTTTTTAACAATATGGAATTACAGCACAACTTAAGCTGGATGGGGCTTCCTGGTCTCCCAGGACTGGATCCCCGAATAAGTTGAACTATGAATAACATTTGCTAAAGTTGAACCTCGACCCATAGGAAAACACTTGTGTTTTTAAACCAAACTTCATTTCAGTATACGGTGACTCCGATCTACTCTACACATTTTCAAGGTTTTCAACAATTGGAAGAAAAGGTTTTATGCCGAAACACCTCAACCTCGATCCAAGGAAAACACTTGTGTATTTTGATTAGAATCAGTTGCCAATTGTCATTGTCGACTCTGATCTACTCAACACATTTTCAAGGTTCTCATAAAAAAAACACTTGTATTTTTTGATCTAAGTCAATGCAGACAACTGTGCAGGGAATTGTTAGTTACCTTATTTATATCAATCCCGCAAACAACAACGTATGCAATCACTACACACACACACAAACACACACACATACATTAACTACGAGTTCGACTTTGAAACTTCCCGTTTCAATGCTAACGAAAACAATTTTAATACGGGTTATTCCCAAGCGCCATCAAAAATTTGTTTGGAAAATATAAGAAATCCATACATCAATTCCTATACTCCTCCAAAGACCAAATATTATAAAAGATATTATCGAATCAGAAATGAGGGGATCCGTAGACGAACTAAGGCAGCCGATATAGCCCGAAGAATTGCTAAACATAAGTGGCAGTGGGCAGGGCATATCGCTCGAAGAACCGACGGCCGTTGGGGCAGATCGGAGTGGCAACCGCGCACCGGAAGACGCAGTGTGGGCAGGCCTCCAACAAGGTGGTCCGACGATCTGGTGAAGATTGCAGGTAGCAGCTGGATGCGTGCGGCGCAGGACCGGACGTGGTGGGGATCCTTGGGGGAGGTCTTTGTCCAGCAGTGAACGTCTTTTGGATGATGATGATGATGATGACCATTTTTTATCACGGAGGAGCATGAAAATTAATATATTTGTATTTTTTCTGGGGAGGACTTTGGGCCATTTTGTTGTGGGAGAATGGGAATAACCTTTAACATAAACACAATTAGAAAGATAAAGCTAAGTCTATACTGTTTTAATTGACAAACGCATTAAACATACATTTTCATAATACATACAAACACAAACATCACGGCGTATTCCCACAAGTGGGATAGACAGAGCAACAAGTAACAATTAATTACGTCATGCTGAAGTCACGTTTAGCAACAAGTGATCAGATAGGATTTTCATAACAGTACCTTTCAAATTATGGTTTAACTTATAAAGCAAATGTCGATTTGAATACGTACCCACTAAATATGGTTAGATTTAATTATTGTGGGAATAATATGAGTACATAAACACCGAAGTTATAAAAATAGACTGCCTCACGGTAATCGAACCCGCGTCTCTCGATATCCGAGCGGCTAACTTGTAACATACCGAGACATTTGTTTAATTTAGTACGTACATCAAAATGTTTAACTTTTACCGTCTCATTAATAAAAATGGCCAAATGTTACACCTCGGTTTAAAGTGACGCTGTCTCGTTTTTGTTAAAGAAGACAGATAGAGACAGCGTCAATTTAATCCTAAGTGTAACTTTAATCAACGTTTATTAATGACAGGGTTAGAGTGTGAGGAACTCGATGAGGTACCTAGTGGTGAACTCGATCTGTGATTGTGGTGGTTATGAAACTCTCGTTAAGACGATCATGAGATGAAATGTAATAGTAAATTTCATGCTTAGTGAAAACAGTCCTAATGTTGCACATCCGGACAATCGTCGTCAGCGCTTTATCGAAAGGTTAGCAATTACACAGGAAATGTAAAATACTTTCGCTGCAAGTTTTCGCACTAATCGATAAACTAAATATTTTGCTTAAAATTTAAAAAAAAACAGAGGTTACAAACATTGCTTCAATTTTGTAATTACTTCCTTTCTTGCTACTAATAACACATATTTATTTATAACATTGTAATACTTATTTAATTACTTTTGCTTAAACGTACACTCGTTAAAATATAACAGCTAATGTAGTGGTTAGGTAGGTACTTGACTATAACGCGAAAAAGGCTCAGGCTAATGGTTTGATGAATGCAAGCATTTATGTGTACATCGTATAGGTAACGGTTTGTAGTACAGAAGGTTACGCTACCGATTAAGCTTGCTTTACTTAGATAATGTATGTGTTTATAATAAGCCCAATATGTACCTATTTGGTTTGTAATAAAAGCAATAATAATAAAAAAAAAATTTGGAATTAACAGTTTTTACATACGGTGTTATTCTTGAAAGTAAAAACTAGCACTAATAGTTTAATTGTATACAAGCAAAAAAAAAAAAAAAAAGTTGATCACTCCTGCTTAGTAAAATTGCTGTTAAACACTTTTCTCCAATAAATACCCGAAAAATGGTAGTTGTCGTATCAGTGCTTCCTAAGTCAGATCGACCACTAGTACGCCTAAGCTACGCCTAAGTTTTTAATATTTAGTGCTTCGGTACTCTGAAATCGCTACGAGAATCATCCAGAAGATATACACCGAAACAATGTTCGTAAGTTTTAAATATTTTTATTTTTCTATTAGCAATGTTGTGTTTGCTCGACTTCGTATATGTTTTGTAAGGTATGTCAACGGTTGATCCCTTCTGCATCTGCAACCGTTAGCACCGCCAAACCGCAGTGGGTGTGCGTGGTGGGCTATGGTCCGTTCTCTCTATGTCATCATCATCATCATCATCAGCCTATAAACGTCCCACTGCTGGGCAGAGACCTCCCACGTGAATAATAGCACGGGGATATTAAGCCATAACCCACCACGCTGGTCCAATGCGGGTCGGTGGGTTTTAACGACTGTCATCTTACGACAACATCCGGGACCAACGGCTTAACATGCCTTCCGAAGCACGGATCTCTCTCTATGTGTAAAGAAGTTATTAAAGAAGGTCTGTAGAGGAGCAGTGACCTAGACCAGCAAATGTTATTATTTAATCGTACTAGTATTTACTGTCATATGTTAAATGTTAATGTCACTAATATTTATTGTTATTTTAGGTCTGAAAGCAAGCAAGTTAAACGCTCTGCCAAGAAAAGCTGTGTGTTAGCCAATTCATTTGACTCGGACAACGAAAGCATAAGGTAATTTGCGTTGATTACTTTTAAAACCTGTTAATATATTTTATGTTATTTCGTATATCGTCAATATTAATAATTAGTTTTTAATTACATTTCTTATCTTTCTAGCTCTAAGAAGAAATGCCTGTACTCGTCGTCGGTGCCTAAGACTTCAACAACGATTGTGAAAAAACAAGAAGGGTCTAGCTCCGCTTTAGACTGGTTAAATGATTCAGAGTCAGATAACGAAGTTTCGCCGCCTCCACGCAAGACAGACCAGACCTTCGACAGTGTACTAACGCGACGAGTACCAGGCGGGGTAACGCGTCGGACTGCGAAGCTCGACGGTGAACTGGTGGCGGAGCTGCGTCTCTACGACGCTGAGGAGGTGCGTAGCCTCACCGGTCTTGAAAGGTGTGAAAAGGCAATAATTTGGGTTCGACTACAAGGCGAAGCTGAGTCTCCTGAATTGTTGACTATAAAAAAATTCATAAAATTAGCCAAATCAAAATTTACTGAAGAGGGGGTATTCTTTAGTGATAAAAAGAAAAAATAGTCACAGTCAGCTAGGTACTACATATTAACTAGTTACACTCTCTTCGGTAAATTTTGACTTAACTAGTTTTACTTATATATTATATGTGTGTTAGGTTTTATACATTTTACTTAAAAACTACTTTAACCTCTTGTAATTTTTTAACACAGTGAAAACAAAATCATAATGGTTAAGACTATATTCTGTTCAACTTGCAACTTATCCGTTAAAAATAATGCTTTCTCTGCTCATTTAAAAAGTATTTTACACAAAAATAATAGTTCTGTAATTGAGAGCGAGGGTATCGAACAAGTGCATAGCGCTCTTCGCGGTCGCATAGCGTCGTACCGTGTTCAATGCGAGGACGCTGAAGAACGTATGCATGTGTTTGCTCCTGCAGATTTTTTATCGCAATTGCGCCTCCGCGTGAAACTTTTACTCTCAGCCCGAATTGAGGCTTATACAAACCTTAAAGTAAATTTCGAATTGTTTTCTGAATTTTTTCTGCATAAGGATGACTCGATTTCAACGAAATCTTTTGCTACTGAAAACATTATCTTACATAAAAGTTATAATTTTGATGCTATGTATACAAACATTAGCCATAAAATTTGTAAAAAAGTTGAAGAATTTGAGGAAAGAGATAGTGGTTGGGCTTACTTACGAAGCTTGTATCTAGAAGTAAATATAAACAAATATAACCCGTTGAGAGCCTCAGGTTACTTAGATTTACCTAACGCTATAAAAAACAAACGTGCATGTATCAACATTAAAAATTCGGATGATTACTGCTTTTTATGGTGTGTCATGGCATCACTTTTTCCTGCAAAAAATAACGCAAATCGAACCACCGCATATCCGCATTTTGAAAGTGTACTTAAAGTTAAAAATATGACATTTCCAGTAGGGTTCACAGATATAAGAATTTTTGAAAAGAATAATCCCAACATAAGTATTAATGTTTATGGCCTTAAAAATAGCAGTAAGGTTGTTGGACCTCTGTACAAATGCGAATTACGTAAAAGACATCACGTCAACATGCTTTTTCTCGAAAATGGAAAACGTACGCATTACTGTCTAATTAAAGATTTAGCTAAATTACTTCGCAAGCAGTTAACTAAACATCATTCCAAAATATTTTTATGTGAGGATTGTATGATATTTTTTGATAACAATCTTAAACTCGAAGCCCACGTTTGCAGTGGTGTAGCAACAATTTTACCTAATCAAGGAACTCGAATACAATTTGAACATTATGAACGCATGCAAGACATGCCTTTCGTTTTATACGCAGACTTTGAATCTTTGTTAGAGCCAGTTGAACCAAATTCTGAAACAAGTTGCACAACGATTACGCAAAAGCATGTACCAGCTGCATTTGCTTACTACGTTGTATGCTCCTACGACAGCTCCCTTAATAAATATGTGTCTTATCGAGGACCTGACTGTGTGAATAAATTTTTTGATAACCTTCTATCTGATATAACTGTAATTTATAATATTTTGCATTCATCGATCCCTATGTTCTTAACAGATAAAGATAGAACCAATTTTGCTCAAGCTAAAAACTGTTATCTTTGTAACAAAATATTATTTGACGACAAAGTAAAAGATCACTGTCATCTTACTGGACGATATCGTGGTGCAGCTCATTCTTATTGTAATATAAAATATTGTTTGCCTAAGTTCGTTCCCATATTTTTTCATAATTTAGCTGGTTACGACAGTCATCTTTTCATACGACAGTTAGGAGAATTATCAGGTAGGATACAAGTGATTGCAAAAAATAAAGAAAATTACATATCGTTTACCAAATTTTTTCAAATTAGTAACGAAGCTATCATACCTGTTCGTTTTGTCGATTCTTTTAAATTTTTAGGCACAAGCCTAGAGAAGCTAGTTGCAAATTTAAATACAAATGATTTTAAACATCTATCTTTTTTTTTTTCCTTCTCAGGAACATTTTAATTTACTTAGACGTAAAGGGGTTTATCCTTACGAATACGTCACTACTTGGAGTTCTTATGATGAAGAAGAAATACCTCCTTATAAATGCTTTTTTAGTAAATTGCACAATTGCAACGTATCAATAGTAGATTATGAACACGCAAAAAGAGTATGGCAAACCTTTGAATTACGGAGCCTTGGAGAATACACTGATTTATATCTTAAGTCAGATGTACTCTTACTAGCGGACGTCTTCGAAAGTTTTCGAAAAACGTGTAAGACGAATTATAAACTGGATCCTTCTTTTTACTTAACAGCACCTAGCCTAAGTTTTGACGCTATGCTATTAAAAACAGATGTTAAATTAGAATTAATAAATGATTTGGAAACAATAAGAATGATACAAAAAGGCATACGCGGTGGTATATGTTTATGTTCTACAAGATATTCGAAAGCCAATAACAAGTACTTACAAACTTATGACCCCGCAAAAAGTGATAACTTCCTTGTTTATATTGATTGTAATAATCTTTATGGTTATGCTATGTGCGCTTATTTACCTCATTCAAATTTTAAGTTATTAAGTGAACTAGAAATTTCAAAAATTGATTTTCATAATATACCCATTGACGGGGACATTGGCTATATACTCGAAGTAGACTTAGAATACCCTTTCCATTTGCATAATTATCATAACGATTTTCCATTCTGTGCTCAAAAATTTGCTCCTCCAGGATCTAAAACTTCGAAATTGATACCAAACTTATACGATAAGTTTTTGTATGTCATTCATTTTTCCCATCTGAAAACATGTCTAAAACATGGTTTATTGCTAAAAAAAATACATAGAGTAATTCAATTCAATCAGAGTCCATACTTAAAACAGTACATTGATATGAACACTGAGTTACGAAAAAAGGCCAAATCTATATTTGAACAAGATTTCTTCAAACTTTTAAATAATAGTATATTTGGTAAAACACTAGAAGACACCGAGAAAAGGGTCAGCGTGAAGTTGGTTAATAAGTGGAATGATGAAAAGAATATAACAAAGAAAAGTTTCGGTGCTGAGCAACTAATAGCTCGACCAAATTTCCATAGTGCTACTATTTTTACAGAAAATTTTATAGCTGTTCAAATGAAACCCGAGACAATTACTTTAGACAAACCCATATATATTGGCTTTTCTGTATTAGAAATATCCAAAAGTCATATGTTTGATTTTCATTACTCTATTATGAAACCTTTTTATCGGGAAAAATTAAAGCTTTGTTATACGGATACTGACAGTTTTCTTTATTCAATAGAAAGCAAAGATTTTTATACAGATTTAAAGTTGAATTTCCTTAGATATTTTGATACTAGTAATTATCCATTAAATAACTGTTACGGTATACCTGGTCTTAACAAAAAAGTACCAGGTCTTTTCAAAGATGAACTAGGTGGAAATTTAATTTCTGAATTTGTTGGTTTACGATCAAAATTATACTGTATAAAAACAGTACAAGAGGAGTTAAAAAGGGCTAAAGGTATACAGAAACAGGTTTTGAAAAACGTACATTTCGAAGATTACAATAACGTATTAAACAAAAATACTTTTTTAAGAAAGAAAAACATAATTTTTAAATCCTTAAAGCATGAAATATTTACCCAAGAACAGAACAAGATAGCTTTGTCAGGTAATGATGACAAACGCGTAATATTAAAAAATAAAATATCTACTATGTCTTGGGGCCACTGGGATTATATATTTTAGCAATTATTTTTTTCACTGTGTTTTTAAATTCTATTATTTAGATATATGACTATGATTTAGATATATTATATTAGAGTTATATTATACTTAAGGCTTGAGAAATAAAAAAATGTATTATTATTTATTACCATTACTAAGATTCATTGGTTGAATTTAAAATAATATTAACTTTTTATAAACTATTGTAACCAGTTTTTCAATATACTTAAGTAGGTACATATAATGAATATTTTGATTTATAAAAATTGTTAAAAAATATGTAAGTTGTTGCTTTT
This sequence comes from Scoparia ambigualis, assembly GCA_963921215.1. NCBI lineage: Eukaryota > Metazoa > Arthropoda > Insecta > Lepidoptera > Crambidae > Scoparia > Scoparia ambigualis. Next base: position 11,326,212 of record OY992520.1, on the reverse strand, counting down.
GCTCAGATTCATTTATTGTTTGAATAGGAAATCTAACTTAGATTATGAAATGTAATGTAAAATTTACTCTACCCAGCTGTATTAATATACCTAATAAAATATAAAAGTAACCGACTAACTTGCATTTTTATTTAATTTATTATATATCTTTGTATAATAAAACATTGACGGTAAATAAGTAAGAAAATTCTAACGCAAACAAGTTTGAACAAGTCAAATTCAGAGTAGGTTGTACTCTTCTGATTATAAGGTAATATGAAACCTAATTAATACAAATCAGGTCACGTTATTGGCAAGTTAATCATTCTTTAATAATATCAATTCTTTCTTTTTATTTTGCTGAAATGTCCATTAATTACATGTTTTACTACCTATATTGTCTTGCTGTGTCATCATGTACATTAATATAAATGGGTTTCAAATTAGTTTCAATTTCAATTATTAAAGTGAAGGCGTCAGTAGTCCAGCTAGATAATATCAACATGGTAAGTTTAAATAATTTTGTATGATTATAAATTAATTTTATTTGTGTTGTAATTGTGTCGTTATTTGGTGAAAAGTGGGTTATGGTAAAGGACTGCTTTTGCTGTCCTCCTTGCGTAGTCGCTGACTAACCCTTCGGGGATAATAGTCGTGGTTTTATGTATGTAATAAACTATTTTATTTTATGTTTTAGAATACTCAAGAGAACCTGGTGTCGCTCAGCATCAACAAGGAGTTCGTACAACCGTCATCTCCCACTTTTGAACAGAACGCTCAAGATATGCTCGAGGGATTTACAGAGGAGTATCCGAATTGGAGAGCAGATGAACGGCGAGGCGATTCCCCGCTGTATAACAAGGTGGTGAATAATATCACCAAGAAGAGACTTCGAAAAAGAAGAAGTTATCTGAAGCATTCTCATTCTTACGTGATGAAAAGTACGCCGATTCAAGGTCGTCGATTAATTAAGATTGAAGTGGTGGACTTCGAAACAAATCATACTGATCCATTATTATCTGCGCAGTATGTGGTAACAGAGCATATTGACCCCATAATGGATCAAACAGAGGCTATCATTAGCAATATATCAAAAAAAGTTTGTGGATATAGTTATAGTTTTTAAGAAATTCTAAAATAAATATTATTGAATTGAATACTAAGATCGTTTCATTCACCCTTTTTACTTTTAGTAATTAAACAAAAAGATATTTATACACATTTGATTTATTGAGGAAAATACTTTATTACATTAATAACTCAATTAACATTTAAAGTGTACCACTTTTTTAGACACAGAACATTTTTTAAAGCACACATTTTTTTATGGTACTCACAATTAAATTTATTTACATCTACATGGTAATCACTATATAATTTTAAAAAGTTAGGACAACCTATTTCTTCCAACTCCATTATTTCACAATCTTGACATAGCTCGCGAACCCATATTCCTTTTTCCAATCCCTTTACTAATACCTTCTTACTGCTTAAATACGGAACTATTATTCGTCTAAATTCACGGTAATCAATGAATCCCTGACTCCATTTGAGCCCGCGATTCCTTTCTAACCACCGGATTTGCTTCTTTTCTTCATCTGTTAGGTTTTTAAAAGCATATGGTGGCTTAATTAAGAACGTCTGCGTATGGTTTTTAGTTGCTATTGATAACTCTTTTACAATAAAATTATTTTTCAAATCCTTAAATCCTTGCACATCCACTATAATAGTATCGTTATTCATGATAGCTTTTTCACAATGTTACTCAGTGGTTTATATTCAAATATGCAATCGTTCAGTATAAGGCAGTATGCAGCGGTCTGATCAGGTATCTCTTGATCTGTTTCGATTTCTACTCTTACGTCGATTGATCCCTTCAGCATTTCTTGTTGGCGAGAACAGTCAACAACGAATAAAGGAGCAATATCTTTAAACTCTTTTAAACTCGACAACGGTTCTGATCGACGTCCGTGATAATACTGCTGAAACCTTGCATACTGTTCGTATATTAATAAAAACTTGTTGTCAGAGAAATTTATGTTAAGTCCTTCGTAGGGGTAATATGATGAATTTAAAAACACTCTTACGTCACGAACATTGCAATGGTCGAACTCAGCCATTGACATTTGAGCATTATGTTTTCGGTTTGTTTGTAAGGCAATAATAACAAATCGAGGTTTCTCTGTTTGCGATGAAGTTTTAATAGCCCAAGTATGCTTACGTGTCTTGGGTAGTAACGGATATTCATACAAGTCCCAGTTACGAAACGCTAGTGTAATGGCTCGATCTTTTTCTAAATGCTTTAATAAATTAATTCTCTCTCGATCTGACACTTTAATATGTGGAACACGCCAAACGATTTTATTTATTGTTATATTTTCCACTATTTGCTCTTTACTCAATTTTATTGCATTGACATTTGTGTTGCTCCTCAACAGTACTAACTCATGTTTACAGTTAATTAAAACTTTTTCATAATCTTCTGCAAATCCTAATATTTTATTTAATGGTATGGAGACAGAGAAAACTCCGTTTGTAACATTGGTTATTCCTGCAGGAGACCAACCCCAAACTTTTGCACTTTTGGATTCATTTTCATTCAAAGACAAATAAGACTTCATTGTCGTTGTGATACCTGCATTTTTTATTTTATCTATTTCTATTCCATTTAACTCATATCGAATATCTTGGAATAGAAATAACGCAGGATTGTTTACAAAATGCACACTTGTTACCTTTTCTTTAGTGGTACTGTTATATACATCAGCTTTACCTTCAATATACAAAGTGCTGCGTGACGGCAACACATACAAATCTTGCTGATTGATTGGTATTCTTATTTCATCATTATTGTTGAAACTTGTTACATACGGCTTATACGAATGATATTCAAAACTCTCGATACTGTTATCGTATGACGTTGGCTGAGATATATTTAATATGTTCATTTTAACAAGCCTACTAGCTTTAGAAATTCTTTATTATTTTTAGTAACCTTCTTTTTTAAGTCAAACGGTGTTCTTTTACTTATTGCTCTTTTGGAACTGACTTGAACACCTGATGAGGTAGGGTTTTTATTAAAATTAATCATTTTTTTCTAAAATGTAAATAAAGTTGTACGTCTTCTCCACGTAAATTAATCTGTCTATTATCAGCGTCTAACAACCTAATATTAATTGCACTAATTGAACTTTGATTGACTGGAAAATAGATTAAGTTTTTAGGAATTTCAATAATTCTATAACCGGGTGGTACATTAGGCACAAACTCATAAATAATATGGCTTGCTTTCCCATTCACGAATGATCCGCTAACTACGTCACATTCGATGCGTACGATGGTTGTTGCTAAAATACTGACTGGGTACTGAGACTCACAACTTATATTTGCCTTAATTGTGTCGTTAGCAAAACCTAAAATTCTACCAATGGAATTATTTTTCTCGAAATGAACATCTTCTGAACAAAATATTTTGGTTTTGAGAGTATTATTATTACAAGTCAATTTTAATGCAGTGTTCTTAATGTTGCTTTTTAAAAATTCGCAAATATCTTGAAGTTCATATGATCCTTCAGGAATTTCGATGAACTCATTGATACCGTAATAAAACTTATTGTTCCTTTCGTCTATATTAGGAATAGAATTTAAAGTAGAAAAGTATATAAGTCCGCACTCATATTGCCCACGTAATTCTAAAGTTGGTGAATAGTTAGTTATTAATGAGGCTCCTTGCCCAGTTATGGATACAGTGAAAGACATTTTTATACTGTCAAGTTATTTTAATTGTAACCTATATAAATGATTTTTCCAATACTTTCTTAAAAATAATAAACAAAGATGACCACAGTTTACAGTACCGAAAGATTGATACTGTTTGTAATTATAATTTATGTGCCTATCTTTCAAATATTTTATTAATTCTAATGGAGGTTTTAAGTTACCAAAACTGTTAAAATATTCACAGTAATTATTTTCTTTTACATAGGCTACCCAATGAGTTCCAGGATTTGAAGAACTATCTAAATTAAGAATAGCACACTCAATTTTTCTTGGTTTTGAGGGTAACGTATCTCTCATAAAAACGCCACGAAAATATGGAATATCAACTGAGTGCTTTAATATATCTAAATTAGTAAGTGCTCGTTTGGGTAACCGTTTAATTAGTTTTTTGGAGGTTGCAAGTACAAGCCCGCTCCTTTTTTGTGAGACTTCAAATACAACCCTTTTCCAAGTGCAACAGCTTCCATCATCTTGTTATGTCGTTCTGATTCTTGAAGATTTTTTTGAGCGACCTTGTAATCGTTAACAGCCTTTGTTATACCTGCAGCACCCCCAGCGAGTGAACCAAGAGCTGATAAACCAGCAAAGATTGGTATGAGGGGTAACAACCCACCAGTTTTCGGAACAGGAATGCAGCGTGGGAAGCGTATTCCTTTTATATTAGAAAACACTTTTTTTGCAGCTGCATGCGCATATTTTATAGCCGTGCGGTTATCATTACATTTTATTTTTTTCATTTGCTTTTGAATTTTTTTAACACCTTTCATGAATGACCGCACTCCTGCTCCGGCTTTAAGTTTTGCTTTCATTGCATTTTTTACTATCCATGATGCAATCTTTTCTCCTTTCCCAGCATCTTTCGATTTCAATCTTTTCTTTGCCATATTTAAAAGTTCTAAATCGGCGTTTTGTCTAACGTTCCAATCTTTATTATTGTAAGCAATATCGTGATACAAGCAAGCTTCATCCAATTTATTTATTCCTCGTTCACCTCTTAGTAAGCGTTTTTTAAGTTTTGTTCCTGGACCACAAAACTGATATCCAGGTAAGTGTAACTCGAACGGAATGTTATCTATTAAATTGTTGACAATGCCGCTTCCTTCCTTCATTGATGTTCGTAAAGTGACTGTACAACATAATCAGGCGATATTTATATTAAGTCATTAATAATTTTCTGTCAACCCAACTGTTTTCACCATCACTGAGACCCAACCATTTGACAAAGAGTTTGTTTCCTTTTTTCTTTAAAACTTTTTCAATAAGATATATATCGGGAAATTGGGTTCTTTGCAGTTCGTATCCGTAAAAAGATCCTAAAATGATTTGCTTATGTTTGTCTTCTAAGTGGTATGTGACAGGATTTGTATGGTTAACTTTCACAACGTTGAAGATTTCTGTTGACCAGTTGGGAGTATAACCTTTGTAGAATTCACCTTTGTATTTACTAATCCGAACATGATCACCAACACGGTACTTATTTTTTTTCGTTATGTTATTATTTTGTGATTTGATGATGTTGTACTTTACAGTTGTCTGATTTCTTTTGTCAACATCAATAGGTTTAAATTTTGTTATACGATGAACAGTGTTATTATAGCTTTGTACCACGTTTTTCAAATTTTTATTTATCCACTGGTATTGACCGCATAAGCTAAATAGCTTATAAAGGTGACCTTTTAGCGTTCTAATTACTCTTTCAACAATTGCTGCTTTTTTCACAGAATAAGTGGAATAATGGTTAATGTCATATTTTTTCATCAACTCTTTAAAGTTTTCATTATAAAACTCTTTACCTAAATCTGTTTGCAAATTTTTTGGTTTCCGAGACGAATTCAATAATATATTTTCCATTGCGTTGGTGACATTAATTTTATCTTTACTCTTCAAAGGATTTGTCCAAACGTATTTCGATAAAGTGTCAATAACTACTAAAACATATTTATATCCTTTATTAAATTGTGAATACTTTTGAAAATCCATAAGGTCAGCTTGCCATGAATCATCTACTCCTTTTATAATTGTACATCGGCGAGGAAAATTTCTTCTCGCCGCTCTGTGAATTTCTTCTACTATATCTCTTTTACTCATTTTTGTTTGACTTTGCTTGAATCATACGGTCTATTTCTGTTTTTGAGTAAAACATAGTAGACAAGCGATTGGAAGTAGCTGATTCTAAGTTCTGGATGTAAATTTTTACACGACTATTAACTTTATTTATTTCATTCCTTAGATCTTGTACAGTTTTATCCAAATATGCCTTATTTACAGCTTCATCGTCCTTGTCTGGAGATGATAAACCTTTAAGTTTTGATGATTTTAAGTCGTATTCGCCCGTTTCGCACTTTTTTAACGTATCGTTTATGGTATCGATGTATTCAGATAACCTCAAACGTTTATGAATGTGATGACCGAATTTATCTATATTCATTATAATCTCGAAGCTTTGCTTACTGCGAGTATACTGCTTAATTTTCCCCGTGCTATTTGTTTATATTCCATATTTATGATGCCCGCTTCGCGCAGTTCTTCAATTATTGCAACGATTTCATTATCCAAACCCGTGTTACCAGCAGCTTTTGACGCAAGCAGTAATTTCAATCGTTCTATTAATTCATTTGGATCATCCCAATAAACTAAATCTGTATTTGTTTTAACTTTTTTAAAAAGATTGATACCTTTTCCCTGTGGAGGACTCTCAGTACTAGTAGGTTGTTTAGAGAATTTAAATAATGGTTTTATAATACTCATGTATTTAAACCCTTTATTGCTGTTTATTGGTTTGGCAGGATCAAAGTTACGTCTGTGTGCATTAGTATTGATAAGTAGTAGCTTGTAGTTTTCAAGGTCGTCATCTGTAATAACATCTAGATTTGGTACCTTTTTATATAATAGTTCTTTTAAGCCAAGAGTCTTTTCAAAAGTAATGTTTCCAACTTTAAGAATTCTACCGTCATCATGAACGCGAGTGTTTCCAAGCTCAAGTTTCCCTCGCTCATTTCTAATTCCAAAAGGTATGGCATTAAATACTTCAGATGACGTAGACCATGAGGAAGACTCATCTTGATTTATAATGTTTGGTGATGATTGGAGGGACTTAAAAGAACCTTTACTTACATCATGGTTCTTAAAAGGTGACGTAGTTAGGATTTTGTCTGATTTTTGTGGTGTGTCTTGATATTCCTCTTCATCTACACTATTAGAATCAATATATTCTTCACAAGAAGAATACGACTTCTCGCTTTCATTTTTCCTGTTTTTTTTTGATATGGGATCATAAAGCTTTACTTCCTGTAAGTTCTTTTCATCATTTCTATTCGCTAAAATGTTAAGAGGGTCAACAATAGGTTTAAATATTGTTTCCAGGGTAACATTGTTAGAATTTTTAGCATCCTTTATTAAGTCTACCTTCCTTTTAACAGCTGATGCTGATTTTACAATTTGTTCTTTTAAATCTCTTTCCATTTCAATAAATAGGTTTCCTTTCAGCTTTAAGTCACAAATGAAAGTGATTTTATGGCATAATTACAACTGCTTTTGTACATTAATCTAATTCTATAAACGTATCAAATGTCTTCCTATAACATCCTTTGTTTCGTTCACAATCCTTATTTATTACAAGATAATTGAATGGTTTCTTCCAAACAGTTGAGCACATTTCTCGAAATTGTGACCAAGTCATGTCCGACCCTACGTGTTCATCATATACGTGTTTCAAATTTACATCGTCCTGCTTAAATAATATAATTAGGTTAGAATTGTCCCTAATAAGTTGTTTTGGTACTTTTGTATAAGTTTGATTAATATAAAAACAATCGATATTTTTATGACGTCCCATAGCAAAATAATCTCGGATGTGGTTTTGGTTTTCACAAGCAACATCATCAAATATAATAATCGAGTCAGACAAAGCATCATGTGGACTCAAAACTTCGGTGTTGTCATTATATTTATGATACGATGTACCTGCAACCATATTTAATACTTTTTCTAAAAATATGTATTTAGGTTGATACAAAGATTTTGAATAAACATAAAGGTTGCGGAACCGTGGACCATCTGTATGTAGTAATAAACTAATTACTAAGTTTGTCTTTCCACAATTCGAAGGGCCGCAAACAATACAACGGATACTGTTCGGCAATAAGTTGCCATGACGTTTTAACTCATTTGATGATGGTGGGCAAATGCATTTTAATTTTAATGACTGTTTTTGTTTAACAAATCTCATAGCAGCTGTTTTCTTATTGACCACAGTGTTTCGGGAGTTTCAATAAAATGACTTTGAAGCATAGCGCTTAAACATATATACGAGCGAATGGCAGTGATTTTCAAAAGTAATATTGGGACATTCTAGATCACTTTTTAACGACATTGATCGAACGTCAGTGAGATCAATGGAGGAATATTGGGAATTTTCAAAAGTAATATTGGGACATTCTAGATCACTTTTAACGACATTGATCGAACGTCAGTGAGATCAATGGAGTGAAAAGTGATCTAGAATGCCCAATATTACACTACTAAGGACGAACTAAAATAACTTTTGTAATCGGCACATATTTATTATTACACTTATTCAACTTGTTTAAAACAACACCACCTATTCTACCTACAAGTCTTAATACGACTTAACACCCATTTGTTACTCAAATCATTAATTTGTTACTGATTAATTAATTAACTGATTACTTTTTTCACGATAGCCTATTCATAATAATACTAATCCTTCACTAATTAACTCATACTAGTTATTAGTTTAATCGCGCATACACAAATGCACCGCACATACAACACTACACAACAAAATTTCCCCGAGGAAACTGAACACACCTGCTGCGCAAGAGAATCAGTGAGTTCAGTGACTGACTCAGCATAGACAGCGCAGCGCAGTGCCACAGTGCGATTCTCTAAGTTAAAGTCGTAAAGTTGGTGCCGCTGCGATGAGAATGACTCTGTCTCTTTCATATTCATAAAATTGGAAAGAGACAGCAGATCACAGTCATGCGCACAGCGTCTTATGTGTCGCTTGCATTCGCATGCAGTCCGGCAGATCTGACAAAAAATCCGTCAATTTGGCAACACTGTGTGTGGCGGCGTTTCTTCAAAGACGCTTGCGACGATCCATATCTATTTAGGGCTGCCGTTAACTATGAGCGGTTCTTTTTCGATATGAATTCGAATTCGTAATTCATATCGTGTGTAAATTGTGTAATGGATGTAAAGTAAAAGAGGTTTGATGAGACACTGTTGCTTAAAACACAAGTCAAATGCGTTGAAAAATTTTGACATGTCAAAAAATATCTAGATGGCGGAGTGGTTAACACCGCCCGCCTCCCGGATTGCGGAGGATGTGGGTTCGATTCCCATCTGAGGTAGTAAACTTTTTTCGACGTTTTAATATCTCAATGTTAATAACATAAGAATTCGTGATAAAAGAAAAACGTTGTTTATTAGAAAAAAGAAACGGTGGCGCGAATAATTAATAAATTGATTTCAAGTACCTATGTAGCATCCACATAAAAAGACCTAATTTTGTTGTTGATTTATTTTTCTTAATTCTGAATTCACGTGATGCAGACCAAAAACAGCTAGTCGCACTAGTAGTGATGCGATGCGTACCAGTTTGAATCTCAATCATTACCATCAGTAGCTTGTTTAACCATTATGTTATGATCCTTTTAAACTTTTACGAGCAAACATTTTTGGATATTTTTATGACCAACACAACAAATCCCATAAAACTGTAGTCAATACAGTAACATGTTAATCTTAGAATTGATATTCCAAGTGTGTTAGTTTGTGTACAATGTAAACCTGCTGGTGCGTTGTGGTTATAGATAATTAAAGTTTTTGTTTTCTTTTTCTATTGAATTGCAATCCAGATTTATTAACATTTACTTGATAGTATAAGTTTTTTGGTTTACCAAATTAACTAATAAAAATTAACAGATAAATTATTGATCTAATCTAATAACTTTTATAATTGTAAATTCGCTAATATGCAAGTTTGGACGATAGCTTTAATTATTTAAGTTTGTCTATTCATGTTTGTAAAAAAAATGTGAAAGAGTTTGTTATCAACAAAAGGCCAAAGTTTTGACATGTCAGTAACTTCTAGGATCTAAGTAAGTAATGGTTTTATTTTCTTGTGCGTGCCAACCCTAATCACGTGACCTACACACGGCTGCTTTGATTTTTTCGGCAGTCAACGTATGCATTCTGGTGCATTCGCGTCGCGTCGCGTGTGCGTAAAAATGCCTAGGTATACGAACCAGCAATATCTTGAGATGCTATTTTGCTATCGTGAGAGTGACGAGGTAGTAAGTGGTGCTATGCGCTTAAACGAAGAGAGAGTTTTTTAGTTTTAAGGTGTAAATAAGACTTGTAAATACATAATACATGAACTTTTAAACACGCCGAATTAGTGTAATAATAATCATGTGCCGATCACAAACGTTATTTTAGTTCGTCCTTTAATAAATTTTAATTTATTTACGAAATTTTAGCACAGGTTTTCACTTTTATTTAATTATTATTACATTAGTTTGACAGTCCAAAGCCTGCTATGTGTGATGGGAAGCTTATCACCTTTCCTGTTCGCTGATGTAATAAACTGGAATGCTATCTAACACCATGTAAGTACCTACCGACACCCATTAATTACGCAGCTTTTTAGGTATTAACGTTGCCTTTATTGCGAGACATTAGTTTAACTTAATTTAGTGTAAATAAATAGGTAAGACTGATACTTATTATCACAATGCTTTAGGCTGTTTAGTTGTCGAGGACATGAATGGTCATCTGGTCATTTGGTTTGGAGTTAGCGGCAAGTGCTTAGCGTACGGACGCGACATTAGAAAACTACCCATTGATCTTTCATTTGTAAGGAAAGATAATTGTAACTTCTCATAATGTGTGGTGTGATCGATTTTTACTAGGATTGAATTGAAATTACGTTCATACATCATAACACTTATCATAATTACAGTTAAAATGTGGCCATAACTTAACTTGATGCTATCGATAGTCGTTGGACTTAACTGCACCTTATACCTACGCACATTTCAAAAGATTGCAGACTAACGTAGGTACTTATCGCCCAGCTGACAACGCGCACGGGTCAACAGTCGGCCGGCCAGCCGTTCATTGCCTGCGCGTTGTAAATAATCGTTATTTTTAATTGTTTTTAATTTTATTTTACTTATGCTAATGGTTTAAAATTAATTAGATACTCAAAGACCTTCTAATTAAAATTTACAAAATGAATTATTTAATAAAAAATAAAAAAACACGAATTTCTTTTTTGTCATTTTTGTCATGTTTAAAACACTTGACCTGACCAGCCCTAGAAGTTTTTTGCGGTTTCTAGCAGTCACCAATGCTACTATAGGATCAAAATGTTATTCTAGATTATTTAGTTTTACAGTAAACAATTATAGGAGACTTATTCCTAAAAGTGTCCTAAAAGAAAATCTTGTAGCTAACTATAAGACTAACTTACAAAGACAAATCCTCTTGAGAATATCTACGTTTCTGAAATGCTATTACTAGTAAAAGTGTCCTATAGATGTTTTGTAGGTCAGTGTTGTAGCGAACTACACTCGGCGTCAAAAAAATCGCACCTTTTAAAAATCATCTTTAAAAATTCTTAAACCTTACGTAGAGGATAGTGTTGGGTATCATTAGAAAGGTAACAAAAAGGAGTATCAAAAAACAATTAAATTTAACTTTCTGTTTAATTATAATTATACAAACAACATTAAAATGAATAAAATAATAAAAATCCTTAATTAAGTCCTAATTAACAACAGATAATTTACAAAGAAAAATGTACAAAAAGTGTCTTAAAATTAACTTAAAATCTAGTGTTACCCCCCCTTGCCCTGATCACGGCTTCCATACGGTCCCTCATGGACCTCACCAACTTCAGGAGCTCTTCTTGAGGGATAAGCCCCAATTCTTCAATCACCGCGTCTTGGAGCTCCTGTAGAGTCGAAGGAGCTGGATCCCGAGATCGAACCTTACGTTTAAGATGGTCCCAGAGGTGCTCTATAGGATTCAGATCCGGACTTCGCGCTGGCCACTGCATCACAGAGATTTGGGACCTCTGCAAGAAGTCGCTCACGATGCCTGCAGTGTGAGCGCGAGCGTTGTCGTGCATTAATGTGAACCCCTCGCCAAAAGATTCGGCAAAGGGGACCACATGCACTTCCAGGACCTCAGTGACATAGCGGCGAGCAGTCAGCGACCCTTGTCCGCGAGCACCTCCAGTCCGGGAGACGCAGACAAGGTCGGTTTTGCCGGCAGCAGACATACCGCCCCAGAACATGCAGGATCCGCCACCATATTCCACCGTCTCCTGGATGCAGGCTTGGGCGAAACGTTCACCCTGCCTCCGGTATACTCTTCTCCGTCGGTCGTTGCAGAAAAGACACACTCGCGTCTCGTCTGAGAAGAGAACAGCTCTCCACTGCTCAAGGGTCCAATCGACGTGGTCACGAGCAAACTGCAAGCGGGCTCGCCGATGCGCTGCAGTCAATTTTGGACCCGTAGCAGCTCTGTGGGCCGCTATCTTCTTCTCCTTCAATCTTCTTCTAACCGTAGATACGCTTACGGTGCGTCTGCGAACTGCCTGGAGCTGCTGTTGCAACTCAACAGCGTTGGAGAAACGATTTCTCAAAGAGTTCGACACAACGAACCGGTCGTCTCTTTCCGAAGTGCAGCGACGTCTACCCGAACCGTGTCTGCGGATATAGCCACCGGTCTCTATGAAGCGCTGGTACACTCTTCGAACGGAATAACGGCTCAGGTTCAGTTGCCGGGCGACATCACACTGCCGCACCCCTGATTGCAGTAGTGCAACCACTTGAGCGGCTTTATCAGCTGTGGTATCCATCAAAATCTGTGCGTGTGTCCTCTTCAACGGTTGAATAGCGAATGACCCACATTGAACCCGTGTTGACCGTTTTATACCCACAAAGGAAGCGCAACTAGCAACTCTCACGGGTAGCAAAATTTGCATCGAATTTTTGTGACACTTTATTTGTTGCATTAGGTTTTATTTGATAATGAAAAGTAATGTTTTTTATTAAGTTAATTAAGTAACCTTGTAAATAAAATCATAATTAATGCGACTGCATGTGCATATCAAGAGTAAATGACATTTGAAAGTGATTTTCTAAGAGGTGCGATTTTTTTGACGCCGAGTGTATAAGACCGAGATATAAAAACTAATGCACTTAAATATGTTAAGGCTTGGCAAATGCTATATAAGTTAAATAGTCTACAGCAATGTCTTTATAAGAACGTTATTAGAAGTGACAGACTTATAATCTTTCTTTTTAGGATTACTTTGCTAGTTGGGTTATAGGCTGATGATGATGATGATGATGATGAAACTCGACCAGGTTTTCAGATCCCCACTTAGAGACACGATCGAGAGCCAGGTTTAGTTTGGCAACCAGTTCTTGCCTTTTCACCACGATATCGGCTTGCTTTGCAGCTAGATGCCCCAAGTACCGCTCATGCACCGTACTGTCATCAGCATAACAATGAATATTGCCCAAGGACAACATGTCATTAATATGCAGAAGAAATAGAGTGGATGAGAGCACAGAACCTTGCGGCACTCCGGCATTGGCTTTGTAGAACGCGGAGGAACTACCCTCACAAAGGACAGGAATCCTCCGTTCTTCTAGAAAGTCTGCTGTCTTAAAATCACGATGGGACAAAAAAAGCCTAACAAAAGCCGGACAGGCCGGACACGTAAATATTTGGCCGGACACGACCGTAAAAAGCCAAACATGTCTGGCTAAAGCCGGACACCTGGCAACCCTATGTCCGAGGTGTGGTGCTGTGCTGATTTTATTCATCACTCGATCACGTCAAGTCTTTGTATGGCGTTAAAGCACCTTCTGCTCCTGTCCTGGTGACAACACTGACAACAGACGTAGGCTTGTGTCCACTAAGAATAAATCGCGTGGATTGGCGTTTCTAATGATCAATTATGATTTATAGAAACAAAATATCTAAAATATTCATTCTAAAAAATTGGGATTATTAATATTTTTAAAGAAAAATATCGACAATAATATGCATTTAGTCATATGACATTAAACGGAAATCAAAAGCCGTGACGCCACGCCGTGCCAAATGTCATTTTATTGTTAAGACATTTTCTTAGAACAAGCCTCGAACGTACCGGATGTTTGGCACGGCGTGACGTCATTTACTCAACATGGCGGTCTTATAAGCGTTTTTGCGGTAAATTAAATCGGAATATAAAAACGCAAAATGAATATGGTAAATGATAGATTTTTGAAAAATAATGTATTTTTAGGAGATAATAGGTAAACAGGTATCGTTTTAATATGATTTTGAAATTTAGTCAACTAGCCATATTACATACATAGATTCACGACTACCTATTATCCCCAAAGGGTTAGTCGGAGACTAGACAATAAGGATCGTAGAAGCAATCCTATACAATATCAATAGTACACGTTTCACCGAATTACATCTGCACAATGCGCTTAGCGTGATAGGTGGTGATCGCATCGCCGCTCTATGCTGTTGGATGTATTGTATGTGCAGTCTTCAGTCCGTTAGTCGCCTTTTACAACATGCAAGGGAAGAGAGGGGTTGGCATTCTTTTAGTGAGCCGCTATCCGCTATATCACATAGTTTTCGTTAACATAATGGAATGGTCGAATCAAATGGAATTTGCAGAAGACCATCGTTGTTGTTGACCTACCTCGTTTGCAAAAACACAAACTGAGGCGTGATCCTGCCTGAATAGACCTGATAAACAATTTTCTTGGGGTATTTTCATGTGTGTCAAGAAATGTTTATCTCTCTCTCTCTCACACACATACACACTAAGCTAAGCACTCCAGCCCACGTCCATGGAACGGAAACTGTCCTACGATAGGGAGTTTTTCCAATTTTTATAAATACCTTTGCTGAGATTCCTGCCGGCTCTTCTCAGTATAAGGTCTCCCGCGTCCCGTCCTATAAGTCATACGAACCAATATTACGCATGGCGTAGCGACATTTATAAGAGCTCAATTATTATAGCCTAAATTGAATAAATAATATTGAATTTTGCATCTACGCCTTGCTTTCTGACACTTCACTCGTCTTGGACGGATTGTTCTCACGCACGCATCCATATTCATGTGTTGTGTACCGCACAAACGCATCCAACGGTAATTATGGACGCATGATGCGGTGCGCGGCTTCGGTGGTGGTGGTAGTGGTGTTCCGTTCCGTGTGCAATCGGTGACCGCGAAACTGGTGTTTCTATTGCCATTACCGGAGCGAGTTGGAGGTCATGATCGCGGCCCGCTCATAATAGACAAACCGCTTAGTTGGAACACTGACGTTTACCTCTTTCTTTTGTTTGTTTATCAACTACTAGCAGCCGCTCGCGGTTTCACCCACGTGGTTCCCGTTCCCTTGGGAATATTGGGATAAAAAGTATTCTATGTGTCATCCAAATCCATTCAGTAGTTTTTACGTGAAAGAGTAACAAACATCCATCCATACAAACAAACTTTTGCGTTTATAATATTAGTAGGTTGGGATAAAAAGTATTCTGTGTTAATCCAGGTTATAAACTATCTGTATGTCAAATTTCATCCAAATCCATTCAGTAGTTTTTACGTGAAAGAGTAACAAACATCCATCCATACTTACAAATATTAGTAGGATGGTGGCACTGTGGATCTCTTCCCTTGGGTGTCGTAAAAGGCGACTAACGGACTAAAGACTGCACAGAGCAGCGATGGGCGAGCACATGTGCAGTTGTATTTTGATGAAACGTGAACTGTGGCAGTGGACTGCTTCTGCGGCCCTCATTTCCTTCTCTGACTAACCTTTTAGATAGTCGTGAGTCTAAGGTACGTGTGTATGGTGGCAATCAGACATGCAGTCCGCAGGTAAGCGGTCACCATAGTCTATGGACGTTTTTGACACCGCAGCTGTGACTGTGCACACGTATCATTCACGCTAATATTGGTAAAACTATTTTACGTCCCTTTTGTAAACCCCATGCTATACTCCTTTAAAAATATCACAGCGGGGCTTCTTTCAGAATATAATCTGATGAGGACTCATCGCACAATTTTCTCCGGGTTTCGAAAAGAACGTTATCGAACGCCTTTGGTCCCGGTTGTTTTTGTTAGATAGCAGTCATTAAAACTCACTAAGCAGTCGTTAAAATCTACCAAATAGTTGATAAAACCCACAAACACAGGGGCTGTGGTTGGTAGTCCGATCTGGTCATTATGCTATTGATGATGTGGTAAGACCTAGGACCTTACCATTAGGTAAGGTAGGTAGGTAGATCAGGTAAGAGGTGACAGTAGGACCCCAGAGCCCAACAGCAAAAGGCTACATCCCATTTGGTAAACTTCCCATTTCGTAAACCTCATATTATACCTACCTATTATTAAAAAGTTGCGTTTGGTAAACTTTTCCTTACTTCATACATTTAATCCCATTTGGTAAACTATATCACTATTGTTATTTTTGTACGGTACAGTCAGTGTCAATTTAATAGAGAAATTAGATAAAGATTTTTAAACCTTAAATAATGTAGATATCTAATATAATGTAAAAGAATTAAAGAACAGATTTTTAAGCAAAAGTTATTATTTTAAGAAAAAGTCAAATCAAACTGTGATTTTTTTTGTAACTTAATTTTTTTATTTTTATTTAAAACATCAAACTTTTATGGTATAAAAGGTATTACATAATTTATTACTTAATTATTTGATTCATAGTCAAATCTGCCCAACAATAAGTATTTCTCTAATC
Source organism: Scoparia ambigualis (assembly GCA_963921215.1). NCBI lineage: Eukaryota > Metazoa > Arthropoda > Insecta > Lepidoptera > Crambidae > Scoparia > Scoparia ambigualis. The sequence goes on along the minus strand of OY992520.1, from coordinate 11,309,634 downwards.
CGACTTTGTACCTGTGATTAAAAATATTTATCAATGTTATCAGTTTCCGTGTTTTCTTTTTTTACTTAACTGTACCCATTTCAACTGAAAGTTTACCAAATGGGACGCAACACATGTAATTTCTCAAATGTTTGCGAAAGGGGACTAAATGTATGAAGTATAAAATGTTTACCAAACGCAACTTTTTAGTAGGTATAATATGAGCTTTACGAAATGGGAAGTTTACCAAATGGGATGTAGCCAGAAAAACGATTAAAGGCTGACATGATGAATGAAGCTATCGTACACGTCAGTATTTCATATTTTTACTGGCTGCGGGATTCGCATTTCGGCCATAAAGTCCTTCAGCTATGTGTGCTCAAGCTTAGTATAGAAATAACGCTGTGCCGCTCACCGCTTGCCACTTGTCTCGCTAGGCCTACTGCCTACTGGCCATAAGTCCCCCGGCCGCGGCTCGGTCACGTCGAAGCGATTTGCCTCATTTGCATCAATCTGGTGTAATGTCACGGTCCGAACCGACACCCGTTTCGCCTATAACTTGGCCTAGTTTTAATCGTTCGCTAATTTATTGAGCTTGAATGGGGGTTTTTTCACAACCTACTTAATGTCAGAACTAGTCAGAAGGTTTAATATGTATCATTTGGTTTTTCTAAATAATGCTTCATTTAAGGAAGATGTCGTCTCTATTAACTCATCGTAGAATTACAAATATGTTTAATATTAGAAACAGATTGTACAGTTTCAAATGTTAAAATTTAAATAAATGATTCACATTCCTGTATTTTTTTCTTTGTATCGTTTGAATAATTGCCAGCCAACATTAAATTCGCTTATAAAAATAATGTTATTTCTTTTACTAACAGTATACATATAATTTGTGCTATTTTGCTTCCGCCTACAATCAGGACACAAACGGTTTCAAAATAAACTTCTCGTTTAGGGAACATTGCTAGTAAAACGGGCGGTTACGACGCTACTTTATTACGGTCGTATTTAGGAGTTTTATAACCATTGTGACGCAAACGCCAGTAATTTGATGTGCATTATCTGGTAGGATCGCACTGCTGGGATAGTGCGGAAGCGTGCGACGTGCGCCACGGTGCAGCCGAAATAGCCTCGTGAATAGGGTTACCAGATCAAATAATGCGACTTCCTGGCAACGTCTCTCACTTTTCAGTTAATTTCCTGACATTTTGTCTGAATGTTGTATGTATAAAAAGTTACGAAATTGCTTAATTTACTCATTTGATCAAAATGTATATTTAATTAAAATCAATTGCCGAAATATTTGTACGCGCATCATTTCAGAACGGCTGCACCTATTTGGCTAATTCTTTTTTTTTGTTGTGTTTGTAATTGTCAGGACAAGATTTGTATAATTTTTTTTTGGAAATTTTACACGCGATACGGGGTGTTCACGTGACGCGGACGAAGTCGCGAGCGGGCCGCTAGTTATTAATAAATATAATTTTCTATTACCTAAGTTTTCTTATTTTAATTTTAAAAATTCTGACAATCACAGTTTTCCCCTTTTTCCCTGGCAAAATTTCGAAATTCCGGACAAGTTCGTAACTTTGCCCGTGAATGTACAGTCGAGGTAGTTCCCGGCCGACCACTTTTTGGCGATATTCGCTTGCACGCTATCTATGCGCACGCTACTGTACGTAGGCGCAGTCGGAATGGAGCGCAAGCTAAAATCGCCGAAAAGTGGTCTACCGGGAACTACCTCGAATGTAGGTGCTGCTTAGATGCGCGGCTGAGTTGTTTTCTGTATTGACACGATTGTTTAGGGAGTCTTACGATACTTGTATTGTGCCGGTGTCTAGAAAAAGGCGAACATACAATTCCATCCCCAAAAAAGGGGATCGCTCGGATCCGGCCAACTATCGACCCATCGCTGTAACTTCTTTGCTGTGCAAGGTGTTTGAGCGGATAATTAATTCTCAGCTCATTCACTACCTAGAGAATCACTCGCTGCTCCATGATCGCCAGTATGGGTTCAGACCAAAGCGATCAATGGGTGATCTTCTAGCGTACGTTTCTCACGCGTGGGGTGAAGCGATGGACAAGCATGGCGAATCCCTGGCAGTTAGCCTTGATATCGCCAAAGCTTTTGATAGAGTGTGGCATCGTTCCCTTCTTTCCAAGTTGCCGGCCTTCGGTGTGCCGCCCCGTTTGTGCGCCTGGGTTGCAGACTTTCTAGAAGGGCGGAGGGTTCGTGTCCTTTGTGAGGGTAGTTCCTCCGCGTTCTACAAAGTAAATGCCGGAGTACCGCAGGGTTCTGTGCTCTCACCTACTCTATTTCTTCTGCATATTAATGACATGTTGTCCTTGGGCAATATTCATTGTTATGCGGATGACAGTACGATGCATGAGCGGTACTTGGGACATCCTGCGGCAAAGCAAGCCGATATCATGGTGAAAAGGCAAGAACTGGTTGCCAAACTGAACCTGACTCTCAATCGTCTCTCTGAGTGGGGATCTAAAAACCTGGTCGAGTTTAATGCTAGCAAAACCCAGGTTTGTGCATTCTCGTCCAAGGTAACTTCCTTCCTTACTTCTCCCTCTCTTCAGAACTCTCCGTTACCCATTTTGGTGAACCTCAGCATTCTTGGCATGGACATCGGGCCAGGAACTGAATCCGAAATGCTACATCGAGAGTGCTATTTTAACTGCCTCCCGGAAGTTGGGTATTCTTAATAAGGTGAGGCGATGTTTCACTTCCGAGCAGCGCTGTTTGCTGTACAAAACTCAGGTGCGATCGAGTATGGAGTATTGTTCCCACCTATGGGACGGCTCTGCTAAATACCTCCTCGATGCACTTGATAGACTGCAAAGGCGAGCGGTACGCATTATTGGAGATGCTGAGGTTACAGCCTCCCTTGAGGACCTCCAGCTGCGTAGAGACATTGCTTCTCTCAGTGTCTTCTACCAGAATTACTACGGAGAGTGTTCTGAAGAACTTTTTGATCTTATCCCGCCCTCTCCTTTCCTCTCCCGGACTACACGTGCTGGTCGTAGGAACTACCATCATACAGATCAGTACTCGTACCAAAAAATTTGGCAAGTCGTTTCTCTGTAAGACCATTCGGCTTTGGAATTCTTTGCCGGCGCATGTGTTTCCCAGCTCCTACAGTACCGGGTCTTTTAAGCGGGGCGTGAAACGGCATTTATGCAAGCCGTCATGAATGGGTGCGCTCGTTATCGTGTTTATTCCACGGTGGGGAGCGCTTTCATTATTTTGGACTGCATCAGCTGCTTACCATCAGGCAGGATGCAGTCACTATGACAAGTCATAATCATAATAGAAAAAAAAGGTAGACCGTTCCTTACAACACGTGCGATGGACATGTTGATACGGTTAGGTGAAGAATAATATAGCGGCAAGTGCTTCTATCCCTGTAGTAGTTTTTGGGCTCTTCGCTATCAACGACATTACAAAGCTTATGGCAGTCACTGAGGAGGCAGAGTGATAGGACGGGGTTGCACAAAAAATTATATTTGATCGACGTGCTACTGCGAGAGGGAGACCTCTGCAGGTAGGGTAACTATTAAGGAATTTGAAAAGTCCTGACAAAAACCTTGACATTTCGATAATAGTCCGGACTTTTTAGTCACAAAATGGAAACATTACTCTCTTTTTATATTATGTTTTAAGATAAATGAGAAGTTAATAAAGATTATTTTATTTTAAGTAGTTTTGTTACTCATATTTCAAAATCCGGACAAATTAAAGAGCCGGACAAAAACCGGACTAGAGTCCGAAAGTCCGTATTAATCCGGACGGATGGTAACCCTAATCACGCTGGGCATATAAGCAGTTGTAGTTTGGTGAAACGTGGACTATGGCTGTGGGATTGCTTCTGCGGCCTCAAAGGCAATAGGCCTAGCCAATAGTTAATACATACATTCATTCACGACTATTGTCCTCAAAAGATTATTTAGAGACTAGTCTCTGACTAACCCTAAAAACTACCAGTGTGGTCTTCTTACAGCCTAAGAATTTACCAATGCTGGCTGGATGTTGACAGACCTTCCTACATATAGTATCACAAAAGGTGCCCAACCTGGACAACCCACCACCATGCTAACCTGGGCCCTTATTCTGTAACGATTCCTTGTTTCAAAACCACGTTAATTCCTTAAAAAGTTACGATATCTTCCCAAAAACGAATGCGTTTGACGTTTGTGCGCGGTAAGGTTTAGGTGTGGAATCTATAGATTGAGATACAGAATCAGGGCCCTGTGTGGGTTGATTGATGTTAACGAGTGCCATCTTACGATAACAGCCGGGACGGATTGCGGACGGACGTGCCTTCCAAAACACGTGAGAAGTCTATATTAAAGAAATTTGGTTACCCATTCAGTTAAACACATCGCTAAAGTATCTATAGTAATTTTTTTTAAAACCCGTTACATTTTTAACGGACTTGTGTGTTAACTGTGAACGCTTCGGAGATAGCTTAATCTGTTATTTATTATTATAATTCGACTGCAGTCTCATTGGTTCAGGGGCTTTTTAAAATTCGAAATTATTTTTTTTATCTGAATCTTGTTATTAATAAATAGTTAACGGTACAATCTATGTCATCTGCAATCTGTAATACAATAATTAATATCATGTCATGCATGAGTTGCTTGACTCAAAACATTCTACTTGTGTACTGCGTGTCTACTTATTAGTAGATCCATGAACTCCGAAACTGGTAAACAGACCCTTGTTATAATGAGTGAAACAATAGCAAACATAGTAGAAATAGGTATTTCGTAGCATTTTATGCTTTTTAGTGGCAGACGTGTTTTTAATTGATAATTTTAATATTTTATTTTATTTCTTGAATCTTGTAATTTTTTTAAAAATACAAGATACAAGATTATTTCTAATACAGTAACATTTTAAACTTTCATGGTCACTACAATTATTTTTATGAAAAATCGGGATTTTTACCATGTTTGAGTTGTCGGTTTTGAGTCCCCGATATTTCGGCGCAGTTGCATGCACCATGATCACGGAGTAACTGCAGCTAATGCGGGTGGATGTTAGGAGCAGACGAAACGGTCTACCCTCTTTCTTGTTCGTTAAGTGGTACGGGTGTCGAGCCAATGACCTTTTATAAATAGACTAGTCATACGTGAACGAATTACATTTAAAAAATGGCGAAATTGTTTCTATGACGTAATACACGTCGAAAGGGAAAGAAAATAAATACAATCATGTCAAACCTATTGGTAAAAAACTATTTATGGTAACCGACCAATTGGCAACAGCGCATTCCCCATTGCACGGCAATCTCGGCCGCCATTGTTTTCTCTCTTTCACTCTTACAGAAAACATAGTACACGCTTTTCGCTCACGCATATCGAATTGGCAACAGCGCAAATGTCATAACTAAATGATAATTTTCTATTTTAAATTCATATTTACAATAATTACAAATGAAATTAAACACTTTTCTTGTCTCTTACTGTTGCAGTATAGTTTTTGTAATGTCTGTATACACAGGAAGGCATTTTATACTACGGAGGTCAGGCAACGTATCTAAACATAAAATATCATTGTGTCGAGCGCAATAAACGAACAAGAAAGAGGGTAGACTGTTTCGTCTGCTCCTAACATCCACCCGCATTAGCTGCAGTTACTCCGTGATCATGGTGCATGCAACTGCGCTGAAATATCGGGGACTCAAAACCGACAACTCAGACATGGTAAAAATCCCGTAATTCATAAAAATAATTTCTAATACAGTCCAAATTATGAAAGATTCGTACAAAAAACGCATTGATGTTAGTTCATCCGTTTAACAGCTACGATACGAATACGACACAAACAAACAAACGTCAAACTTATTTTTGCGTCGGTAATTAGAGATAATGTAACGACCAACATTTTACGTTACTCTGACTGAAATGTTTCCTTTGGTGTTTTGTAATTTCCATGATTGATTGATTTGAAAATACGTCTTTTTTGTTGTGAATAGGACATGCCACAAAGAAAACTGTACAATTGTGAAGGTCATTGCGTTGCGTCGCTTCGTTCGTTGAACTTAGAGCATGGGTTTTTATTTAATTTGACGAAACGAATCTCAACACGTTCTAACTGCGGAAAAGGGACTGTTTGTTTTCTACAAACATTCGCCTTTTATTATCATTCTAATGATGGACGACTGTCTTGCACTAGGATTTCCTGGCCTATGGGTATTACCCATATTATGTCTCAGATTGTGATTCTATTTATTATCCCAAGGCTATGACATTGGCACGTCATCATTGACCTGGTTAATTAATAAGTACCATGACCATGAAATAGCAAAAAAATGTGATGACTTTTTGCAATTTCGTGTTTTTCGATACAAACTAACATTGGCATGGCATGGCACTACCTACTCCTGTATACCTGTATCCTACGTCCTACTAATACACTCGGCGTCAAAAAAATCGCACCTTTTAAAAATCATCTTTAAAAATTCTTAAACCTTATGTAGAGGATAGTGTTGGGTATCATTAGAAAGGTAACAAAAAGGAGTATCAAAAAACAATTAAATTTAACTTTCTGTTTAATTATAATTATACAAACAACATTAAAATTAAAAAAATAATAAAAATCCTTAATTAAGTCCTAATTAACAACAGATAATTTACAAAGAAAAATGTACAAAAAGTGCCTTAAAATTAACTTAAAATCTAGTGTTACCCCCCCTTGCCCTGATCACGGCTTCCATACGGTCCCTCATGGACCTCACCAACTTCAGGAGCTCTTCTTGAGGGATAAGCCCCCATTCTTCAATCACCGCGTCTTGGAGCTCCTGTAGAGTCGAAGGAGCTGGATCTCGAGATCGAACCTTACGTTTAAGATGGTCCCAGAGGTGCTCTATAGGATTCAGATCCGGACTTCGCGCTGGCCACTGCATCACAGAGATTTGGGACCTCTGCAAGAAGTCGCTCACGATGCCTGCAGTGTGAGCGCGAGCGTTGTCGTGCATTAATGTGAACCCCTCGCCAAAAGATTCGGCAAAGGGGACCACATGCACTTCCAGGACCTCAGTGACATAGCGGCGAGCAGTCAGCGACCCTTGTCCGCGAGCACCTCCAGTCCGGGAGACGCAGACAAGGTCGGTTTTGCCGGCAGCAGACATACCGCCCCAGAACATGCAGGATCCGCCACCATATTCCACCGTCTCCTGGATGCAGGCTTGGGCGAAACGTTCACCCTGCCTCCGGTATACTCTTCTCCGTCGGTCGTTGCAGAAAAGACACACTCGCGTCTCGTCTGAGAAGAGAACAGCTCTCCACTGCTCAAGGGTCCAATCGACGTGGTCACGAGCAAACTGCAAGCGGGCTCGCCGATGCGCTGCAGTCAATTTTGGACCCGTAGCAGCTCTGTGGGCCGCTATCTTCTTCTCCTTCAATCTTCTTCTAACCGTAGATACGCTTACGGTGCGTCTGCGAACTGCCTGGAGCTGCTGTTGCAACTCAACAGCGTTGGAGAAACGATTTCTCAAAGAGTTCGACACAACGAACCGGTCGTCTCTTTCCGAAGTGCAGCGACGTCTACCCGAACCGTGTCTGCGGATATAGCCACCGGTCTCTATGAAGCGCTGGTACACTCTTCGAACGGAATAACGGCTCAGGTTCAGTTGCCGGGCGACATCACACTGCCGCACCCCTGATTGCAGTAGTGCAACCACTTGAGCGGCTTTATCAGCTGTGGTATCCATCAAAATCTGTGCGTGTGTCCTCTTCAACGGTTGAATAGCGAATGACCCACATTGAACCCGTGTTGACCGTTTTATACCCACAAAGGAAGCGCAACTAGCAACTCTCACGGGTAGCAAAATTTGCATCGAATTTTTGTGACACTTTATTTGTTGCATTAGGTTTTATTTGATAATGAAAAGTAATGTTTTTTATTAAGTTAATTAAGTAACCTTGTAAATAAAATCATAATTAATGCGACTGCATGTGCATATCAAGAGTAAATGACATTTGAAAGTGATTTTCTAAGAGGTGCGATTTTTTTGACGCCGAGTGTATTATAAACGCGAAAGTTTGTAAATATGGATGGATGTTTGTTACTCTTTCACGTAAAAACTACTGAATGTATTTGGATGAAATTCGGCATACAGATAGTTTATAACCTGCATTAACACATAGGATACTTTTTACCTCGATATTCCCACGGGAACGGAAACCACGCGGGTGAAACCGCGAGCGGCCGCTAGTTATTTAATATTACAGTATAACGGAAACAGGCATGATAAATGTTACTTAGGTATAATATGGATGTAAACCTTTTAAGAGGGTTTACGCATTTCCGTTTCCCATACAAACTTCCAAGTCGAAATTTTTTAAAACCATAGAGCCAATTTTTATGAAACTTTGCATGTCAAAGTAAAATACAGGGATCTAAATAGTTTGTTGAAAACATTTTTAAAAACGTTTATTTAGCTGAGTTATTGCTATTTAAAGTCCAGTATATAAAGTTTAAAACCGCAATAACTCAGTTAAATAAACGTTTTTAAAAAAAAACTATTTAGGTCTCTGAACGTTACTTTAGCATGGAAAGTTTCATTAAAATTGGCTTAATTAGTTTTTAAAAATGTCGACTTGGAAGTTTGTATGGAAAACCCTTTTAAGAAATCGCCTAACTATGACATTCAAATTGTAGGTATGTTGTGGTGGTAATACTGTTCCAAAGTATAATACTGGACTAAAATAGAATGCAACTATACGTAGTATTCTAGTAATTATGTTTTACGTAAAGATGACACGGTAATTTAAAGTGTTTCACTTTCAGCTAAGTAATGCAATTTTATATATCCTTGTAATAGTTGTTTTGTTTTGTAATAATTGCGCGGTTCGGTATTTTCGGCATGAATCAAAAAAGGTTTTGTTCAATTAAAATCTTCGTGTGATTTATACAGTAACACAACAGTGCGTGTAATAAATAATTTAATAAACCACTTAATTAATGGCACTAGTAAAGTAATGCGAAAGCGTCAAGTTAGACGATTGTAAAAAGAATATTTAATTATGTACTTTGTGTCTTTTGGGTCTGAGTAACTGATTTTATTCAGTCCTATTAAAAACATTTCTTGGTTATAAGATCGATTAGCATCAATATGCAAAGGGTCTCACTTTAGGCACAGTAAAATCTTTGGGTGCACCAGCGGGAGTCTGCGGTTAGATAGAGGACACTACTTACCTATACTTACATTAATCCAACCCCCATAAATATAAACTTTGAAAATTTTTATGACCATTAGCCTAATTCACGTAACAAAACTTCAACGACATGCAAGAGATTTGATCGCTGAAGTCACTTTTCGTAGTCACGTATCAATAGCACGATTTTGTTTTTTAAAAATGATTTTTAACTTTCTATAGTGGACTTTAAATCGCAATAACTCGGCTAGAAAAACGTTTTTTTTTTAATGTTTTCAACAAACTATTTAGATCCCTGTGTTTTACTTCAGCATGCAAAGTTTCATCAAAATTGTCTCACTGGTTTTTAAAAATGTCGACTTGGAAGTTTGTATTGAAAACCGAAATGCGTAAACCCTCTTAACTCGGTTTTGTTTATGTGTATTCACGTATACTTATTAATCAAAGTTCGAAGTTTTACGTAAGTAACGTAAATTTTTAAATTTATTGCAGAAACTAATGTACTTAGATGTATTCTAACTTTGTTAAAAAACATAATTCTACAAACTAATCAACATTTCTGCATGTTTTCGTTAACAAAAAGTATTTGAATTTGTTTTGTAGAATTGTGAACTAAGTATTTCTATTAATATGTATGTGTACAATTGAGTGTAAACTCTTCAAAATCTATAAAATGTTATCTGAAGTCGCTCCGAAACCGGCGCGCAGTCCACTCTCGATGAAATACGGAAACGGACTGCCGGCCGTGCCACTGCCGGCAGGCCGGCAGGGCTAGCGGGGATTATAGTCGCGTAGCCGGACAAAAATTACTTACGATAATTCTAAAACTTTTCGTTTTTACTGAGTGGATAGAGTATGTGGATTGTGAGCTACTTTTAAAAAGTTAGAAGTTTTATGACTGTGCTTTAGGTATGGTTTAGGTATTTCATAATATTTCGTGTAACGTAATGTATATAATATTAAAGTTTGAAATGTTGAGTGTTTTATAATAATAACTATCTTATCTTTGTGTTGTAAAAAGTTTAGAAACATAATATATGTGGAACTCTGAAAATCACAAAATCACTCGTTTTCTCTTTGAATAAAATTTTAAAATTTATGAAATAATATTTAAGACTTTCAGTGGTTAGTGGTATACATGTTGAACAAAGTTTAGAAAGTTAAGTGGTGTGCTTCTTTGATCATTTCATTTTTCTTTCGTAACACACGCAATAATAAATTAAAATTGACAGAATCGCTCATACATGTCCTTTGTAATACTATATAATACCACACAAAAAATTAGAAATATACATATAGTGCATTTTGTTTAAATCACGAATAAAATATTTCGCTAACGTACGTTTCTTTATGCGGACGCGGGCGGCTGCAGGCGCGGCGCGGCGGTGGCGGCGGGCAAGCGCGGGGGTGGGGGCATACCTACCTACACTCTATATGACTGATAATCCACTCGTCACGTCAGACGAGTGGATACATGGCGAACATAATACAAGAAGACGTAATGCAGAAAAAGTAAACTAAGTACCTTAACCTACTTACTTTACATCTTAGATGACATCAATAAAAACATTATTAAATGACAAGTTTTGAGTAGTTAGTACTTACATATCGCGCAATTCTTCTTTCAGTTAAGATTATTTTACAATCATCCAAAATTCTTCTTTCAGATAAGATTATTCTACAATCATCCGAATTGGATGAATGGGATGAAAACGTAAACACGCAATAATAAATTAAAATTTACAGAATCATTTACGCTCATCATGGTCTTTGTAATGCTATTTTATACCATACAAAAAATTGAATCATACATACAGTGCATTTTGTTTTAATCACGAATAAAATATTTCACTAAGGGTGGATTCTACAAAAATGGAATAAGGTCGTATACCTAGATTAAACGCCGAATCTGTATTGACTAATCTCGGAGTAAGTCTTATTCCAGTTTGGTCGAATCCACCCTAAATACGCGATTGGGCATGCAGGACGTGGGCAGGTGGATTTGGGCATCAACTCGTTACACCAAAATTTTGTTCTAACTGGTCACACCGCCAAAAGCAGTATTATTTGTTTCAACCCGTCACAAGTTGATTTATTTCTATTAGGACACATTGTTATTTTTGTAGCTATTGCTGCTACTTACTTAATTACTGCTCTTTAATGATTTCTTGCAGTAAGCCGACGATATTATCTTATTTGCCCCTGCCCCTTATCTGTACATAATACCATAGAATATTTACATAATAGTACAAGTACAGAAGATTCACTCCGCAAAGTCATTTAAATAAATAACTTCTCTTGCTAAGACACAATAAAATGCAATTCAGGTCGCACACCGCTCCCTTATCTACAGTTAAATTCACCTAGAAGTTACCTCTCTTTCTATCGCGTACTCTTATCTCTTCTAATGACTTTTGGGTTGTCTTCTTTTAAATAATAATTAATCTGAATACTTACTTGATTTATTACAAGTTATGGTGTTTATAATGTGTACTTAAATGTGAACAAATAAACATTTCAAATAATCCTAGGCTGGGCATGTCAGTACAGTCAACGCCACATCAGACTACCTAAAGGGTAATATAATACATATTACTGTGCTACCTATACATGTTTATTTGCACCACCAGTGACACTCCGTGTACGTGAGAGCTCGAGCGCTGGTGACCTTGAGCAGAACGTATAAACACTAGGGTTTAATACCGAAATGGAATTTAGACTTGTGCCAAAGAAGACGTATGTATATGTTACATAGTATGTTATGAAACGTATAGTAGTATTAGCAGTTACTCTGTTAAGTACTTACTTAATTCTTAGTTACTTAACTACTAGGGCTTGCAGTCCTGGTACTGTGGAGAAAACAGGATTCCCGGTACTGCGCTAACTATGGTACCGGGAAAACCGGGAATTTCCGGTACTTTTTGGTACTGAATTTTTAACCCAGATGTAACTAACGTTTGATTAATGGATCAATGAGCAAATCAAAATATTACACCAAATTTTTATAATAAAAAAATTGTTTTGCTAATTGCTATAGTAGCTGTGGCATCACTTTGTCGAATGGAATTGGTTAGAGGTCATCCGAATTGAATGTTTTAAATTTAAAAGAGTCTATATACAATGGATTTTTACCATGAGTGTTTTAAGGTGAGTAAATAATATAAATTCGTCCAAACGGAGGCCGTTCAAACGGCGACAGACCCTTCTCCAACGGATGCCCTCGGCGGTATTGGGAGACCACCACGTCGAATGGCTTGCTTCACTCAAAACTGACCACGCGGGTAGAGCCGTTCATGACTTCGCTTTGGCCTACAGTCTGTCCCAATTGGTAACAGAGCCTACGTGGATTCCAGATGTGGAGGGCCATGCACCTTTCTTATTGGACCTTCTGCTGACCTCTCACCCAGACGGCTATCAAGTTTCTATTGATGCACCACTAGGCTCATCAGACCACTGTCTGATTCGTAGCACTGTGCCTTTCACAGAAATTTCAAAAACGTCGAGTCTGGCATTATAGGTCAACGGACTGGGATGCGATGGGAGTTTCTTTGCGTCCTACTACGAGTTTGCTTCTCACTGGATGATCTTGATGTCGCCGCCGACTTTATCGGAATGAAACTTTTCAATCCAAACTCTGTGGTTCCCATTGGCGGCAGGTCTCAACCATGGTTTGGTCGTTGCTGCAAAATGGTGTCTCGCCAAAAGTGACAACATTACATGGCCTGGGCTAATGCGGTGTCATCAAAGGATCCAAACACCAGTGCGCTCAGAAAGAGGTACAACTTTGCCGCCAGGTCCTTTAAGAGGGACATTGCCAAGTCAAAGTCATCATTCATAAGTGGAATTGGCGAGAGGCTAGTGCGTCTTCCTTCGGGTACGCGTGCGTTCCGGTCTCTCGCCAAAGCTATCTTAGGGAATTTTTGTCAGCCGTCCCTACCACCATTGCACAAGACCGATGACTGCCTGACCCATACTGCAAAGGAGAAAGCCGATCTCTTGGGCACTCTTTTCGCATCAAACTCGACCTTGGACGATGGGAAAAACTCTCCACCAACCATACCGCATTGCGCTTGTTCAATGCCAAACGTCTGGTTTCTACAAAGGTCAGTTCGTAAGGTTCTTTTTTCCCTTGATATCCATAAGTCGAGTGGGCCTAGTGCAGTTCCTCCCATGAGTTGGCGCTGGTTCTAACGCGCGTTTTCCGGCTCTCTTACACTACTGGCGTTGTCCCGAGCTCTTGGAAGACAGCCCTTGTCCACCCGATTCTCAAAAAAAATCGATCGCTCAGATCCGTCCAACTACAGGCCAATAATCATCACCTCTTTGCTCTCCAAAATAATGGAGTCCATTACAAACCGCCAGCTCTTAAGGTACCTAAAATAAAACTAACTACTAAGCGATCGCTTGTATGGTTTTCGTCGCGGTCGTTCGGCTGGTGATCTTTTAGTGTACCTTACTCACCGATGAGCGGAGGCTGTCAATAGTAAAGGGGAGGCACTGGCAGTTAGCTTGGACGTAGCGAAAGCCTTTGACAGGGTATAGCACAGGGCTCTTCTCTCTAAACTTTCATCATGCTGGCTTCCTGAGTAATTGTGATCGTGGGTGGCCAGCTTTCTTTCTGGGCGTAGCATCAGTGTCGTAGTCGATGGTTCGTGCTCTGACATGAACCCCCTTAAATGCTGGAGTCTGGAGTCCCACAGGGGTGTGTGTTAGCCCATACTCTGTTTCTTCTGCATATCAATGACATGTTGCATAACAACAGCATTCATTTCTACGCGAACGTCAGTAAGGGAGTAACGCTCTACACTGGACGAGCTAATATTTCCGCCGGAATAAACTTGTGACTGACACCAAGAACATGTTAAGTCATGTCTTGAATGGGGGCCGACCACAGACATATATATGTCTGTGGGGCCGACATAACTTAGTCCACTGTAACCCCTCCAAAACACAAGTTTGCGCATTTACCGCGAAAAAACATCCCTTCGTCGTACCTCTGAACTTTTGATGGAGCTCTCCCTTGATACCAATCCGACTATTGGAATCCTTGTCGTCGATGTTTCGAGTGACGTTCAGTTTCGAGGTTATTTGGAAGGAAAAGTTAAATTAGCAAACAAAAAATAAATTATTTAAATGGAATTATCAAATCATTGGAGTGCGATGACGATGAAACCGTGCGGTGTAGGGTACGGGTACATTAGTTACAATTTTTTCTCCAGAAAAAGATGTGTCTACACCCAGCGGGATCACCTATCTGGGAGACTTATGAGTGATGCAAGGAATTAGATCTATATTTGTTCTATTGAATTATGCTAAAGACAGAATTTGTTCCGTAAAACAACGGAAATATAGGCTTTTCTAACCGACCTCCACCCAGCGGGATATTTACCAAAGTTACGTCTGATGAAGTATAAATTGGTACTAACATTTAGATCTATCATTGTTCTGTTCACCAAAACAAAAAACATTTATCTACCGTCCTTACTTCAGCCACAATCAATCTGCAAAGAAACCTCCAGTGGACTTTTTCTCCTAAGGCATTATTTTTGTAACTTTTACACTAAATTTATTTTACATTCAATTCTATATTCTTATTAATATTCTTTTTCTAAATTTGAGTACCTAACACAATATCACTAATCGAGATTTGTATTGCTTATAAACTATAAACAGCTTGAATTTGCATGTAACTTTTTTGTATTCTACCCACATAATAGCTTTCAAATTCCATACTTTTTATTTTATTACAAGATGTAGGTACGAATAGGCAATTTAAGTAAAATTATAGTCGTAAATAGTTTAAATTTTATAATATAGTTATAAATATAGTCGTAAATAGTTAAAATTTTATTAATTTAGTGTAAAATTTACAAAAATAATGCCTTAAAAGAAAAAGTCCGCTGACTGGAGGTTTCTTTGCAGATTGATTGTGGCTGAAGTAAGGACGGTAGAAGAATGTTTTTTGTTTTGGTGAACAGAACAATGATAGACCTAAATGTTACTACCAATTTATACATCATCAGACGTAACTTTGGTAAATATCCCGCTGGCTGAAGGTCGGTTAGAAAAGCCCATATTTCCGTTGTTTTTATGGAACAAATTCTGTCTTTAGCATAATTCAATAGAACAAATATAGATCTAATTTCCTGCATCACTCATAAGTCTCCCAGATAGGTGATCCCGCTGGGTGTAGACACATCAGAAAAGGTACCGGTGACGTTACGGTTGAGAACTTACTGTGGAGACAAAAATTTGGTAACGCTACGAAATTTGTATGGTTTGCAACTAAGAGCATTGGCCGAGGTTACCGGTAACGACTACCGCAAACGCGGAGCCTAATATTGGCGTAATTTGAAGTTATGACAAAAGTACCGAATTTCCCGGGAAACAAATTCTCAGTACCGGTACTGCGTAAAAAGTCAATTTCCCGGGAAATACCAGGAATTCCCGGGAGCAAGCCCTAGTAACTACCGACCTAGTTAGGTACTTGTAAATTGTAATAATATCGGTAGGTACTTAATAATTGAAGGTGACTAGTAGAATTGATATTATAATACTTAATTAAGTAAATAGGTACCTACGTACTTACGTAGACATACAGACGCGGGGGGACTGTGTTTTATAATTAGTAGGTACCTAGGTAGTGATGAATGATTTAGTGATAATAAGAGTACCTACTTACCATACTATAATTTAGGAAATACTTTTGCATACTTACCTGAAGCTCTTAATTGATTAATTGTCAAAAAAACACGTAAGGGTTGCAGAAAAAACTTTAATCGTATGATGTGGCCCTAGCTAGATACGCAATTTCTATAGCCTATTGTACATCTTAAAAATTACTTTCCTATTATTGTGATTTGTGAACATGACAGGATGATATATTGATTAACCAAAATGAAAAATGAACAGATAAGTACTTAATCATTTGCAGTTTTTATTTTTAATTAAGAATATGTTACATACTCATCCGTTTACGTTACGTACGTTTTCATTCCATTCATCCAATTCGGATAATTGTAGAATAATCTTATCTGTAAGAAGAATTGCGCGATCTGTACTTAACCACTGAAAACTTGTCATTTAATAATGTTTTGTTGTCAGCTAAGATGTAAAGTAAGTAGGCTAAGGCTGGATTCTACCAAACTGGAATAGGACTTACTCCGAGATTAGTCTATACAAACTCGGCGTTTAATCTAGGTATAAGACCTTATTCCAGTTTGGTCGAATCCACCCTAAGGTACTTAGTTTACTTTTCTGCATTACGTCTTCTTGTATTATGTTCGCCATGTATCCACTCGTCTGACGTGACGAGTGGATTATCAGTCATATAGAGTGTAGGTAGGTATGCCCCCACCCCCGCGCTTGCCCGCCGCCACCGCCGCGCCGCGCCCGCAGCCGCCCACGTCCGTCCGCATAAAGAAACGTACGTTAGCGAAATATTTTATTCGTGATTTAAACAAAATGCACTGTATGTATATTTCTAATTTTTTGTGTGGTATTAAATAGTATTACAAAGGACATGTATGAGCGATTCTGTCAATTTTAATTTATTATTGCGTGTGTTACGAAAGAAAAATGAAATGATCAAAGAAGCACACCACTTAACTTTCTAAACTTTGTTCAACATGTATACCACTAACCACTGAAAGTCTTAAATATTATTTCATAAATTTTAAAATTTTATTCAAAGACAAAAAGAGTGATTTTGAGATTTTCATAGTTCCACATATATTATGTTTCTAAACTTTTTACAACACAAGGATAAGATAGTTATTATTATAAAACACTCAACATTTCAAACTTTAATATTATATACATTACGTTACACGAAATATTATGAAATACCTAAACCATACCTAAAGCACAGTCATAAAAGTTCTAACTTTTTAAAAGTAGCTTACAATCCACATACTCTATCCACTCAGCAAAAACGAAAAGTTTTAGAATTATCAAAACTTCTTTATGGAATTTAATGTCCTACGACCGGACTATTACAGGGAGACGGGGCAGGCACTCTCGCGCCGATAAACTTTAATTTTCGTGTTTTAATTAATTTTCACCAGTAGAATACGGAATGAAAATAAAACTCTCAATTAAAATTATTTGCATTATTAAGACCTTTCGTTAAGTGTAAAAACTAAATAAAAAGCGTGAGCCGATTTAGAGAAATTTTGCAATTTATGACTGAAATAGGGATTCGTTGGGGATTTTTTTTCTAAAAAGTGGTTTATGAAAATACAATTTCATTCAATTAAAAATGTTTATTAGATATTCGTTCGTCATTGACAATTTTTTTATACGAATTAAATAGACAGTTATTTGGATATTTTGTTTCAAACATGCAAATATTTAGGCATTTCCCCCCTCTTAAGGCCTTAAGTTTAAATGGTTGACAAACGCTGAGTTGCGATCCTATCGAGTAATCGTTCTATCGGAAGGACAGGTGAATACGGATTTAGGACTGTTTTTCAATAGGACGACTTCTAAACGAAAGCGACGTTTTGACTATTACAAAGTACGTGAAATTATTAATTACAAAATACGTAAATTTCTTGCCTCGAACTTACAGTGTTGTGGAACCAGCTCCCGGCGGCGGTATTTCCGGACCGTTACGACTTAGGGTGGATTCGACCAAACTGGAATAAGGTCTTATACCTAGATTAAACGCCGAAGTTGTATAGACTATTCTCGGAGTAAGTCTTATTCTAGTTTTGTCGAATCCACCCTTAGTAATCTTCAAGAAACGAGCCTATTCCTTCCTTAGAGGCCGGCAACGCGTCTGCGATTCCTCTGATTTTGCGGGTGTCCATGGGCGGCGGTGATTACTTTCCATCAGGTGACCCGCTTGCTCGTTTGCCTCCTTCTGCTATAAAAAAAAACGTGAATTGGGCCGTACGTAGGTGACCACCACCTACGATACCCTGTATAAGCCAGTAGCGGCGTAGTAGGTTGTTGTATCCTTATCTCCCCATGGATGGGCAATACTCGTATTAGTTCACGACGGATAGAGTGGGCCGCTTACAGGTCATGCACGATCAATTGAAGAGGAAGTTTAAATATTTTAGTAATCAATCATACATACTATACTTATACATAATAGTAATGAATATATTATATTCACTATACTGTTATCCCGGAAGGGTAAGAGTCAATGCGATAAGGACCGCAAAAGCAGTCCACTGACGCCACATTCCACGTTTCACCAAAATGACAACTGTACATGTGCTCAGTGGGACAGGTGGTGAGCCTATCGCCGCCTTCAGCTTTTGGATATAATGTGCAGTATTTGGTCCGATAGTCTCCTTTTACTACAACCCAGGGAAAAGGTCGGTAGTACTTTATTAATGAGCTGCCACCACACAACACTTTTTAGTAATTACTGTAAGCCGTACTTTTTGGTCGCAGTCGCAGCTCACACTCGGGAGGGCCTACTCTATTTCTCCGAAACGAAATGTCGGCCGATTTTCGTTCTACTTACAGCGGTTTACATTCCTCCCGAAATTTCGTTCATTCAATATATTGAATATTATATATTGGTTTGGCATTTAGATTGTTATTGTTTAGAAAAATGTTTAAAATTTCAAAAACAATGAAAAGCGCTATAAATCGCAGACGATAATCGACCGAAATTTCGTTTTGGAGAAAGAGAGTAGGCTCTCTGGTTTCAGGTCACGAAATTATCAATATCGAGCCCATCGGAATGAAAGTTTTAAGCCAACATGGGTCAATGGATTTTTCCAGAATAAAATTTGAAATAAACTCGAAAGCGATTCAGTGGTTGATCGAATAATAATAACAAAAGCGTGAAATCACTTTCCCGCGCGCGGTGACAAGATAATTTACAGCCTACAAGACAGCCTCACAGTTTGTTTCAGTAAAAGTTATTACCGATTATGAGCGCAGTGCCTGAATCTCAACACGATCAATTGCCTAAAAAGCAGATCGCCTTTTTGTTAGTATTAAACTTCAAACGGTATAGTGATTAAGCAAAAGGGATTTTGAAATAAAACAGTGGTTCAGTAGTAAATAGTTTTATTTCTTAGCTACCTACCGGCAGATTAAAAGTCTAGTCTCGCCGATGACATTCCGAGGTAAAAGTTTTCTATTTGTTTAATTCGATGGAGTATAACCTCTGCCTGGCGCCCGAATTTTGATTTAAAGGTAATTTCTTTTTAATATTTTAGCATTTAAAACCTTTTTATTTAACATTACAATCGGTATTTATTAATCCCTTTAATCATTATACAATTGGCTAACCTAACCTTAAATGCCTAGGCATTGTGATTGCCTAAATATTATGTTATTTCGTCTACAAATAGAAATGCGTAAACAGCACTGTCTACTGTGTCTGTCTCACTCTCAGTAACCCGGTGGTTCTGCGATTAATGATTACCCCTACCTAGTAAAAAAATTTTTTACTTTTCCATACGTTTTACTGTAACGTTTTTCTGTGACAGTCTCCGCGTCTGGGGAGACGCGGTCGGTTTACCGAATTACGGCTGAAATTAGTCGATCTTATCTTTGGTTTTGCCTACTAGAGTTAAAATTTGATAATAATGTGTATGGAGCTTTAGTCGGTAAAACAACAGATAAATTGTGTATTAACTTCAGTCGTTAGTTGAAAGAAGAACACAATCCTACCATCAAAAATCTCACTCGTACTCGTACTTCTATTAGTGAGTTCGCGCAGTTCGCGTATTCGACTGATCTGAATCTTCTTTAGCAGACATAGGAAGTTCATTATATTCGGTAACATATTTTGGGGAAATTCGTGGATTATCCGGAAATCGGGACGATACATCATCCCTAATCCGTCAAGCTCCGCATCTAATGCAAACCATTATAACGGTACACACGTCAGCAGGACTACCTATTCAAAACTGTCAAATTCCTCTAATCGATATTGTTCTATAAACCCTAATTATAATGGTCAAAATTAATTTAGGAAATTTTAACATTTTGTGGTAGATTGATTGATTGCTGGCATCTGTACTTTTGTACATGTGGAATCGATGGGTGTACCGACAACATCATATTGAACAAATTTCCAGTATAAGAGGAGCTCTGCGAAGACGGTGATTTTATAGTCATTAGAGCGCAGCTTGTATTGGCTCTGTTACGTTCCTGTTGTGTTCCTCAGTCTATGAGTACGGTTTTAATAACATTGTCTTTGATTTTGTTGAAGTATAATTTTTTACGATGTTTATGTAAACGCTTCAAATACTCCATATTTTTTTTACTTAATTGGTAAACCGAGAAGATAAGAGAAGACAATCGTATAGTATTATAAAGTTCATGGTTGTTACGCATATTTTAACGTATCATTTATACTCTTGTAATTTTTAACGACTCTTTAGTCATTATCACGTAAACGTAAAACTATTACATGCGGGTCTATCGGCTAAAAAATTTGGATATGGACATGGGCTTCAGTTGACATCTGAAGCCCATATTTTGTCCTTATATGGGCATATTACGGGCTTCAAATGTCAAATGAAGCCCATGTTCATATTAATATTTTTTCCGCAGGTCGGCAACGCTAAACAATTTTCGCTACGCTGTTCTCGGATGGGTGACACACTACTTTATACGCGCTTTTCCGTGCTTTTTGCAATGTATTATACATATAATAAGGCGTTATCGTACACTGGGCCTAAATGGTTAAGTAAAAAGGAACACAATCTCCCACTAGTAATTATTACAGATGTGGGAAGGCTTCAGCCCAATTGTAGAACGTTCAAAGCATTTCGTCATTAAATGATGACGATATTTGCGTAATTGATGCCAATCTGTTTTTGCATCACTGTGCGTAAATCGTCACGCGCAGTATTGTACTAAACTAATTAAATTGCGCTAAAGTAACAAGATTTCAAACGGAACTTGTAATTGGTTAATCGGTCGATTGTTTTATAGGCATTGTGCGGTGAGCCGCTGACGCCATGACATTGACTTTCGTAATCTAAGTTCAGCTGTTGCTTTCGAGTGCTATGTAGTGCAACCTTCGGAGTAATGAAAGCGTTTGCGCACAAGCCTTATCGTGAATCTAAGTCAATATTATCTTATTCAAGTTTATGCGAATCCTATACGTTAAAATAAAAGACTTTATACGGATCTAATTTTGACAAGTCACTGTGGATTCAGGATCGAGTTTCAGATCGAGCTTTTACAGAATCAGACTGTTAAGAACTACTCTATTTCACGTACAGTCGACCTAGAAGTAGCTAAACACTTTAGTACCATCATGTCACACCGATGCGTTCGGAACGTTAGGGCTTATTTTTTAGGACATAGTCAAGCTACCTTTCATAGCAGTTTGATTCACCCATTCTGGGATATCCTGTATATTAAGGGAGAGGAGAGAGGCAGAGAAATAATTAAAAAAATGTCACTGCATGGAACAGTTATGTTGTCGATCCATTTTGTTTTCGCCCAGCACGACGACTAATAGTAATAAATTAGGAAATAAATAAATAAATTATAATCTTATAATAAGTCTCCCTGTGACCGCGGACCCTGTAAAGGGTTCGTAACGTCAGAATAATATAAAAAACGATGTAAATAGTAAATTAAACGCGAGTTAGTTCGTAAATAAGTGTTTAATTTCAACTATAATCTTTATTTGATTTTTATTGTCAGTTATTCGTAATTTTACAGATACTTTAAAACTACATTATACTACGCCCCTTGAGCCCAGTAGTAGGTTCTGTGCAACTATTATGTATGAACTCAGTAGTATGACATGTTACTAAAGAGTTAAGCTACTTCTGTCGCCGACCGTACATCACGTGCCTGACAAAGTGGAGTAAGTAGGCACGATCAAAACTCCGCTATTCGATATTACATTCTGTAATATGACACTTTGTAGGCTTCTTGTCAATCTTTGCATATCATGGCGTGCAATGCAACTTGAGTTAAGGTTTCACATGTAATCTGTGTTTGCAAAAGTTCACAAATGCCTTACCACGTCTTTCAGGCCGTCATGAATGGATGCGCTTGTTACCGTGCTTGTTCCACGGTGAGGAGCGCTCTCTCATTATTTTGGACTACATCGGCTGCTTACCATCAGGCAGAATGTGGTCACTATAAAAAAAACAGCCTGACGTTTTCCTTTAAAGATTTATAGATGTCGAGAACACCAAACCTAGGTAATAGAACTAAGCATGGTTGTTTTCTAGGGGCATGATTTGCACCCGTAGGTACTAGTTCACAGCGGCGTTTGAGCGGATATTGGCCAATATACACTTGGTCCAATTTTTTATGTCCAATGCTATGTTAGACCAACTTTCTATGTGAAAAAACTATTTTATTAGAGTAGGAGAACGCCTTTAAACATCCTGGATAGGGCTAAGATCTAAGTTAAATTACACAGCGGGGACGACGAAGAAAGACTGCCTTCACCTCATCTGATGATAAGTCTTCATTTAGAATTCTCTTCTACTGAGAAACTGGCTATCTTTTCAACAATGTGCTAACATTGATGGTGACAGACTTCGATAAGATGGTGGTAGCTAACCGGACAGTTTTAAAGGAAGCCCTGTTTAAACATCCTGGATAGGGCTACGGTCTAAGTTAAAGCACACAGCGGGGACGACGAAGAAGAAGACTGCTTTAACCTCACCTGATATAAGTCTTTATTTAGAATCCTCTTTTTCTGAGTAACTGGATATCTTTTCAACAATGTGCAACATTGATGATATGGCGACAGAGTTCGATAAGATGGTGGTAGCTAACTGGACAGTTTTAATTAAAGGAAGCCCTGCTTTAAACATCCTGGATAGGGCTACGGTCTAAGTTAAAGTAAAGTACACAGCGGGGACGACGAATAAGAAGACTGCCTTAACCTCACCGATGATAAGTCTTTATTTAGAATCCTCTTTTAGTAGTAATTGGATTTTTTTTCAACAATGTGCTAACATTTGTACATTCCTACTTTCAAATTCAATCCATTTTCCTTTGGAACGCGCTGCCTCTCGAAATCAGGATGGCTACAAGTCGTGAGGCTTTTAAAAAGAAAGTCCGCATGCTCCTTTTTAATTAAACCATTGCAGAATCATCTCAGTAACGTCCTTTTTATAAGTTATGTTGTGTATTTATATATTTGTGTAAGTTTATGTATTATATTTATGTAATTGTGTAAATATTTGTATATATTTTTTGATAGATTATACTGCCCTGTGTCACATTCATCGCAGAAAATTGCACTTACCATGTCATCTCTGCACCACCCTATGGTTGACTAGATGAGAAGGCATTAAGACCGCCATGTAATAATATTATGTTGCAAAAGTTTAAATAAATAAATAAATTGATGATATGGCGACAGAGTTCGATAAGATGGTGGTAGCTAACCGTACAATTTTAAAGGAAGCCCTTGAAGTAACAAATGTGTACAAACATACAGAGATACGACTATTATCCCCAAAGGGTTAGTCAGAGACTAGGCAATGAGGACCGCAGAAGCAGTCCACTGCCATAGTCCACGTTTCACCAAAATGCAACTGCACATGTGCTCAGCGTGATAGGTGGTGAGCCGATCGCCGCT
Organism: Scoparia ambigualis; assembly: GCA_963921215.1. NCBI lineage: Eukaryota > Metazoa > Arthropoda > Insecta > Lepidoptera > Crambidae > Scoparia > Scoparia ambigualis. The sequence continues at coordinate 11,285,927 of OY992520.1, read as the reverse complement.
GTTGCTGTTGGATGTATATGCAGTCTTTTGTCCGTTAGTCGCCTTTTACGACACCCAAGAGAAGAGAGGGGTTGGTAGAAGAAGAAGTAAGTAATGATATCAAACATACCTACATGAGATCATATGAAACGTGTATGGTGCGAGATGGTTACGTTACTCTTGAATCCAGTATGTTCATAGACAACGAGCGATCTTGTTCGTTAATTGCCAGCTCACTGAAGGCGGATGCACATCCTTTCTAATAGCTCAATGGGTAATGACTGGGTGTTGGCTGGCAAATAGTGATAAATACAGTTCAAAGCTGTCTTACTTTTGAATGTTGTTTCCTCCAAAGTGTGTTTGTTGTCTTTTTAGTGTACTTTAAAGTGCATAAGTGATGTCAGAAACTGAAGTACACCAGAGAATGTGCTAAATTCTCCCTAAAACCCCATGTGAAGATCTACATCATACTTAAAACCCGAAGGGAAGACGAGACAGACTTTTGTGGCCAGATATAATGAGGAATAAACGGTCATAGTAATCGCGAATCGGTTTAAAAACTTCTCCTAAACCGCCTAAACTTATTTCAAACCCAAAGGGAAAGTCGAGACAGTCTCCTACGACCAGAAATTCTATAGAAAGCAATTAATCGCAGAATGGTTTTTAAAATACCTCCTACCTAACCCGCGTGAATGCATCGTCATTGTGTCCTTTGGCATTTCCTCGGAGGCCGGCATCGATCTTACGGTTCGTTGTCAGGGCTTCCCGCGGTTACGCAAGCATTGCCTCGCTTAACTCGATTACACTGAAACGTTACATCTATTAAACTCCATTACTACAGAGTACAAGATGGTAATGCACCGAAGGCAACGTCGGGAGTTAAAACCGGTATTAGAGAAAAGAGTTATCTTCCTGCTTACCACGAAAATCATTAGGATTTGTAATTTCCCTTTTTTGTGAGACGTAAACATTTACAATAAAAGGGTTTTCTGTCTGTACTTGCGTGATCGATCGATCATTTATTTATTTAATTAGTAAGTAAGTACTATAGTCCATAAGTATGAGGAGAGCTCTCAAGTGTGAAGTGGATATGGTTTTTACGTTCTTGGTTGCTCTAATCTTTGTAAATACCTAACAATTGTTCCGAAGATTACTAGGCAGTGACTGGGTCTACCAATATTTAATAAATGCAAAAATATGTTAATAAAACTGAAAAGTTCTATAAAGTCGATCATGGGTATATTACTGTGTGCAAACGTAAGTTTTCCTTGTTTGTAAAATTATCGTCTGAGCATTCCAAAATTAGAGATTACAATGTAACAGCTTGAGCTGTGTGTACTATGAACCATAAATTAACATAGCGATCGTATTGTTTGCTTTGTTTATTAATACTAGTGCGTTTATTGTGTACCTTATCGCTTTCATGCCAATACACAGACAATGGTACTTACTTTTTAATTTATCAGTTTTATTGCCCGAACGAACCTGTGCTCTATCTCGGGTACTTTGACTCGAACGCACACTGCTATATTAATTGATTTCTTGTGCAGTGACCTAAATAAGGTCTTAATTCCGATCGGCACCGGAAAATTGGGTAGGTATCGGGGTATACCAGCCGTCTCGGCGCGGGCCGATGAAAGGATTTCATTCAGAATGTACGGAATTAACCGTCAAAGAAGTGGATTACAATTGTTATTGTGCGATTATGAAACTATTATCACGGATATTATGATCGCGCGTGTGTATTATCATTTCTAAATATACAATACTGAAGACAGAGGATACTTATTAAAACAAAATTGTATGCAGATTTGTCTGCTGCTCTTTAAAATATCGTGACGAAGAATCAGATGTACGTTTTCATGCATTTAGAATATACACTAATGTAACAGAACCCTTGAGGGATCAGCGAAGCCGGTATTCAGTTATATACTGTATTAGATGAAGGTCAAGCGGCTGACAGGATATCTGGCTTGAAAACAAATCATAAGTCCATGCGAATGTGATCGCACGTAGGCAATAGCTTATTTTATAATATAGGATGTCTAGTTATAAACTTTCCAATTAGAAATGGGTCAAGGCAAGGCCAACTAATCATTCGGTACGTTCTCCAATCGATACTTGTACAGTTCATAAGCAAACAATTTAGTTACCATGCGATCCACACTTGGTCGTCAGCATGAGAACCGCGTGTGAGCTATCCGCATATGGCTTTAAATGCTATGCACGCGTTATGTCACACTCGTTACGTCTCGTTATACAATAACCGGCGTAGAACAAAGGTTGCACTTGCACGGCTTCCCATGCGCCGCACCAGACAACATTGTCCGATTTCTTGCCGCCAGTAGAGTACAATAATATAATACAATTATGAATCCACTTTGTGAACTACCTGAACAGCTGTTATTGCCCTCTTGACGGGTTATTCTTTACGATGCCGTCGCCGTCTTTATAATGGCCTCGCGTTCCGATTCCGAATGCGTTGATCCCGCAACGTCTTGATAAGTGAAGGTACTTGACGCTAATAATTATATTTTTATTGCACCGAACGATAACAGGATTCAATGCACCTCCTTAGTTTTATCATAGAGGTATCCGAAGAATCCTTGAAAGAAGGTTCTGCGATAAGTTTCGATTGTGTGCAGTCAATAGAACGTCGTCGATGCTTCTGCACGCGCTCTTTGTTATTTCAGTTCTCACGGAAGTTGACCTTTCCCACCGCTCATCGATTACTATTATTGACTATATGAAACAACCTGTTTATTTGATTTTCTTTACTGTATAGTGTGAGACTACTATGACATCATTATTTATTTTACGACTTGTTAAAAATGTATTGCATCGCTTGTATTGTCCTTGGAAGCTGTCATATTATTTTTGGCGGTCAAACTTGTTTTAATTATGCGACAGCTCTTGAGAACCGCAACGGTTTTTCAATGTGGGTTTAGAAGATAGTTGTTGGCATATTACATTACGGTACACAGTTCAAGGAGTGTCCTTTACTTATATTCGCTAACTTACGTCAGCGCGGAATTATTGCTACTAACTATTTTTAACAGTTCTATTTGGAAGCCCTTGTAGTTCAAGAAGAGTTCAATAGCGCAGCGGCATGTCTGTTTAGGGGTGTTTGGGTTGCGATCATGCAAGTTAAGCAGATTTCGCAATGCGGTGTACCGTGTAGTAGTTATATAATCGAAATATATCGACCTCCATGCTTTGGAAGGCACGTTTAGCTGTTGGTCTTGATTGTTGTCGTACGACGGCAGGTGATATGAAACCACCAACCCCCATTTGATCAGCGTGGTCGGTAAGGCTGGCCAAATGCGCGTTGATGGCTCAGGCTTTCACATATTGACAATAGCACATAATAAAGATTACTCTTTACGTGCTGTTGTCGAAGTGTGAAGTTCTCAGCCCAGCAGTGGAACTTTTATGGCCTGATGGCGATGATGTTGTTCTAATCGAATGATCAGCCGTAAAGTTAAAATGAAGTCACAGTCAGTGTTATGAAACTCTCCATGGGCAGCTTTACGACTGCTGGTAATTGATTATTAAGGCGCCGCAAGCGCAACCCACCTACCCGCATTGGGCCATCGTGGTACGTTATAGCCCAATCTGCCCATGTGGAAACATTATAGGCTCATGATGACGATGAAGGCGCTGCTCAAACGTAGAAACTTTCTGGTCGGCAACAGAACCCCTGTGTGTAGTGTCCCTTTACCATCTTGCAAAAACGCGATTTGGAAAACGTTAGGTTGCCATTACCGACATATTTTCTGTTACGGACACGGGACACCATCATCATCCAAAACACACTTGTAGTGCGTTCAGTAGTTGCTACTGGACACTAACTAATATGTCATGTATTCCCAACAGATACAATGGCTACCTGCCGGCGGGCGAGCGCGGCCGGCGCCGCAGCAAGTTCGTGCTGTACCGGCGGCCGGCGGCGAACGGCGTGCGCCGCTCCAAGCACTACGTGGTGAAGACGCCGCACAGCAGCAAGGCGATCCTGGACGCCAGCCAGCACTCCATATCGTATACGCTCAGCCGCAGCCAGGCGGTCATCGTCGAGTACACGGAGGATCCCGATACCGATATGTTTCAGGTGAGACTTTTCAGCGACAAATGCGATGAACGTTGTGATAGACGTCCCCTTTCTACCATAGGACTACCAGACAAATGGAGTATTGTTCCCATCTATGGGACGGCTCCGCTAAATACCTCCTCGATGCACTTGATAGACTGCAAAGACGAGCGGTACGCATTATTAGAGATGCTGAGGTTACAGCCTCCCTTGAGGACCTCCAGCTGCGTAGAGACATTGCTTCTCTCAGTGTCTTCTACCGGAACTACTACGGAAAGTGTTCTGAAGAACTTTTTGATCTTATCCCGCCCTCTCCTTTCCTCTCCCGGACTACACGTGCTGGTCTTAGGAACCACCATCATACTGTACAGACTATCAGTACCCGTACCAAAAAATTTGGCAAGTCGTTCCTCTGTAAGACCATTCGGCTTTGGAATTCTTTGCCGGCGCATGTGTTTCCCAGCTCCTACAGTCCCGGGTCTTTTAAGCGGGGCGTGAAACGGCATTTATGCAGGCCGTCATGAATGGGTGCGCTCGTTATCGTGTTTATTCCACGGTGGGGAGCGCTCTCATTATTTTGGACTGCATCGGCTGCTTACCATCAGGCAGGATGCAGTCACTATGACGAGTCATTATAAAAAAAAAACTGAGAGACATCAACAGTGGAAATTCTGCATATGCGTACGAAGCGCTTTGCGTGTCTACTTTCATCATTCGTATTTCATACTGCAAAGCAGTGAAACTCCCTACCAGAGTCGGTGTTTCATATCAGGTACAATATTAGGATCTTCAAATCACGAGTCAACAGGTTTCTTCTAGGCAAGCATGTTCCACCTTGGGCCACATCATCACTTACCATCAGGTGAGATAGTGGCTAAATGCAGTCCTATCACACTATAAAAAAAAAACTAGTAAATGTCGCAAAGGATGTCAGAATTATAGCAAATTGTGGTCTCTGTGTACGGTCGGGGTCACCGTCGCTTTACCACTTTGCAGCGATTTTCGTATGAAGCGCACCGACCGCCCGGGTACGCGCCAGTACCAAATAGACGACGCGGTGTGCAAGGAATTTTGACCTTTAGACTGGTAAAGCGACGGAGTCCGCCATTGTACCTCACCGGGAAACACGTGATGTATGTATGGGACTTTTCAGCTCGTTTCCTCATGTTACTGCTAGCTAGTCTGTTACCTTAACCATTTACCTCTGACAATATATTAGACATCACACTTTTCATTTTATATCCTTTACATAAGGCTGAAAATTAATGAAGAAATTCATCTCGCTAAGCCCGTTCAAGAGTTAACAGTAATTTTAACAGCTCGGTTCTCTATGTTTCTTGGTAGTGTAGTTGGTCTGTCCCTATATCATATCTTAATGGGGTCTGCGGAGGTTTTCCTCTCTCAGTAGTACTTCGATCCATGGGAATCTTTTGTTTTAAAAGTAATAGTGTTGTTGTGTTCCGACAGTTAGAGAAAAGATTATAAGATGACCAGGGGCTTATTGTCTAACTTTAACACCTATCGCTATACCATATATAACTAGCAAAGCTTTGTGCTTGTACTTGAAAGATATTGCGATAGGTTTTGAAGTTAGACAATTATTAGCCCCCAGTTCTTTAGTGGTTGAAGGTTCCGAGTGAAGAGCACTTCCTTTTATAAAGTTTACGTGGGGCTTATACCAAGATCTTACTTTGCTCTTTCTCTATAAATTGCACGTGGGGTTTATGTTCAGCTTTAAGGCAATATTATCGTTTGCTTTTTATATAAGAAAATAAAAATGTGGAAGTCGTTTGAATAATATACTTACCTACTTTATGAACACTGTTAGAGTGTGTAGAGCTTCGTTTACTATTAGTGATAAATATTTTTACATGAACTTTAAAATGTCCTTCAACTTTTAATTATTATATTAAGTACAAAAACATACTCAGATATTTAAGCTCTGCACTATCTGATAAACAAGAGAACACAGTTCGGAACTTTCTTATACCCTGGAATACCAAGTCTTCTCTTAAGTCTTTCTAGCCTCATTCGTTCGGACTGTCTGCAATCTTAAGTCTACAAAACAAAGATCGTAGCGAATGTGATAAAACTTGGTCTGTTTTATTTCCATCCCGTTAAACAACTCAGTGTAACACCGTGTAGCTATCTTGCTTGGAAATCTCTATTTGCTTTAACGATTTTGTGTTTCCAATGTTGTATCCTTCTTTTTTATCTATAGTTTATAGCCTTTTGTGTGAACACTCATTAGCAACGGGCCAATTAAATTTAACTTTACTACTCCAAACAGGTAATCTTTAAAACAGTTAAAACGCTTGCGAAGTGAAATTAGCGAAAAGAAGCATTTTCAATTAGATGAAGTTTGTTTGGAGATTTCTGGATTACTTGTCTGGAGGAGCTGATGAGATAATAAATAAACAATATACAACGTATTACATAAGCACGTTACAAATAACATAGCCAGGTACCCTTGAAGAGTAGTACTTGAAATGGATTGTGACAACCTGATACAAGACACCAGTCTCCACTAGACAAAATTCTAATTTGAAGAAGAGACGGGATCTTCTGGTGATTCACACATGCTAGCATGCATCCTAACCAATATTATAAATGCGAAAAGAAGAGAAGAAGAAGAAGAAGAAGAGATAAATATGAATCGAAAAAAAATTAGATAAGTAGATAAATTCTTAATACATGTGAAAAAAATTTACAATACAAAACTTAAATCTAGTATGAGGAAAGGCGGTCTTATTTCTGAAAGCGATCTCTTCCAGACAACCTTCGGTTTTTGGACCTAAGAAGGAGAAAGAGGACGTGCGCAAGTACAGTAAATAATAACAAGACAAATTGTCAATCAGGACCCCACCCTAGCTTGCTCCTGGATACATAGTTGACTGAGTCAAGAAGACTATAGCTAGCTTTAAGGACAACATTCGCAATTAAAATATTAGTTAAAATAAAATTACCGAACAGATAAGTTCTGATCTATCTATCGCTGTACTTTCGGAAATACAGACAGCGAAGTTATGAATGAAGTATATTTTAAATCAAGTGTACGTAACCAGCGAAACAATACCAACTAACTGTAGGTGTATGATTATATACCTATATGCAATATGGTTTTTCCAAGTGACCACGATGCCATCAGACGGGGCTTTGTAGGACGATATTCCTTCTTAGAAGTGTGCTCAAAGCGAATATCACACAAACAACTCTTAAAAGTATATTTAAATATTCGTTACAGATGTTTAAATTACATTTTTTTTTCAGAGACTAGGCAACGAGGACAGCAAAAGCAGTCCTCCGACATAGTCCACTTTTCACCAAAAAACGATTGCACATGTGCTCAGCGTGACAGGTGGTCAATCCAATCACACACAGCCAATCGCCGCTCTAATTGCTGTTGGATGTATGTGCAGTTTTTAGTACGTTAGTCGCTCTTTACGACACCCAAGGGAAGGGAGGGAGAAGTAGTATTCTTTCACCGCTATATAATTTTACCTTACCGTAACGTTTAACAAAAAACAAATTCGATTGTTCATACTGAAACACGACTGTCACAAAGCGGCCGCGTCGCGTCTAAATTGTCGTTTGCTCTTGTTAAATAGTTCAAACAACTCTGCGTGATAGTTGCAACATCCAGTGTGTGGAGATTAAATTGAATGAATTCCTCATTTCGACATTTCGAAACCACACCAGTTGCAACCGGTTCATAGTCTTATCTATGTGTAATTAGAGTATCAACAATAGAACAATATTTCCTCGAGTCAAAAACCACATAAGCTCTCTTGTATTCTATGAAGCACGCTCTGTTGAGCACGAGGCTGCCTTCTCCAATCATTATGGGTATAACCATACAGTATCCTACTATCCTACGTGTGTTTGTTTGTATATTGTGCGGCACTTGGTTTTCTTTGATTTTATAAACGAGTACGCAGTCTAAGCTTCTAATACCGACTGTATCTAACATGAGAATGTGCCGGCCTACGTTCTTAAAACTTGATGGCAATGACACATGTGTTAATACCCACTTGAAGTTATGTAACCTTTCAATGGTTAAGACTCTCATTGTACAATTTGATACTAGCAGTTGGGTTGGTGTGCTTCAAGTAATTTACCTTGGAACTCACGAAATATATGAAAAGTTACGTGATTTTCTACAACGCTAGGTACGTAAAACAATTTCACGATGATGTATTTTTAAAGAGAATCATTGGTTTCGTGCCAGGCGCGTCAAGCTCGCGTTTGTTCCAAAGCTTTGACAGCGATGACATTTTAGCAAACGCTATTATTATTTGGTATAAATTGCGTTTTTCATGTTTTGTGAAATTGGTTCTCCGGCTTTTTTAGTTCTCCTTCAATATTATTTGTTATCATTAGTAATTCCAGTTTTAAATGTATTACGAACGCTACCTTAGTAGATGTTTACTCCACGTAATAATGGGATATAATTATAATAATATATTATAATATACTCAATTAAGTAATTTTTAGTAAAGCTCTCGTAATTTGATTATGACGATGAGAAGTTAGTACTCAGATGTTGGAGTCGCTTTTATTGTAATATACGAGTACTTATTAAAATATTACCTGAAATAAATTAAGTATACTATAAATGCGAAAGTGACTTTGTTTGTTTATACGCTTTCACTCTTAAACCGCTGAACTGATTTGGATGAATTTTGGTATAGAGATAAACATGACCTTGGACCACCTATTTCTGAAGCAAAGCAGCATTGTTTTACGTATAGGATAAATTATATAATTATAATATCACACATACATACATTACACTGACAACTATTCCCCTAAGGGTTGGTGATACTAGGCAATAAGGACAGCAAAATCAGTCCTCTGCCATAGTCCACATTTCACCAATAACTGCACAGGGGCTCAGTGTGACAAGTGGTGAGCCCATCGCCGCTCTTTGCTGTGCAGTTCTTAGTCCGTTAGTCGCCTTTTACGACACCTAAGGATAGAGATGGGTGCGTATGCTTTTAACGAGCCGCCATCACACAGTAAATAATACGTATATCATGCAACGAGAAATTTGTTGCTGTCAAGTCTTGATAGAAGACCTGCCCCCTTACTCTTGAAACCGATCACGATTGATCGAGATTGCTATTGTGTAGTTTCGTACTCTTGAGTTACGACACCAGCGTTAATTTGGATTAATGTTGGGGCAACTAAATGAAATTGAGTTTTGCATTTAGTTTACTCAATATCCGCGCAATATGAATCCAGTGAGCTGAGTGTAAGTTTGTAAATGTGCAAACGTTACTATCGCGTTTGACTTAAGTTTTGACAGATAGATCTTAATGCTAAGTAAATAAAATTGAGAATCAAAACTCAAACACAAACGCGATAGTAACGTTTGCACATTTTTTTTTATATATGAGATGGAGGCAAACGAGCCAGCGGGTCACCTGATGGAAAGCAATCACCGCCGCCCATGGACACCCCCGCAAAACCAGAGGAGTCGCAGATGCGTTGCCGACCTTTAAGAAAGGAATAGGGTTAAGGAAGGAATAGGAATTGTGAGGAAGGGGGGGGGGGGGGCGGAACTCTCACTGGCCGTCACGGCGCATCGCGCAGGCGGAATCCGCCGCGCACGAAACAAATACCTACTCGAAATGTAAGAACCTGTCCGAACTGCAAGCGGGCGCTTACATACCTACTTTATTTCTACGCTCCGCAATCCACCTCCTAAAGGTAGCTACGCCTACTTAGAACTAGGTACCCTAGGTCCTTGATTACAATGACTTCTTTTTGAAATAACTAAAATCAAAACCTCTCAGTCTTGGAATCGAAATGTCAAAAAATGTTTAAAACATTAAAAATAACAAAGTTATCATGTAACAGTAAACAAAACAAATATTGTTACAATTCACTCGGAAATTGAAAAAATGCTAACGGATTACACCACGTATTATTTTACTCGTATTTCGATGTATTTCTTACAACTTATTACCTACTGATCATTAGTCAGAATAATAATTTTCTAATACACAACAGTACCTACTTACATTAGATAAATCTGATAAAAACAGCACACAAAGATTCACTTCTTGCCGCTTGGGGCTTGAGAGGTTAAGCGAAGCACGTGTAGTCCACTGCACTTCACAATAAACAGTTTACAAAAGTGACTCCAACACAGTCTCCTCAAAACCCGGGTCCCGCATATTTGGCTGGACCTCCGGACTCGTCGCACGAAAGGATCCAGTCTGCTGGTCTGCCGTCGATGAATCTCTCGCGGTACAGTTCACGAGCACCACGGAGACTGCCATTAGCTGCTCCGACACAAAGAATCATTTCGTAATACTCCTGATTACTTAGAAATGCCATATTAATTTAATAGGTAGTCGAATCGAAACCAAACAGCAAAAAATATCTAAAAGTAGGTATGCACTCTTTAAGCTTTCACAAACGACTGCGAAAAAATTGTAGGCATGAAACAACAACAATATGAAAACAAACCAGTTGGGCGTAGCTATGTCGGGGGTGTGCCGCCTATCCTGGTACTTAGAATTCCGAAATGTGTAGTTTGCCCGCTCCTACAAAGGCACAGTAATGCCCCCACTATCAACTGCGGTCTCATGCGACCGCTTGGGGTTCTAGAAGTTAATACCGCCCATAACCCTAGTAGTTTTTAGGGTTCAAAATTTAGACTTAAGTTACGAAAACCAGCAATATTTTTAAATTAGTTAAGTTATTCATCAATTCATCACAAAATACTACCAAAGTGTAAACTGGCATAAGCGCTGCGTGTTATTTTTAGGTTTGTTGCTATTAATTTAGTCAATTAGTGATAAAATATTCCATCACACGTAAGTTTTATTTAGTAAGTATGTCACAGATGTTTAAAAATGTTATTCTTATGAACATTCTTATGAACAACACAACAAACAACAACGAATGTGTTACGTATTGAAACTATGTGTGATACAACATAGTTAAACTTAGTTAGTTAGTAAAGTTTAACTATGTTGTATCACACTAGTTAGGATTTCAGGAATGCTTACATTTATAGCGGGTCAACCAAAGCGGTTAGAAAAATAAAATGAGCTACAGAACCCATTAAGGAGAAAGACGCACGCGCACGATTTCTTGTGACTCCGCCTATACCAGGAGTGACCCTAGTACGAATACCGCCAATAAGTTAAAACCACCCATACTTTTTAGGGCTCGTAAATTAGACTTTGAGTTACGAAAACTAGCAATATTTTTAAATTAGTTAAGTCATTTTTTATTACTGTTCAAATTATTAACATTATTATTTTCTGTTTTTTTAGAGCCGACATAAAAGTTACAATGAAAACTCACATGGTGACAGATTTTTGTTTTGTTATTTTTACTGCGGGTAAACGGGTGAGTTTAGTTCAGTGCTGAATGAAACCCGTATTCACAAACATTTACTTGTCTAAGCCTCAGAACAATACTGCTTTAGTTATTGTTCAGCAGTGCGATTCTCTAAGTTAAAGCCTTGGCAGTAGCGGCTGCCGCAGCGCTGAGAATTGACTCTGTCTCTTTCATATTTTGAATTGCACCGCCTACAACTCTTTCTGCCTAGCCCTAAGGTTGACTGGTAGAGAATGAATGCCACTTGGCATTAAGTCCGCCTTTTGTACATTTTGTTTTCGTTGTGCAATAAAGATTAAAATAAAAAATAAATAAATATTCATAGAATCGGAAAGAGACAGCAATCACAGCGTCTATGTGTCGCTTAGAAAATCGCGGTCTAAGCAAAGTAGAAATGCTATGCGAAGTAAGACATTTCTCAGTGCGTTTCGTATGACAAGGCTTTCAATTCATGAACAATACTCAGACGACTCTTTACATTTAAGTACATTTAATTTTCTCAAAATCATAAATGTTTTGGATTCGTACCTCCATACTAATTAACCGTCAAAAGTACTTACCTGATAGATAACACATTCTTGACCTGACCTGGTGATAGGAACAGAGAATAATTGACTAAATAAAAGTAGGTAGTCGTAACTTATTTTCTTAGTGAAAAAAATAACAACACGGAACCCTTTAAACTTTATCAAAAATAAATAGTTGAAAGCGGGTGGAGTCAGCACAATAGGCACAAAAATACTAGGGTCACAGCAGAGGCAAAGGAGGAAGTAACACTAGACAGAGTTCATTACTCCAATCAGCTGTTTGATCAGCTGTTTGTTAGTGTTGTCATAATGTCGATAAACTCGTATTATTTTCAAAAGTATGTACTTCCACAATGCCCGAGATATCAAGAAATGTTTTTATGTGTGCCAGCTCACTAAAAGTAACTGATTAGGTACGTGAAATATGGCTGGCCCCGCTTGATACAAGCTGTATAGGTACAATCTTTATTTTGCGTTTTTATATTCCGATTTAAATTTACCGCAAAAACGTTTATGACCGCCATGTTGAGTAAATGACGTCACGCCCGCCGCCGTGCCAAACATCCCTTTTGTTCGACGCTTGTTCTATAGTAATGTCACAACAATAAAATGACATTTGGCACGGCGTGACGTCACGGCTTTTGATTTCCGTTTAATGTCATGACTGAATGCGTATTATTGTCGATTTTTTTCTTTAAAAATATTAATAATACCAATTTTCTATAATTAATATTTTAGATATTTTGTTTCTATAAATCATAATTGATCATTAGAAACGCAAATCTACCCGATTTATTCTTAGTGGACACAAGCCTATTGGTACAAAGAGATCATTGCATACAATAAGTGTATTTGTTTCTGTATGCTATTTTTAAAATAATTACAACAATAATTATCGCCAGAGAGTATTATTTGAAGCTGATGTATCATCCATCAAGCATCATATAAACTGGGTTTTTCTACATGAGAAATAGCACAAGGACATATCAGGGGGTCTCACATAGTCATAGTACGATTAAAGTAATACTGCTTTAAGGCGAGTCACCGTGGATATGCTGGCAAAACTGTTTTGCTAGATCAAATGGTTTATGTATTTACTATTAAATTACGCTCTTATAAAAAATATATAATACACTAAAGGATATTGCCTAATGCCTAAAGAATGTGCTATTATCGAGCTTCTAAGCAATCAACCCATCGCTTAATAACATTATTTAAAGTTATGACATAGTTACAAGATTAAAACAAAAGAACAAAGTCAAGCTATTTTTCTACAAAAGGTAAGAAGGTATCATCATTCATATCATTCCAAGCGGAGACACTAATCGAAACAAATAGATACCGGGCGGGGGAAACACGTTCATCTCCATAGATCGATTGCCAAATGGAACATAAAGGCGAGTCGGCCAATTTGGGAAACTATGTCTGTCTACGTGAAAAAATATGCTTTGCTCTCTCATTCGTTTTGCTCCGAATGAGTGCAGACAGAGTAATAGCTTTCACTGCCGCACGACTAGTCTCTATTTCAATAAGGGAGGTACCTATACCAAAGTTATATCACCTTAAAAGTTTATTACTTCTTTCATCATTGAAACTAAACTAAACTATGACATAGATATCTTATAGCATCAAAGGCTGTGCTGGTTGTTTACCTCCCTTGACCCCAACATGTTGCAGTCAACCCAGATTATGATGTCAGACACACAAAAATACGACAATACTTTCGACGCATCGGCAGGAGTGACTTCAGAACTCAAAATGCGGTGTGTGCTGCTAAGGAACTAACAGCATATCGATTGTACGTACATACTGGTATTTATAGGCCGACGATGACAAAAACGCGAATCATCGACAAATCGGCAGGAGTGGAGTGACGTCAGAACTCAGACGGAACGCACCGGGGCTCGATCGCCAATGCGGTGCGTGCTGTTGCTGAACAGCCTATCGATTGTACGTGCAGACTATTAAATATGTGACGATGATGAAGAGCCACACAACAACATGACATCGACAAATTGGCAGCAGTGTTCAGAATGCACCGGCCCGCTTGCCAATGCGGTGCGTGAACCGCTGAACAGCCTATATATCGAATGTATCCACGTACTATCGCGGACTCCGTCGCTTTACCAGTCTAAAGGCCAAAATCCCTTGTACACTGCGTCGTCTATTTGGTACGGGCACGTAACCGGGCGAGCGGTGCGCTTCATACGAAATTTTTGCAAACAGGTAAAGCGACGGTGACCCTGGATAGTACTTACATTCGGACATCATTGCCAATGCAGTGCGTGCTGCTGCTGAACAAACTATTGATTGAACGTGCAGACTTCCAATTGTAGGCCGACGATGATGACAGGCACACTAAAAACACGAAATCATCGAAAAATCGGCAGCAGTGCTCAGAATGCACCGGCTAATGCGGTGCGTGAACTGATGAACAGCCTATCGAATGTCTCCACGTACATTCGGACATCATTGGTCAGGCACACAAAAACTCGACATCGACCAATCAGCAGCAGTGACGTCAGAGAATGCACCGGCTGAGTGGCCAATGCGGTGCGTGCTGCTGCTGAACAGCCTATCGATTGTACGTGTAGACCGGCTGTTGCGCGCCGGTCGGCACGGCGACGTCCTTGGCCCGACCACGCGGTCTCATCATGGGGCGCTCTCCCGCCTCTGACGTCACACCCCACCCTTGTGGCTAGTGTTGGGCGTTATAAGCAAAAGCACTTAAAAAAGTATACTTTTATACAAAAGTAATAAGTATGCTTTTAGGTTTACACGAATTATGCTTTTCACTTAAAAAAGTGCACGTCCCGCCAACTATGAGACATCTCTAAAACTACTTCAAATACTTCAATACTTCCAGTATTTCAGGCTTTTGCCACAAGAGGCAGCACCGTGTATGCGTATTATTATGCAACGAAACGCATTGCACAGAATTGTACTTATTTTGGTCGGTTTATTGTTAACGATTTTGTTTTGCTTTTGTAAGTCAAAAGTAGTACGTTTTTCAGTGTGAAGCGGTAGGTAAGTACGTTTTCTTGTGTGGTGTCCGCCGTCCGGTGTGCTTGCTTGTCTGCTTAAATACGAATACGTTACGTGCCTTGGAGATGTGTACATAAAATAATAAAGTTTTAAAATTTTGTGTAAGTAGGTATTAGATACTGTGTTAGTGTAAATAGATAACTCATTCATTGTAAATAAATTTTGTTTAAATAAATGTTGTAATAAAAAATATGTTTCTAAATTGTGTTAATAAAAAAAAATAAACAATAGTAAATAAAAAAAAAACAATTATGTACCAATGGCAACAATAAAAATGTAAATTTTTAAATCGTAAGAAAACCACTACCTGTATAAAATTAATGTAAATAAATATAAAAAAATAAATAACGAAAAAAAAAATGATTTTTTAAGTACTTACGCCTGGATCACGACACGAGTTTTGTTTCCAGACAGTCCTAAGCCTGTATGTAATTAAAAGTACGAAGGTAAGTTCGTTGAATAAAAATAACATTAATTATACATGTAATATTTACGTAATTTACGTCGTACAACTTAATATAAATTTTTTGTTTCAATGACAACGAAATACAATTGTGTTAACAACGAAAAATGTAATAAAAAGCTTTACATTTTTCGTTTCAACACAACGTTTTGTAAGTAATGAGCAAAAAAGCAAAAAAGTACAAAAGCATTTTTATAAGCATGCTTTTTGAAAATCGTACAACGAATAAACGTGAAAAAAAAATAAGCACTTTTTCCCATCTCTACTTGTGGCGCGCCGAACGGGTCATCCGTGACGTCACGTCGGTCGTCGTCGTCGCGTGTCGCTAGCGTCTCTGTGTTTGGACGACTGCATGGCCGACTTTACATTATAGATTTAAAAAAAAAATGTTATTGGGGACTTCCTGACGGGAAAATGCAACATCCTATTTTGCTAAGTAATAATGTTAAATGGTATCCATCCACCATAATGAGCGTTAAGTGTGCCTGAAAGTTAATGAGTTAGCAAGTGAAACAAAACGGTGCGACGTTACTTTTCAATTTTTCTCAAGGTCGGATATTTTCAGAAGATTTTAAAAGTAGTCAAAGTCAAAAGATATTTATTCAATAAACTCAATTAATAAGTACTTTGAATCGTCCAAATCTTTTTTAACCTACCACCCATTCAGGTCATTTTTTTACTGTGGCAAAGAAAGGGCGCAAGAAAAGAAACCACAGCGCACAGAAACAACGACATTTACAAAAAAAAATGTCGTTACCAGGTCATGAAATACAAAATATGAATTCGAATGTAAACTATATATGTAAATGGCACTCTATATAAATTAATTATAGGCAATTAGAAATAGCTGTTGGAGTAGGTACTTGGGGTACTCTTTTGTGTAATCTGACTCTATAAAATAAGCTTTTTAATAAAGCTTTTCTTTGATTTTGATTTTAAATTTATCAAGATCTAATTTCTGAAATTTATTTAGTACTTTGTTGTACAATCGTACACACAGATCCTTAAAAGAACTATTTATTTTATGAAGCCTAGTAATATATACTGCAAATTTGTTCTTACTTCTAGTGTTTAAATTAAGAATATCACTGTTTTTCGAAAATATTTAAATATTTTTATGAACTAAATACATTAGATTTACATAAACCTACCTTTAAGTATACCTACCACATATTTTTTTCATTCAAACTTCCTTCCAAACTCGTGGGGTGGGAGGGGAATATCATTAATCATGCAACATTTTATATACTAGTTAATTGTTAGACAAAAAAAGTAATATATAGGAGAAACGTTAAAAAATATCATACGGCCAGCGGAGCGTTCAGGACGGGAAATAACGAGGAACATGAAAAGTTAGAAAACGAAAGATACTAAACAAACGATAAGGAAACATAACTTCATACGCATAGCAGCACATAAAGAATAATAAAGATATAGCAACAAGGCTATTTTGATCCAATCAAAGAAACGAGCGCTGCCACTAGCGCTGCACATAATTCGACGCGCATGCAATATGGCCGCTTCAATCATAACGTCAATTTAATTCGGCCCGAGCGAGATAAACCGTTTATAAAGAAGCAATCTACTCTTACTCAATTCAAATAGGGTTTGCAGTTACAGCATTTGAAATAAAAAATCCAGTTTTCGTTGGATAAATATGAGGATAAAAATAGATATAATTGTCACAGAACCAGACTGCACCCTTTTTGCTTTCCGCGACGAGGGACCGCTTGACTTTATCTTACCTGATGGTAAGATTGATTGGATGGAGGAACTGGTTATCTTACATCTAATATAACTTATGTAACTGTTCGAACACAATAATGATACTAACATTGTTGGCAATAAACAGACTTTATGTATTTACCTAACAGAGTTAAAATATGTATCCATTCGAATCTCAAAATCCGAACATCCCAGTAAGTAGCTTCGTCACGGAACAACTATACCGACGAGACTACTGAGGCTAAAGCCTAGTTCGCACCTGTGCTAGTAATTTAGTAGAGTAGAGATGCATTGCTTTGTCATTTTGCTAATTTAAAATTAATTTTCAAATAAGCAAACTAGCGAAGCAATGTACTTCTCCTCGACTAAAATACAGCACAGGTGCGAACTAGGCATTACTGCCGTACTCAGAGACGTCAATTAAGTTTTAATGACAATTAAGTCTCTTGCTGTCACTTTCTTATGTATAAATACTAAATAGAGAAGGAAACACATTTAATTGTCATTAAAACTTAATTGACGTCTCTGAGTACGGCAGCGAGACTGCATTATAAGAACGTAATGTGAAATAGATTCGATCGTAAATCGTAATCCAATATCTAAAGTAAGCAGAGGCAGTAAAGCAGCCCTTGCAGTTGTACGTCTTGTTCATACTCCATCCATCTATCGGATAACTAGCTCATAAAGTATCAGTACAAACTTTCACGTCGTTTCAGGACGGCAGGGAGAGCGGGCCGCCTGTCTACGTCTAGGTTTAGGGTCAGACTAGACTGCGCCTGTGTCTGGATACTATACAGAGTTTATGTACCCATAAGGACGGCTACACCGTAAACTTAAGACTTTGCTACAATACAAACACGCGAATTAAAGGTAATTTATGCGGCAGTTAAATGTAAATTGTCGATGTGAATACAAGGTACATTCTAAATTGGTTTTTAATTGCTAATGTTGCCAGGCTGTAAAACAAAATTGCATCATCATCATTATTATCAGCCTTAATCCACATAAATAGCTGTATTGGGCTTTTGCCATCTCAGTACATGAAACTGGGACCATACTTAACGACTCGACACGACTTCCATCTTAAAACAACAATGCCTACCACCAACAACAACATGGTTGGCGGTAGGGCTTGTTTAAGTCCGCCTGGCTAGCTACCACAGTCTTAGCTGAAGTCTGGCAGCATAATAACAATGTTAATAGCACCGTTGTGTTCCGACAGTTTAGATATAAGATAGCCAGTTCCTCAGTGGTTGAGGATTCCGGGTGAAGCGCGCTTCCACCATCGGGCTTATCATCACTTACCATCTGGCGAGATGAAGGCCAAGCGCTTACACGTAGTCGATAAAAAAATCGGGACCTAAAGCTTTACTTGTCTTCAGAAGCACGTAAGAGCTCGAAATATTAAAATTCAACCACCCATATGTTAACCTGGCATGACGAAAGTAGCTTCAATTGCTAAACATCAACCCGAACGCGTAAGTCATCGAGCTTGTCTGTGAAATAAAACGCACTATGCGCGCGTGCGATAAAATAATATTGTTGCAAAAAAAAAACAAACGAACGTCAAACAAACGTAGACATACATTTCTTTAGAATTGCTAATCAGCAATTGTTGATACACTAACATCGTTATAATGATAAAGAATCAGTGCAATATCATGTTAGTGGGTCGAGGAACTAGATCCATGTCTGCGGGGGCGCGACAGCCATTCATCAGAGTGGAAGATGGCTACGTCACAAGATGAGTTTGAATGGTAAAACATATTCGCATGTCTAAACGTGTCGGCCTAGATTTAGGGGTTGACCGACCTCGGATTCTGTATATAGTCAGAAACTTGAATTATTCGTCATGAAAATGTTAATGCACTAAACACGCAATTGTTTTAAGGTAAACAAAGGAATTAGCAACGCCGAAGGACCTTCCACGGATCGGTCAAGTTTATCGTGCGTGACTGATAAAATTAGTTGTCCGATTGCCATAGTTTGGGGAAGAGTCAGTCATGTTTGAGTTGGGTGACTTTGCGTCTGTCAAAGATAAAGAAAGATGCTATTGCGACTTAGCAATTTGATACAATATTGATAAGCACGCAATTAAGGACAATTAACATGTCATTATGGAAATCGGTTAGTTTGTTTAGCTAAAGATAATCAACAATAACTTGGGTAAGTACTATTATTTCAGATTCATTAAAAATGCCGACTTTAATGAATCGGAAAGAGTATTCAGTCGATGCTGACGAAAACAGTTACCATTAAATGATATAAAAAAATGAACGTTATCAAAATTGTGGAAGACACACAAACACGTTATGTTGAATCGATACGCAGAGGCACACACAAACCGGTCTCCGGCCATTCGCTAACCGTCATACACTTTGCTCACACAACGCGCGTACCAACACTATACCAGCACCAGCTAAAGTTTTGGTTCGGGGACGCCGGTTCCGGTATTCAACTAGGTAAATAAATAAGTAAGTATTTGTGTTTATGACATCATTTAGCTGCACTTGCCGCGACAGAACAATGAAGGCAGGATGCGGTGCGTCGACCGCGGGGCGCAACGAACTTGCCCTCCCATAGGAATTAAGCCGGCATTCATTAAGGAACAACAACGTCCTGAAACTCGACCTCGCCGTTAGTGAGACAAAGCCGCCTGATATACTATCTTGGGCGTATTCGATTACTTTTTACTCACACAACTGTTTTACAATAGAATGCCTACAATAACACTTTGTAAGATTAATTTATTAGAGGTCATAAAAATGGCTGAAATGTATTTCTAAATAAAAATATTTGTCGCATTTCAGTACCTACGTCACACTGCGATGGAACTGTAAATAAATTAACGGAAAGCTGTGATAAGTTAACAGTAAACACAGCAAATATTTACAATTCAAGTCTTCTCATAACAATGGAATGTTGAAACAAAGACCTAATTTACTACTAGTATATTCAAACAATAACCACTTGTATTATTGCGAAGAGAAATGTCTGTATACAATTTGTTCTAAAATCAGTGAGAAGGAGCAACGCGTACAATTTTCTGCCTACGCAGTTCTGAATTGTGACGGTGGTGGGCGTGGAGAACGTTTTCAAAAGGTGACGTTTGACATTTGCGCATTCATTTGTTCAGCGATCACTGGGGTCGTCGTGACGGCGTGTGACGTAGCAAATAGCAATGGCGTCTCTGCGATCATGGACGTGGCGTTGTGCAGGACCAACGCATTGTTCTCGCAGGGGGGCACTAACCCATGTGCGCGATTAGATACGGCCGACGGAGATACCGAGACACGTAAACAACATGTTGCACGCGCGCAGTACCGGAGCGGGAACAGAGAGCTGAGTGTAAATTTGTAAAATGTTCGTCACAAATATCCGGCGTGAAGTACTTAATGGCTTGGTGCTGTTGTGTTTCGTCCCTTACCTTTACCTGTACCTTTCGACTCTGGCTAAAGGTGGCCACTGACGATCACTTTTTCCCATCAGTTGAACTGACGTCAGTCCGAAATTCGATCGTGAATGTCGTTAAAAAAATTGATTGTATCACCTCAGTTCGATTCGAACTTCTCTAATGAATATTGATCCTTAATGCCGAATACTAAAGTTCAAAATTGATTGTACCGGCCGGTCGAGAACTGACGAGCCGGAGTGTCGCCAGTGAGTGGGAAATCTTTTTGGCGTAAAACCATTTGGAGTGATTCTACAGTTTTACGCCAGGACTGACGCGCAAAACTGATCGTCAGTGGCCAGCTTAAAAGTAGTACGATTATCTATTCTGTGACTACACCTCAAAGTGCTTCGCTTTAGTTGTATTGAGTTATTTCAAAAATAAGTCATTTTAATTTTAGACCTATTTAGGTACCTACCTACTCGTAGGTAAACGTACCTATCTACTTTAGAGTCGAAACAATGTGACTGTAAAATGATAATATTTTTATTACTTTGATAATAATTAGGTACTTAGGTAGGTAGGTACCTACTTAATACAAATTATTAAATCACGAAAGTAAAATAGCTGCCTACTTATCTGTCATAACAAATCCAACAAAAAATGCCGCCAAGCGACTGCCGACAAACAACCCAGGCGGTTTGTGTCAAAGGTGCCGCCATGGTCAAAGGTTTTTGATTTTCGCCGGCCGCCACCGTCACAGTAAAACCTCTTGTTTGTAAAACTGTGCGCCTGGTAGGAGGCGGGGGCGTGGCGCGGCCATACTAGGGCACGCAGTTTTATAGTCAGGAGGTGCACTATAGGCAGTTATCATACAGAGTTCATGACCCTGCTAGTGATGGGTTTAGTTTGTTCTGATTTTAAATTAACTGCAGATTAACTTTGTATGTAAATGCAAAAACAAATTAAATTGAGTTTATCTTACTAGGGTATTTATAGAAAGGGTCTACACTTGGGATAATTTGAAACACTGGATTAAGGCTGGCCCCGCTTGATACACGCTGTATGATCAATTTTTATAAAAGTAATGTATTTTTAGGATAAAATAGGTAAACAGGTATCTTTTTAATATGATTTTTAAATTTTGTCAACTAGCCTATTATTTCACATCTATAGAATGTAATAATCATCATATTATTACATTTCAAACTATCGTGTACGCTAACATTAGAGCATTACTGCTGTCAGTATCTACTTACTTATGTAAGTAGGTACTGACAGCCGTATCCAATATTTTGACTTGCACGTGGCATGATCACGGATGTCCGTGATCATGCCACGTGCAAGTCAAAATATCGGATACACTTAAAGACAACAAAAATATGGCAATAATCTCGTTTATGTTGCTGTTATCATAATAATAGACCTGAACAGTCAGTGTAACAAGAAACGTCTAAAGAATAACAATGGTAAAGTCAATAGCAAGCAATACAAACGCAAAACAATAAATATTACGAAGCAATCAATCAATCAGCCCGCAACCACCCACTGCTGGGTATAGGCTCCTTTAATATCTACCAGTCCCTTCTGTTCTGTGCCGATCTCATCCAGGTGCTGCCAGTGACCCTGACGATGTCATCAACCCAGCGTGCCTTCGGAAGTCCCCGATTCGGCCAGATTTTGGCCACCACTCTGTCAAAGTTTTGCTCCATCGGCCATACCACGTCTTACCAGGTGTCCTGCCCAACTCCACTTCAGGTTGATCGCCCTGTCATAAATGTCGAAGACTTTCGTTCGGCGACGAATCTCCGTATTGCGGATACGGTCGAGAAGGTTGATGCCGAGCATGGCTCGTTCCATGGCGCGTTGTGCAACGTGCAACTCGTACTCGGTGCACAGTCTCCTTAGTGAGCGTCCATGTCTCGGCACCGTACGTCATAGTTGGCAAGACACACTGATTATAGAGACGGGTCTTCAGGCACTGAGGGCACCAAATGCTGCCCATCCGTATCCGTATCCTATATCCTCCTGGAGATTTCTTTGTTTATATGCTCCTTGTTAAAAGATAATACATGTCCCAGATACACGTAGTGGTCCACCACCTCCAGCCGCGCGCCTCCGACTACAACAACGGTTGAAATTGAGCGACTGCAGATGTTTGTCATCACTTTCTTCTTGGACATGTTCATCTTCAAACCCACCGCCAAGGAAGCATCGTTAAGTTCTCCCAGCATATGCTGAAGTTCTTCTAGGTACTCAACAAACAACACAATATTGTCTGCGAACATAAGATGCGACAGGTAGACACCATTTATGTTAATCCCGCTTTGGTCCCATTCCAGTGTTTTTACGACGTCTTCTAAGACAGACGTAAATAGCTTAGGTGAAATAGTGTCTAACTGACTCTCCCCCCTTTTGATTAATATTGGGTCGGTTAGTTAGTTCGTGCATTTTCACTTGCATCATTGCCGCTTGATACAGCTCTTTAAGCACGGCCACGTAACGTGCATGTCTATCTGGCAGCGAAGAGAGTTAAACACGGCCCAATGTTCGACACTGTCGAATGCTTTTTCGTAATCAACGAAAGCTAAACATAGGGGCCGGTTGTACTCCGAACTCTTCTCCAAGAGTTGCTTCACGGTGTGGATGTGGTCGATCGTGGAGAAACCGCTCCGGAAGCCGGCTTGCTCTATATGCTGGCATTCATCTAGTTGGCAAGTGAGGCGGTTGCAAAGGATTTTGACAAGCAGTTTATTCTGTGAATGGAGAGATTGGGACGATAGTTTTTTTTAAGTTTGAACAGTTTCCCTTTTTGTGGAGTATCGTAACTATTGTATTTTTCCAGGTAAGTGGGGATTTAGCCCCAAGGAGACCATCGTTGAATAATTTCACAAGAACATGCTGTACTGGTTTCCCACCCGCACGCAGCAGCTCAACCGTTTGTTCCGTCATCACCAGGTGATCTGTCGCTCCTCATTTGGTAGAGAGCTTTTCTCACTTCGCTACCTTAATATATCGGGTAGAATTTCATGGTTTAGGTACTCTAATGGAGGTATTCCCTGTAAAAGTCTTCCACGATCCTCAATATTTGGTCCCGGTCTGTTACAATGTGACCATGGTCGGATTTCAGTTTATAAATTAGGTTTGAACTTTTGTTAATTATCCTTTTAAAGATTTTTAGGCCTCTATATTGTTCTATTGTCTGTAAAATTATCTCTGTACTACGTGTTCGAAGATATTTTTTTAACAAATTTACTGATTTGTCTATTCATTTTCTCCAGAGCTCTTTGAACAGTATGATGTTTCATCTTTCTTCTCTCTTCAATAAGAGCCAAAGTTTCAGGCGTCAGTTTACCTTCCTTTTTACGCACTCTACTCAGATGTTTCTGAGTAGTTTCAGATATGGTCTTGCACAACACTTCGTTCAGCTGATTGACGTCCAAGTGTAGTTCTTCAAGTCCCTCGAATCTATTCTTTAGTTCGGTAGTATACTCATTTTGAAGAAAAGCTATTTCTCGTTTTCCATAACGACGGTGTGATCTTAATATCATATTGGTCCTTTCCTTCCTTAAATTGAAGTTATATGTCGCTCTTACTAAACGGTGATCGCTTCCGGCCTTAAAACGATCGAGGGTTGAGACATGTGTTTATATTGTTTGGGTGCCCACGATTCGGGTTTTCCCAGTGTGGGACCCATAGCTAATGCATCCTGTAATGTTACAAGTCAATTTTATTGTACTTTTAATCTTACTTTAATATATAATTTTTGTACCTTTTGTTAAAACCTAATATTTAAATAAATAGTTTGTATTTATTTAATTTGTGTGATTGATTACGTGGCTGTAAGAACTTATCTTGTAGTCAACCTCGTTTTTGGTCTTTCCATCAGGGCTCGCCCGGGTTCACTTCTTCGAATGACGCTTTTGGAAGAAAGTCTTCATTGCGTACATGTTCTTTTGTTAAAGGAAGTTTACCAGGGTTTGTCTTCTGTTGTTGCGCAATCCCAATCCAAATCCACCAATGGAACGTTCCTTTGTGAACGGCTGTCCTACCTTTGCATTGAAGTCACCCATAATGGTGGAATATTGTGACGGTGATACTCCGTCACAATATTCCACCATTATGGCACAAAACAGAAAGGTACAGAAGGCAATCTACATACAGAGCGCGCTCGAGCAACGCACACATAGACACCGCTCACGGACACGATATCTCGGACCGGTTGGGACCAGTGTGAGCGCGACTCGCGAGTGCCATCCGCTTAAGACACGCGTCTGTGAACTTTTATGTGCAAAATGGAGCAACAAAAAAAATTATAACTGTTCAGTGGACGGTTGTTTAAATTCAATATTAAACGGTGAATTGCGCGACCGCCGAGCGTAGGTATGAAAAGTGAAGAATAGACATGTGATTGCCTTCTGTACCTTTTGTTTTGTGGTATCAGCAAGAGCCTTTACGATATCTTCATAGAAGGCTTCTACTTCTTCATCCGGTTGGTCGGAAGTGGGGGCATAGAATTGAACGATTATAAGAGAGTTACGAAGCATATAAATGATAAATCTAATGGAGGCTGAACATCTTTAGCACAATACATGGTGTTCATTATGTTTCTATAAAGCCAACCCATGCATCTCCAGGGGTAGTAGAACAACGTCGCATTGCGTGATGGGACGTTATGTTGCTGTGATAAAATGCATTCATCTGTTTCCCTTTTAGCGTTCGCGGCTTTTTCTAACCAGTCCTCTTCGCCTTTGACCTTTGTTGGCAAATGCAGCGAATACAATTACCATAATTTGCATTCTTCAACGTTCGTTTAGATATTCACATTGGCTCTCTTGGCTTTTTACTATGTGGATGTGGCATTACAAAATGTTTGTAATCTTGATCTTGGACAAGAACGAGAGTGTACCGACTGCCGCTCCGGCGAGTACTAGTTTCAATGCTTTCGCTCATTTTATCACGTTGCTTGGTTTGAAGGCTACACGAGTAAGGCCCGTTTCCATAGACTGGTGTGTTTGGGTGTGCTAATGATAAACGGCATAGGTAGTAACGATATTACTATTTACCTACGCTAATATTATAAAAAGGTAAAGATTGTAAGTTTGGATGTAGTAGTTTAGCAATATATCCGATTTTAAATACGTAAGTATTTTGAATGGATCATCAGAGTAGACATAGTTGTATATATTTATCATCATCAATTCTCTATATTAATAAAAATCGATTGCCGAAATGTTTGTACGCGCATCACTTTAGAACGGTTAGACCGATTTGGCGATACTTTTTTTTATTGCGTTTGTAATTGATAGGGCATGGTTTTTTTTTATAAAAGGGAAAGGATTTATTGTAAAACGTATTATGTAAAACCAACTTTCATTGATTCATTTTGCGATTAAGACGTTATGTTATTGCTGGGAATAGGTATAGAGATGTAGGAACAAACAAGTGAAGTATACCAAGTAAACAAGTACTGTAATAATGCATTTTCTTTTTATAACCGAAACGAAAAGCTATATTAATTAATTTTCACGCTGCAGCTCTTGTTATTTACTAGGTAAGATAATGTGCACGCCAAAGTGCCTCTTACATCTTTCCACAGAAGCGAAACTATTTATGACTATGAAAGTTAAGTATTTTATCTTGAATATCTGAATATAAATAAACCTAAATTGCTACAAAATGTTTATGATAATTAATTTAGTTGGTAGTAAGATTTTTTTAAATCAAAGACATTCGTCTTAAGTCTCGTGGTTCCAAGTTGTTATAGAAAGCGCAACTGGCAGTTTTCCAACGCCAATGTTAATTAACTTGCATTAAAGTAAAACGGAAAATAAATATTAATTATAAAATAATTGCAAAAGTAATTGGTATTAAAGTATTATACAAAATATTGTCTTCATTCTTTAAGTAAACAGGCACAGCATGCTGAAATTTTGATTGCTTTTCGACTTTTTTTAAAGGTTTAAAATAAAAGTGTCCATACACCTATAGACACTCTTATAAAGAGTTACAAATCAAAATTTCAAAATAATACACTGTAGGCATTATGCAGAACGCATACATATTTTACAAGTTCACACGTAGTTTGTGATTTGAGATATTGAAGTCAAATTAGAATCCTTTTTTATTATGCTTTATTGTAATTTCCTTGTCGATAGGAAAGTTTCTTTAGTTATACAATTGTGCTACAGCACAACGATATATTAACACATCTAATGTCTCTAAAGTTATTCGGTAATTTGGAATAACTGGAGTACATTCCTTAAATGTCCGTGCTAATAGGTCGAGAGTGCGGCTCTGGCTGCTTGCCAACGGGGGTTTGCAGGCGAAAGTATCCGAACCATATTTGTATCGAGCTCGATGCATACCTAACCGACCTAACCTACCTAGCATTACAAAATCCCGTGAAATGTTGTATGGAATTTATATAGCTTGGAGTTTTTAGTTAGTTTGAGCAATATAATGTTTGTTCACAGATTAAACACAACATTAATTACACCAGCATAAGTTTTAATACTACATCGGAAAAGCGGCCTGATGATTAATTACATTTAGGCCGAATGTTACCCGAAATCCTCAACTACCGAGGTAATAGCTTTCATATCTCTAAATGGCGAAATAAAATAATGATAGCATTTAGGAAAGATGATGGATACCTATCTCAAGATGGGTTTGAAACGAGCCTGACTAAGGGTCAGCCACCAATACAACCGAGTACGTTATTCTAAACTAGTAATCAAACAGCAAAAGCAGTCCTCCACTATAGTCCACTTCTCACCAAATAGAGACTGCACAGTCATGTGCTTAGCGTGACAGGTGGCGAGCCCATCGCCGCTCTATGCTGTTAGAAGTATGTGCAGTCTTTAGTCCGTTAAACGCCTTTAACGACCCCCAAGGGAATAGAGGCCGTGGTAGTATTCTTTCACCGCTACGCGACCCGGCTATAATTACTATGACCAAAGTTCAAAAGGTTAGTAATTTTTAACGAAGTGGTCATATAGGTGATTGCATATTGATCTCGGATGCGTCCGTACGAAAGGTCATTACCAATCAACATCAGTATAAAAGAATCATGATATGTATCATTAAAGTTTCAGGCATTTTTGATACGACAGATAAAGACGCACGAATGGATTAGAAACTAGAGATTAGAAACTTCATAGCTTAGTTAGTGGCGTGAGGTTTTATTAAGCAATTAATAGCCGAATACTGGAAACTTAAGTATAGAGATTGCTTTAAACCTATAAAATTCAAAGATAACAAGACTCATTTAGATTGCTTTTGTGCTTGACTGACATCTTTGATTCATCCATAATAACTTTATGTAACTCTTCGGTGATGTATGCAGGTTCCGCAGAAAAAAAAACTTGTGCATTGCTTTCGTACTTTCAGGCAATTTTCGTTTTTTTTTTATTACGGAAAAAAATGTGACGAAAAGACTCAACCTATATGGAAACCGATTCGTTCAATTTAATGGTGATTTAAATTGTTCGTGTTGATGAAAAACTAAAAAATATTAGCATTCCGTTCTCAATGGGAGTTACAAAGTTTTGTTATCAACCGTTCCGTGTGTTAAGGCCGCGCTGCGGGGACACGTTTTAATGGAGATTGTTCTCATTACGGCACTGGGTTTACTGTCCGCTAGAGCTGCCGGTGGTGATTATTTTTTTCATAGAAGTATTATTAAATCGATCGGATGAGACGGAACTATGGTAGTTTTGCATATTTTAACTTAATTTTTTATTACCTCTATTGTATAGCGGAACTGTCAGAGACCCAGTGAGGTCATAGATTCGATTCTCAGCGGGCGGGTATATTGTAGGTGTAGCTCGCTCAAGCTAAGTAGACTAACTACCACCATTTTACATAGGTTAGGCATAAGGTTGCCAGTTACTCTGTTGCTGTTGAGGATTTCAGACTAAGTATTATCAGGTAAGATGAAGGCCAAACGCTTCCTAAATTAAAATAATAGAAAGATTATGAATCAAATACAGGCGTTAAAACAAGTAGGTCAGTGGAAAACAGTGCTACTTATATTTCAGTTGAAATAATGTCAAGTTACATCTGTGTCGACCGCAGCAGCGCGTAATGAAAGCAACACGTAATGCCGGCCGCAATGCTAGACTTTGGATAAGTTTCTCATGAAAACTAGGATTCCCGAAGCATAAATAAGCTAGCATAATGTTGCTTCTGGGATGAACGGGAAATTTAAGATAAAACAAAATTTTCACTCTCGGAATTTCAACAATCAACAATAGCACTCGTTGCGGTTATGTTTCGTCCGGTGATTGAAAGTATCGGAGACCCATCTCTCCCTCACAATTCCTATTCCTTCCTCAAAGATTCTACTCCTTCCTCAATGTCGGCAACATATATGTGCGACTCCGGTTTTGTGGGTGTCCATGGGCGGCGGTGATTGCCCGCCTGCTCGTTTACAGGAGGTAGGTTAAAAGGAAACATCTTAAGGCTAGGTGTTAGTGAAAAAATATCATAACACATTCTTAGAATTAATTTTTGAAGTACTAAACAGTTAAATTAAAATCTGCTAAAATTATGAAACATCGTTGAGGCTTTATTCTGTGGAATATACCCGATGGAAACACGATTTGATAAAGTTGGCTCGATAGAATAAATTCCCAAAGTTACATATTTTTTTGTCATTTTATCTTCTTTTCTAGGTTTTATTCTTAAATAAGTGATTTGAAATTATGAGTTATTTACAAAATGAAGTTCATAGGTATAACTTGAGGTATTATAACCGATCGTTTTATTTTAATTTACGTCTCTTATATTTTTTTTTAAAATATAAAACGCGCGTATAATACCCGTCTCTTACCGTCGTACCGTCGAGAGAGCGAGAGAGAAGCTCTCGAAATACCTCCCTTTATGTAAAATAAAAATGGAGACTCATCAAAAAGTGTAACATTAAAAAAGAAACATATTAAGAAAGATTTTACAAAACATCTTAAGAATCATAATATCAAATCACTTATTTTAAGAATAAAACCTAGAAAAGAAGATAAAATGACACAAAACTAATTAATTTAGTGAATTTATTCTATCGAGTTAACTTTATCAGATCGTGTTTCCATCGGGTATATTCCACAGAATAAAGCCTCAACAATATTTCATAATTTTCACAAATTTTAATTTTACTGTTTACTACTACAAAAATTAATTCTAGTAACATGTTATTTAATTTTTCACTAATATTAGTATATGCTAACACCTAGCCTTAAGTAAAATAAAAAATGGAGACTCATCCAAAAAGTGTAACATGGCGACGTCACGTGTTGCCTTCATTACGCGCATTTGCGGTCGAGACAGATGTAACTTGACATTATTCCAAACTTAATGGCCTTCCATTTACCGCGCTTGCAACCACAGACGGTTTCAATTCAAGGGCCGGCTGACACTTCACGTTATGAAATATGATTTAAAACAACTAAAAAAACTAATGAATGATGTCGATGTTAATTTGGGTCGTGCACGTTAAAGAAATGTTAAAAAGGTAAAAGAAAGAAACTTGATCTTTGAAGAGTTAACGAATGGTGTAGTGTTTGCAATGCTTATTTTTGAAACATTGCAATAAGTCACTTCCAGTAAGTCTATATTACATTTCAACAAAGTTCACAAAAGGTGACAATTGCAAGTGCTAAAGAAGCTCATCGCTGCATCAGAACTTAGTTATGTTCACAGAATTGATATTACACCAATGATATTAGATTCACAGTTGTCGCCGACAGATCTTGAAAGGAAACAACGTCAACAACACGGTACTCGAGGTGTTATACAAATCGACATCCCGACAACAGTCTGGATAATATCCCACTGTTTGCCAGAAAGCGTCGGAGCGTAACATTTGGAAACACCACTCAGACCCTAATGCTTGTTCAAACGTTGTAAAGTAATCTTGCGGAAAGTAATGCCTTTATTCATCGTTAGTTTAGTTTGGTGAAGTCAAATATAGGACGCACGAAGGTTAAAGGTTGTATATAAATATTGTTTACGAATTATATACGAATGATTATTTTATATAAGAATGCTAGTGGATAGTAGCATTCTTCGATTGTCCAATGTAATCCCATTCTGCGCTCTTGATCAGAAATATGTTTTTTACAATAGCTATAATCTGTTTCGTGTGTCACAAATTAAATAAAGTCCTGGAACTTGCTGTGTTTTTAGAATAGAAATCGTGTGACGAAAACGTATCTACGAGTACCTACTAACATTTCTAAACTTCATTACTTGTTTGATCTCTTTCGTAAAAAAATATTTAACAACTCTCAGCTCAAGGAAAAAAGGGCACGAAAACATTAGCCTTTTTAACATTTATTATTCATGAACTTAATTGTCTAACATCATTAAAAGAAATAAGAAAAGCTGAGATTCTATTACACCTCCTCCGTAGTGGAAATATTTTTTTTTAATTCGAGTCCGTAATGCTTACGGAGTAAGTCTTAAGTGCTGCGATTTTTTCGGGCATTATTTTTGAGCCGTATTCAGTTAAGCATCCCCTCTGGGAGAGGTATGGGGAGGGCGGGTGAGGCGAGACGGTTCATCGGACCCTGGAGTTATGTAGGAGACGGGACACTCGGGTTATTATTTTTTACGTCTAGCTAGACGTACGAGTGGCTGTGATCTGAAAGAACCGAATGTTTATTTATCTCAAAAATATGGTTATGCTGATCGATTTAACAAACACCTGATATATCTTAGCAGGTAGGTAGGCACCTACTTAAGTTATACATTTTAAAGGTATATGCAATTGGTTGCTTACTTAGCAACAGGAAGACCATGCCGCGCCTTGATAACCATTTTATTGTAATACAGCAACATTGAAGTATATTAATTTAATAACATGTTTGTTACGACATTAGGAATGATACTGCTGTCAATATATTATTTGTATTCATTACAAAAAAGCATGACTTACGAATATATATGCTCAAATGCAAAAGCTTAATAATAAACAATAATCTCTATTAGTTAGTATGAACATTTTTATAAATATTGAAGCATTATTTCATATTCAGAATTTGATCACGATAATTTTATGTTATATCTTTGATAACTCGTAAAACTTTATAAATATATGCAGTTTTATGAGCAGATGCAGACTTGCCCTGCGTATATTTTAACGTTGCTGCAACAATATACAAATACTGTATGTAGTAAACTCGTTGATTTATTACTGGTAGCATGGGAAATAACATCGAGTTTATTTACTGTGCACAGCTTATGTAACGGCGAAAAGTATTTTTTCCCCATTATGATTGATTCTACTAATAATTTATTGGCTTGGATAAAAAACTGTCACTTTCTTGTTTTAGAAAGGGCAATAATAGAAACGGTGGAATTTTTACATTCATACACACACACACGATTTATCCCCGTAGGGTTAGCCAGAGAGAGAGTGTTATAGGTAACGAGGACCGCAAAAACAGTTCACGTTTGTCACAACTGGTACAGTCCACGTTTCACGAAATAACAACTACACGTAGCTAAAGTAGAATACAGAGATCTAAATAGTTCGTTAAGAACATTAAAAATATATATTTTGTTTGTTTAGGTGAGTTATTGCGATTTTTAACTTTCTGTAGTGTTTCGTTCGCTTTGTTTTTTTAAACAAACTATTCATATTTTTGAATTTTACTATAGGATACAAAGTTTCAATAAAGTTGGTTCATTGGTTTGTAAAATTTTTAACTTGGAAATTTGTATGGGAAACCGAAATGCGTAGCGTCTTTATAATCCCCGAATAGGCGATGACAATAGAAATATCTTGAACTTCTCCATGCTTCGGAAGACACGTTAAACCGTTGGTCCCGGTTGATATCGTGAGTTGGCAGTTACCACCCACCCACCGGACCCGCATTGGGCGAGTGTGGGCGGTGGGCTTTGGATGGCCAGATCTACCTATACGCTATTGTCCACGTGAGAATGTCTGAGCCCAACAGTGGGTAGATTATTAGGCTGATGACGATGATTTAAATGAAATAATTTCTTTTAACAATAATTTCTTCTCATTTTACACGTAAGTACGTACACATTTGAAAACACATTATTACTCCTGTTTCCACGTACCCTGTAGAATGTTTCGAAATGTCGCTTCAAAATAAGTTTAAATAATTTCCTAATAGTGTTTCATTTCTATTAATAAATTTATCAAGTTCCATTCATGCGTGTGACATAATAGAAAGGTTATTATGGTAAAACTAACAAAAGTTGTTAAAGTTATATGACATAAGACAGCGCCGTAAACCTGATGTCAGTAAAATATTCAGTGAAGTTGTTCGAGCCTCAAAGGTTGAGTGGCTAAATAACAGCCACGTATTTATAATTTAGACACTGAGACGCGATGAAAACTTACTGAGTAGTCTTGAATTTTGATAGCCGCTAAGTTTCCTTACTAGTGCCACTACAGAACAGAACTCGACTGTGAAAATATCAGAGGCTCAGTTGTAAGGTTATACAATATTTAGATTACGACTCGCAATCACAAATTTAATGTCATTATGAACTATAGATATATTATAAATGTTTAATGTGCGTCTTAAACCCTCTTTTAAATCAGAACTAATTATCACAAGGTTCCACAACTGAAAGGCGCAACATTCTGCTTTCTTGAAATCGCTAAATATTCATAAGTCAATCATAAATTAATTGTCTTACAAAATCCAAATTTCACGCTTAATTACAACTTGAATCGGCCATTTTTTTGTGCATCGAATACTTATCGCAGTAAATATCGGAATATGCCGCCACAATGCATGCACCGCACGACACCACGGCTATTATAATGGGACCGTTAGGCCGATGCGTTTGACCTCCTTGCGGCCCAATTAACGCCCAACACTCGTTGTGTGTCTTCCTGTCGTTATGCTGTCCGACTGTTTGTTCTAAGTGCAGGTATTGACGGCACGTGAATAGGCAAATTTTGGGAGTTTTTTTTTCGAGAACCCTTCCATCTAACATATTGAACTAATAACAGTTTGGGGTAAACCAATCCAAAAACTGTTTGTGTATGTATGGCATATAAACTTCTAAATGCAGTTATAACATTTTTCTTGGACGTATGTATTTTGTATTGTACTATCTTTTGTCAAAAAGAATTAACACATTATTATTTTTTTCTCGTTTTAAATTATAATGATGTGTGGTTATCTGTTTGCTCCAAGTCCCTAACCGAAAATAAATTCCTAATTATTTCTTCGAATAGAAATATCTAGTTGTTCTTGTGATCTGGCTAAGCCCAGCAAACTTCAACATAACGACTAGTCACTTAGATTAAATCAAAATTTTAATCTAAGAATAGTCATTATCGTTGGTATTTTCAATTTCCAATTTAATTTTGGAATTAAATAAATAAGTAGGTACATAAATACTTAATACGCTTAGTTTTTGGTTGCTCATATAATTAATTTGAACGAATCAGACGTGTTGATTGCAACAGCAGCCTGCATTTACCGGAGGGTAATTCCTGTGGAAATTCTGTGCATTCGTGGATAGAGGATAACCTATTTTTATGGTCAAATGCAATATTCATTTAAATATTGCAAGTAGTGCGCTTTGGGTCCATAGACTGTACACAATAATGTGACGTATGATTGATGAAAAATGCTTTATGCTATTTCTACACTTTACATTTTAGTGTTCCGTCTTTTAGGATTAATTATTTTTTCTTTGTCAGCTACAAATTTTTGCACGTAATTGTAGCGTGTCTATCTTTGTCTCAAAACAATCATGTTGACTCTGCTTAGACACTTTTCGTGTTGAGACACACCATTGGAGTAGCAAACGACGCAATTTGGAACCTTGGAGACTCCAAATTGGGATATCTCTCGAACATTCCCGCCCAACGGACGGTCGTCCGTCCATTCCTTTTTCCGAAACGTCTGCGGGCGTGCGAATTTGCCGCCATCTTGAAAACGTTCTTTGTTCGTCGGACAATGCCTCTGAGAATTGGGGATTGGCCGTCAACAACATGTGTGGACAATAGTAAACAATTGGCCACTCATTACTGCCAGTGTTTGTTTGTAAAATTAATTTGACCTTACATACACCTACTCCGTGGGGGTTTTTCACACATTCGTTCTCAAATAAGCTTAGCTTGTGTACCTGTTTCTATCCAGAGTCGTGAATTTGTCTCTATATACGCAATAAAAGCTGTCCGTTCTGCTGTGACTGTATAGATTTTTACAGTGGATTTTATTTGTTACATTACGCTACTATGATTAATAACCACAATAAGCGAAACGAAATCTATAAACTTTTATATAGTTGTGGGATGCTAAAATACCTACCCAACTCTACTCATATGATTTTCCGGTGTTTATTATCTGTGCTCTTGAAACCATATTTTTTAACTGTAGAAATTTAAAAACCCTTCTAGTTTCTGGACATTGAGAGAAAAAACCTACAGTTCTTTGGTTTAAATTTTGTTTATTCAGAAACAATAACATTCTAAAATATAAAATTTTACAGTAACTTTAATGCTCACTTTTACCTTGAAGCTTAGGTTTTCTATAGGTTCCTCTCATATATTTATTAGCTAACCGAATACTGAAATGTTATTAAAAGTAGGTTCTCGTTCTGACTGATTCTGATTTAAATAAAGTCCGAACTGCATTAAATTTGTCGTGTGGTATTGTAAGTTATTAGAACTTACTAAATGTGTTATATCAGTCTACTACACTCGGCGTCAAAAAAATCGCACCTCTTAGAAAATCACTTTCAAATGTCATTTACTCTTGATATGCACATGCAGTCGCATTAATTATGATTTTATTTACAAGGTTACTTAATTAACTTAATAAAAAACATTACTTTTCATTATCAAATAAAACCTAATGCAACAAATAAAGTGTCACAAAAATTCGATGCAAATTTTGCTACCCGTGAGAGTTGCTAGTTGCGCTTCCTTTGTGGGTATAAAACGGTCAACACGGGTTCAATGTGGGTCATTCGCTATTCAACCGTTGAAGAGGACACACGCACAGATTTTGATGGATACCACAGCTGATAAAGCCGCTCAAGTGGTTGCACTACTGCAATCAGGGGTGCGGCAGTGTGATGTCGCCCGGCAACTGAACCTGAGCCGTTATTCCGTTCGAAGAGTGTACCAGCGCTTCATAGAGACCGGTGGCTATATCCGCAGACACGGTTCGGGTAGACGTCGCTGCACTTCGGAAAGAGACGACCGGTTCGTTGTGTCGAACTCTTTGAGAAATCGTTTCTCCAACGCTGTTGAGTTGCAACAGCAGCTCCAGGCAGTTCGCAGACGCACCGTAAGCGTATCTACGGTTAGAAGAAGATTGAAGGAGAAGAAGATAGCGGCCCACAGAGCTGCTACGGGTCCAAAATTGACTGCAGCGCATCGGCGAGCCCGCTTGCAGTTTGCTCGTGACCACGTCGATTGGACCCTTGAGCAGTGGAGAGCTGTTCTCTTCTCAGACGAGACGCGAGTGTGTCTTTTCTGCAACGACCGACGGAGAAGAGTATACCGGAGGCAGGGTGAACGTTTCGCCCAAGCCTGCATCCAGGAGACGGTGGAATATGGTGGCGGATCCTGCATGTTCTGGGGCGGTATGTCTGCTGCCGGCAAAACCGACCTTGTCTGCGTCTCCCGGACTGGAGGTGCTCGCGGACAAGGGTCGCTGACTGCTCGCCGCTATGTCACTGAGGTCCTGGAAGTGCATGTGGTCCCCTTTGCCGAATCTTTTGGCGAGGGGTTCACATTAATGCACGACAACGCTCGCGCTCACACTGCAGGCATCGTGAGCGACTTCTTGCAGAGGTCCCAAATCTCTGTGATGCAGTGGCCAGCGCGAAGTCCGGATCTGAATCCTATAGAGCACCTCTGGGACCATCTTAAACGTAAGGTTCGATCTCGGGATCCAGCTCCTTCGACTCTACAGGAGCTCCAAGACGCGGTGATTGAAGAATGGGGGCTTATCCCTCAAGAAGAGCTCCTGAAGTTGGTGAGGTCCATGAGGGACCGTATGGAAGCCGTGATCAGGGCAAGGGGGGGTAACACTAGATTTTAAGTTAATTTTAAGACACTTTTTGTACATTTTTCTTTGTAAATTATCTGTTGTTAATTAGGACTTAATTAAGGATTTTTATTATTTTATTAATTTTAATGTTGTTTGTATAATTATAATTAAACAGAAAGTTAAATTTAATTGTTTTTTGATACTCCTTTTTGTTACCTTTCTAATGATACCCAACACTATCCTCTACATAAGGTTTAAGAATTTTTAAAGATGATTTTTAAAAGGTGCGATTTTTTTGACGCCGAGTGTATGTTACCTACTGACTGTCTCTGGCAACCTAAGAAAATATTGCTCTCCGATTGGCACCTTAAACATAATATAGATAGGTGCATACATAAGGTACATAATTAATGGTTTCGCTTTGATGTAGCTTATGTTGAACTTATTTATCTCGCAGTGATATGATAAAAACAGAGATTTGGTCAATTCCCTAAGGGATTTGATCAAATCACGGAGGATGTTAAAATAACAACACGATTTTATCATTTCCCTAAACAAATCTAGGGATTTGAACATATACCAGAACTGGTTCCGTGAAATGACAAAAAAGATTTTCTATGGTATTTTAGCGTCGCGCGTCGTTTATTTGTAATTACATGCATAATTATAATAATTAGTAAGTGTAGTACTTATTGTAACATTGATCTCAAAAATCACCACTAGAACATAAATTGCCCTACTGCTGTAGGTCACGGATAGGTAAGAAATTCAAGACAATCGCGAAGCGCAGCGTAGTAATTATCTTGAATTACGAAGTAATTTTTTTTTATTAGACAACTGAAATACTAGCTGCCCTACTCCTGTAGGTCACATGTTTTTTTTGTCATTTCACGGAACCAGTTCTGGTATTTGTTCAAATCCCTAGATTTGTTTAGGGAAATGATAAAATCGTGTTGTTATTTTAACATCCTCCGTGATTTGATCAAATCACTTAGGGAATTGACCAAATCTCTGTTTTTATCATATCCCTGCGACATATACTTACGTGTGATGGCGATGGGCACACCACCCACATTGTGAGTCAATGTTGAAGTAGGTTACTTAATTAGATCCCATTTGCGTTTAACTCCCTCCCTCGAGATATCACAGTTTGTTAACCCGAGCCAAAGACTTAGGAAGCACTCTCGGGTTCTCCTCGAAAACCGGCTCGAACGCTTCAGATAATTTAATAAGGACATATCTACTGTGATGTCAGCTCCTAGAAAACCTTCAATTTTTATTTAATGTTTAAGCTTATGCATCGGCGTTTATTGAGCATTGATTTGCATTACCAATACCGATCATAATGTTAGCAAGAACATAAGTTAAATATGTAAAAGATTACGAAAAAAGTGCATTCCCTTCCGAAGAAAACAATATTGAAGCCATTAAAATGGCTTCAATATTGTTTTCTTTGTACGTGTTTGTCAAAGCTTTGTATTTAATAAAATACGCTTTTTGATAAATTGTTTATCATAGAAAAATGTGCCAATTGTAATCTTATCGGTTGATAGTACAGTTTCATGGGGAAAACATGTTGTTGAGCTAACGTTCAATATTCAATATACCCCGGTTTTACCCGGCATTGTATTTCAGAGAAAAGATTAATTTAAATTTTCTTCAGTTCCTTATCATAACTTCAATAGTCAGTCACTGACAATTCAGGTTTAGGTTTACGAGGTCATGGTTTAGATACTGACGTTCTTGAAGTTTTTTGTATGAAGTTAAATTTAAATAAAAATATTTTTTAATATTATTTTTGAATATTCAGTGAGTGATATCCTAGGAGCGCCACGTAGGTGTCGTAAATGTCGAAATTAAGATCGAAATTGATCGAATGTCACGCACGAGCACGAAAGCTTGTTACTTCGATGCAACAAACTCGAAAGATTATAAACGCTATAGATTGATAGTCTGAAGTATACAACCTTAATTTTTCTTTATACAAAACCAATTAAGGGTGAGTTCCACCCATGAAACTGGACAAGAAACCTATGTACAAAAATGACAAAAAAATTTCGACCTCCCATTCAAAACTGTCCGATCAACTGACGGCAATAGTATGGGAGATCGATTTTTTTTTGTCATTTTTGCACATAGGTTTCTTGGGGAAAGTTAAACCCTTAATTGGTTTTGTATAAAGAAAAATTAAGGTTGTATGAAATGAAACACTATTTCTCCAATGAATATAAGATCAAATTAGTATGTATTTGAGTAGGTAGTTTAGGCTATTTAAATAACTCACAGTAAGCTTCCTCCTGATAAGGCAACTGGTGGGCTGGTACATCACAATTAAACGTGGTACAGCATTACCATGTTACCATGCGAGGATTTCCAGTTGGTACACTCATGTCATCTAATGCAAGCCACGTGCTATAACTTCACCATTCGATATGTAAATCAAACCTGTGTTGTGTAAACAACACGCAGACATCAATTAAAAACATAGATTATGAACTTCGATCATATAAACCATAGATGTACGGTCTCATTCAACCTCTAATGATGTCCCCGGGTAAATACATACTATCCAAAGATCAACATCAGAAATGAAACGAGATATATAGACAAACATTTATTGTAAAGTAAACCTTAAACTTTAGGCTCTAAAGTACAAATTCTTAAAAATATTATTGAAGAAAACCAATGCACGTTTTTAATTCGTGCCTTGTTTCGTGGTGCCGTTTTCCAAGCAGCAATCGTGTATGATCAATTAGCAATTTATACATATAAGTAAATCAAAGATTATGAAGGTGAAATGTAGATGTAAAAAACAATATTGTTTAGATGAATGTTTTATATTTTAGCGTTTATTTAAGTATAAAAACAAAAAAAAAATTGTTTAGAATTATCTCAGACTACATACGGACTAAAAAAGTAACAGGACTTTCCGATCTGCCCCCTTACTTTTGAATTCGATCGCGATCGATCGAGATAGGTATTATGAAATTTCGTACTTTTGAGTACAAATTAGAGCTGGTATCGTGACTTCAGAGTACGAAACTTCCCAATACCAATCTCGATCGATCGGGATCAGTTTCAAGAGTAAGTGGGCTGGTCTTTCCCAGCGATCTAAATAATATTTTTCTTATTGTCTTGAAACTGCATATTAGATCAATGAGCAGCGTCACATTGTATCGGTTTATAAATGTGGTAAATTCACTGATATAGTACTTATTTCAAGAGTATAGATTAATGTTCGTATGCATCAATGAAGTCTCATTATTAATTAACCGCTAACAGTGGCTAAGCCACTGGTCTTAGACCCAGACGGGCCGAGTTTGAATCCCGGCGGCAGTAGTACATATATTGTTGTGTACTTGGTTTGGTTGGTAGTAGAGCTTGTTAATTCCGCCTGGCTAGCTACCACCATCTTATCTAAATCTGGCGCCTTGACAACAATGTTAATAGCATTGTTTTGTTCCGCCAGTTTAGGGATAGAAGCCAGTTCCTCAGTAGTTGCGGATTCCGGGTGAAGTGCGCTTCCATCTTTCGCTTTATCGTCACTTATACCATCAGGTGAGATGATGGGCAAGCGCCTTCCCGTTGTAAATTAAAAAAAAACTCCAATGAAGCTCAATAGACGGATCTAGTTCACGGCCCGACCTTACCTATTCACCCGCGCTCATAACACGGCTGGAAAATGAAATGTCCTCAACGGAAGTGATATTGACAGGCTGCCACGCGGCAGACGCGATGCTCACAACAATTTCCTTACATCCACATTTACGTTACCTACCTGTTCCGAACTTCCGACCGAACGTGAATCCTCCGTGGAACAACTTAAAGCAGACTATCGAGCACTTTGGACACTTGGCCGAAATGGGTAAGCAATATTTCCGACAGCGGAATCAAGACCAAATAGACAAAATGACATGAGAGCGTATTCTGAAAGCATACAATCTTCGGTTTGTACACATGTGACACTGTGACAGGGGTATTGCTATGAGATATAATAAAAGAAATCACGTTTCGGACATTGACGTTTGTTATCTCTATGATACTGAACTAACGTTTACCATTGACCTCATGAATAAATAAGATCTGCGGTATGAATAATTTTCTCTTTCGTATTGACAATCGTACCGGCTGTGGTCAAATAAGGGCCAATACCGAAGCGTTTGGGGGAAATACAAGGTACCTATTTTTGCGGTTTCAGAGAGACCAGTGGTGTCGTTTGTATTAATAATTTTTTCTCATGGACAAACTAGAAATTTAATGCCAATCCCATACCTTTTTGAAATCATATTTAACTTGACCGTGAATATAATTATGTCTTTGAGTCCCCATTAATGCACCCAATTTGGTGAGCATTCAGAGTTCGTTGTCTACTTAATAGCACAGAATAATATATAGTACCTAATTATGTATACTGAATAAATTTCGGAGATATTTGTGTGCCTCTGTAATGTCGCCTACACCCCGCCTACAGAAAGTGTCGAGTGCAGTCTAACAATGTTCAATTCAATATCATTTTGATATTTAGGA
Source organism: Scoparia ambigualis (assembly GCA_963921215.1). NCBI lineage: Eukaryota > Metazoa > Arthropoda > Insecta > Lepidoptera > Crambidae > Scoparia > Scoparia ambigualis. The sequence continues at coordinate 11,244,826 of OY992520.1, read as the reverse complement.
CCCGGATGATATCAAATACAAATACAAAAAATCTGGTCGTCTGCATATCTGGTACTACGCTGCAGCGTATTTATTATTTTCAACAGCGCGCTGTTGAAAACGTGGTCATAAGCGTGCACGGTAACTTGCGTTTCTGGTACTATGCATTGAAACGAATTATTTTATGTAAATATTAGCTTGGTTAGGTTTAATGTCAAGTTTCGAATCTCTGAGTAATGAAGTGATTTCAGCTTTTAGTCATATCTTTATGAGAAAATGTTATCGAAAGCGATACCCCTCAAACCCCAAGCGTTTGCATGAGGCCGCACCTACAAAACCACACTTGACTTTGTACCGTGTTTTCATAGACTTACAGACTACTTTAGTATGAACAAGTTTGGTTATTTCGGTTCTGTGGTTCATCTTATGTATTGTTATCGCAAAATATCGCATAGTCTATACTCGATTCTGTCAAATTTGACGTTGACAGTTAGTGTCAAAAAAATGACAATAAAAATCCAAGATTGAGGGGTTAAAAACACGTTCTCGTCATAATCTGATACGCTCCAAAGTTAGTTCTTTTTTGTTAATCTTAAGTTAGAAAGATATTATTATTTATAAGTGTTATTTCTTATTAGTGTTTTATTTATTTATTATTATTTATTAGTGTTTTTTGTGGAAAGAATCATGCTGTTGTGAAGGGGTCACAGCGTAACCGCAGAAATGGATCAAAACCCCATGCTGACGTATCATCGTGTGATGGGATCATCCCTTCATAATCAGAACTTCTATCTTGCAAAACGCCTTTGTATGCTAATTGCCTAGGAAGCATCGGGGTCGTGTAATTTTGATCAATATCATAATTAAATTTAAAGATTTCCAATTAACATCGATTATACTCGAATAAGAAATAGGAAGACTATGCCCGAATCGAGCTACATACATGGATTGTTGGGCCATTAGCCTGCTTTCCACGCTACGTTGTAAGCAATTTTAACATGAGCTCTCCAAATGGTTTATCGTCTATCTCCTACCCCTGATTCTAAGTGTACGGAGAGCTCACCGAAATTTGGCTGCCCTGCGGTATGCAAAAAAGACGACACCGTTATGAACCGAAAAATTATCATGAATTTGACATTCTCTGCGATGTTTGCTTTTTTGTTGGCGATGGTTTTTGTACCGAATAACAGGAAGCAGATGCGCTTTGTCAGGTAAATGGCAGCGGGCGCCGGGATCAAAGTGCTATAGAAACAAAATGTTACCTACGAGATATTGTATTCTATTCCATTCCATGAAAGGTTTCCAAAACGGAAAGCTTTTACCGAATCTTATTTTTTTATAAAGATGTTGCAGATATTTTGGGACCCAAAAAGTAATAGGTACTATTATCGTTATGATCATTTCTAGAGTTTCATGTACTTTTAAAACTTTGTAAACACGTTCATTAATTTTGCTGTTGCTGTGTGTGTGTACGACTTTGAAGGTACTATTTTTAGTGTACTTGAGTTTTTTTGTCCTCTTACAAGAACAATATGTCTGAAATTATTAGAGAACGGCTCCATTGTTGCATCCGTTTCCTCGTTCCGAAATTAGATTGTAAAGAGATCTGAAGGTGAGAAAGGGGGTGGGTGAATTATCTTGAGAACCTTCGTCGCTTTACTCGCTTGGTCCTCGGATGGCCATTAGGCACTTAGGTTGCTTTTAAAGTACGCTGTATAATATGTACTATATATGTTTAAGAGATGTTTTTTAAATCTTTTTGCGGTCATTAATTTTAATAAACTGTAGTCTGTATGTCTTGTTGTACTACTTTCTGATATGTGGTGGACTATCTAAATATACGACTTTATAATGCCATTCAATCATTGTCATGTAAATAGTTGGTAAAGAGATTCTCTGCCATATTTTTTTTTTATTTGTGAGTTTAAGAATGTAAAAATTTGTTCCTTACAAAAATAATTAATCTATTGTTGTTCTCATCTTTCTGGGAAGAAGTTATATGATTTAGACATGGGCGCCGCCGTGGCTCGCCGCCGCCGTTTAGGTATGGCGCGCCGCCGCCGCCGCCGACTGTTCAAAATTTCGCGCCGACTAGACTGTTCCAATGTGTTGGGCTCTTGCAACAAATCTCAGTTTATTCTTTACTAATGTGGTCCGTGCGGACGCCGCGCGGGGGCGTCAGCTCAGGTGCTCAATGAGGACGAAGACGACCTTATTTCCGATCAAGAGGGAGAAGAATCAGAAGAACGCCCTTTGTTTGGGGACTTCGCGAACGTGCCTAGCGTTAAGACGTCCACACCAACGCGTTGGCATAGTATCTTAGAAATGTTAGAGAGTATGGCACACTGCTGTAACTGTAACCGGAACCCCGTCAGCTTTCTTAGCCTTGGCTGATGCTCGAGCGCGCAAATCGTCGGGTACCCAGACCCTGAGAAAGCTCCAGTTAAAGAACATTACGTAGCTTCGCACCCACTTGGAAATACCTTTATGTCCACGGAGAGCTTTGAGTACCTCCCCGCCGCGGACATGAAGCTACCCCCTAAAGGGGTCCGGTTATAGGTAATACAAATGGGTGCGAAACATTTGGAAATACCTTTATTTCCACCGCTGATAAAGCCTGACGGCTCACTAGCTCACAATGCAGCTGAGAAGTTAACTTGTTTGCCACTCTTTTGCAAAGAACTCACGTCTGGCAGTCGCTAGCAAGGTTCCACCTAAGCTGCCTATAGCCGACCTCTCCATGGGAGAACCTCCCATCCGCAGCAAAGAGGTACTCAAAACCTCCGTACTCTAACGTGAATAAGGCTAGTGGTCCTGATAGAATCCCGGCCATTGTCCTACGTAACTGTGCACCTAATTTGTCTACTGTTCTAACACGCCTGTATTGTCTCTCACTTGAGACTGCTCTAGTTCCTCAGTCGTGGAAGCTGGCTAATGTGCAACCTGTGCCCAAAATAAGATACCCGTGCCGATCCATCTTACTGTAAGACGAGTTCAGTCAAGTCCATACTCTGCAAGATTATGGAACGTGTAGTGAACTCTCGACTGCTGTCATACCTTGAGACCAATGATCTCCTCAGTGACTGCCAGTTCAGATTTCGCATATTATAAATTTGGGAAGTTGGAACTCACTGGCGCATTGGACCTAGAAATAGTGGACGACTTTATATACCTGGGTTCCAACATCAGTAACGATCGTTCGTGCGAGAAGGAAGTGCGCAGGAGAATTGGCATGTCTAAGAGCGCCATGTTTCAGCTTGCAAAATTCTGGAGAGATCGCAACATTTCCGTAAAAACCAAAACCAGACAGGTACGGACTCTTGTCTTCTCGATCTTTTATACGGCGCTGAGACTTGGACACTAAAAGCTGCAGACCGCAAACGCATTGACGCTTTTGAGATGTGGTGCTGGAGAAAGATGCTCCGTATTCCTTGGACAGCATTTCGGACTAACGTCTCTACATTGCGAGAACTCAAAATCTCATCGCGGCTGTCATCCTCAGATGTCTACGCAGAATTTTCGAATACTTCAGTCACATTGCAAGGAAAGACGGTGACAACCTCGAGAAGCTTATCGTGACCGGCAAAGTAGACGTGAAACGGCCTCGAGGACGCAGCCCAATACGTTGGTCTGACGAAATCCGCACTACTCTTAACTCTTCAGTTCATAACGCCCTCCACACCGCCGGAGGCAGAAACAGATGGAGGAATACCCTAAGAGAGAAAGTGATGCAGAAGGGAGGTCACGACTCTCAGCATTGAGGAACACGACGCAAGGACGAACTAAATTATCAATTTTACCTACTAAGTGACTTATCGCTCTACGGCAACGATATAATGTTTCGTTGTTGAAATCTTTATGAAGTGTTGGTTTTATTTATCACTCTTATTTCTACCTTTAACTACATAACCAAAAACGACTTCAAAAATCCCACGCCGCCGGCTTCACGCCGCCGCCGAGCATATTTTTAAGGCGCGCCGCCGCTGGTTTTTTTTTACTCGGCGCCCATGTATGATTAGCCTACGGTAGATACACTAAATGAATCTCCTAAAGTAAGCATTCATTTCTATACGATTGTGTTACTTCTTGTATGAAAAGTTGAAATCTTTGAGTGAAGATGTAATTACAAAAGAACTTCGACAAAATGTGATATGTCAGAAGAGTTCATATTTTTACTATTGAAATTTTGCATTCACAAAATTTTTCTAGTAAACATTTTATCCTAGAGTTCATTGCTTTATCTAGTTGCGGTCAGATGATATCGATTTCTTCTATGGCCACGGTTATAGCTTCTTAATATGTTACTAGTCCAGGCTTTTTCAGCTTAGTCGCTACGTACACAGAACCTCCAATGTTGGCAATGACTGATGAGATCGTGATGAATAGGTCACCAGGAGATGCTCGCGTCCGTAGGTTTACCCTTGAGACCCTACACGTGATCCCTAGGTGGTGCTAAATGAGTGACACTGACTAAGTGGTAGAGCCACGCTGCGTTGCAGCACGCATTGGGCCGGCTCACCCGGCGTAATACCACTCTCTCACGAATATTCGGCGTGAAATAATAGCACTGGTGCTGTTGTCCGACCAGTGAGGGTTCCGGAGGCCCCTCCCCCCCCCCCCTCCCTCCCTCCCAATTCCTATTCCTTCCTTAAACTTATTCTTCCCTTAAAGGCCGGCAACGCGTCTGCGATTCCTCTGGTTTTGCGGGTGTCTATGGGCGCCGGTGATTACTCTTCATCAGGTGCCCCGCATGCTCGTTTGCCTGCCTCTTTTAAAAAAAAAAAAGATGCAAGAAACGCAGGGCCGGAATAATTGCCGTATTTTACGGTACGCCTCAATTTGTGGTGCTGTAGCCGTGTGATATATCGGGTGATATCGGCACACTAAAAGAACTACTTCCAACCAACCCTCTCTCTCCTTGGGTGTGGTAAAAGGATACTAACGGACTAAATACTACACATACGGCAGCACAACAGCACAGTTGGCTTACTCTTGAAACACAATTGCATTAGTCAATTTCCAATCACATGTCAAATGGCACTTTTGTAAGCGACAATAGCGCCACATTGGAATTAAATTGCATGGAAATTGATTGAACAAATTATCATCGAAATGGCGTTCCGGAATTATCTTTACTTATCCCAATATCGATACATATTAATCGCATTGGAATTGAGATTGAGTTCGCGTTCAAGAGTAACCCCCCAGAGCGGCGATGGGCTCACCACGCACGCTCACGCATGCTCAGCGTGATAAGTGCATACTTATCACGCTGAGCACATGTGCAGTTGTACTTTGGTGAAACGTGGACTGCTTCTGCGGTCCTCATTGTTTGGGGATAATAGTCGTGAATAAATCTATGTATGTATGTATTCTAAACAAATTAACATTCAGAGTATACGCAGTTGGAAGGTCATTAATCGTCACCTCACCACACGTAACGCGGTCTGCGGTAACGGAACGGTGCAGATAGCGTGATATCACACCATCTCGCCTCGTCACGCTCGTTGCCCCACTTTTGTGCGGGCTAGACAGAAAAAACACTTTGTAATTGTGTCCGGCCTACAGTACGAGTAATATCAAGTGTACTGGCCAGTATTGTAATGCAGAACTACTGAGCATTGATATAAGTACTTAGGCCTAAGGGTCGGCAACGTAGGAGTTACATTACAAGTGTTGCGAGCATCAGCAGCTGCGTTGAAATACCTCATCTCATCATCAGGCACACTGTATGTTTGTTAGCAACGACAGCCCGTCGCGTCTATCACGCAGGATGCACTAAAGTTGAGCTTCAGTTAAATGTAGACTGTATTATATTGTATTATAATTTCCTTGGGGGATTTAAGTGTTAGTAGGTCGTCTTTTGTTACAAATACTACAATGAAGACGAAACAAATGCAGGTCATAATGAGTCACCCTTGAGCGGAGGTCGCTCATTCGATAGCGAAGTAGTTATTACCAGTGCACCACTGGCATTGTAGGGCCTACGCGTGCCTTCCTCCCCCGGTTGTGACGCAAGCCGCGCGTCATGGCGCGCCGCCCAGCCCGCCCTGGCATCGGCATTGCGTCGTCGATCACGCTAAGCATCTTTGCAGAAAAAGTGTTTATAAGTATACATATATTGACGACTGACTGGTCATAATGAGTCACCCTTGAGCGGAGGTCGCTCATTCAATAGCGAAGTAGTTATTACCAGTGCACCACTGGCATTGTAGGGCCTACGCGTGCCTTCCTCCCCCGGTTGTGACGCAAGCCGCGCGTCATGGCGCGCCGCCCAGCCCGCCCTGGCATCGGCATTGCGGCGTCGATCACGCTAAGCATCTTTGCAGAAAAAGCGTTTATAAGTATACATATATTGACGACTGACTACACTGGCCTGCAAAAATAAGTATCACACTTTTAAAATTGTAATAACTTTTAAAGTACACAAGATAAACAAGACACCAAGACTTAAAAATGTTACTATTGTATAATTTACTATAGTTTTAAAGAAAGCTGATAAAATTTCTATAAATGGTTTTTTTATTTTAAATCTTTAACTTCTATTTTTTACAAAAAAATTAAATTTTGAAAGTGTAATATTTATTTTTGCAGGCCAGTATATATTATCCCCAAACTGTTGGTCAAAGACTAGGCAATGAGAAACGCAGAAGCAGTCCACTGCCATAGTTTACGGCACATCATATTACTACTGCACATGTGCTCAGCGTGATAGGTGGTGAGCCCATCGCCGCTCCTTGCTGTTGGATGTATGTGCACTTTTTAGTACGTTAGTCGCCTTTTACGACACCCCAGAAAAGAGAGGGGTTGGAAGAGTGTTCGTTTAGTGAGCGGCTCGATAAGCGTTTAGTTGCCCAAATGAACATTGCGATATGAGGGAAGTCAGTGAAGATAGGCAGTGTCTGATTTCAGCAAAATAATGTTGATTGACCTACCTACCTATATTTAATGTCATATTCGGCTTGAAGGTTAGCGATCATCTTGGTCAAGTACTCTCGACACAGTTGCTCAGAATATACATTGGGTTCTGTAATTTTCCTGGCGTAAGCTCCTAAGCCATAATGTGTTTCTTCTTTACGGGCTTCTTAAATAAGAAAGAAGTATATAGCTATTACCAGGATCTTCCCATAATATTTAAGCTGTATAAGTCAAATTTTCGATTGTCCCACATACTCTAGTTTTGTCCTCTTAATACTATGTACCTATTCGAGCTTGTAATAAACAATTACCTAAGGCAAAGGAAATGAAAGACACTTGGAAATTCAATGTACGAAGACACCACATACTCACATCAAGATGTAAATTAATGTGGAAATGCTTCGTTCTCTAAAAGCATTCTCTAGTTCTAACTTACCTCAATAGTCTCAACACGTGACAATATCAAACTATCACGTGTAAATCGCAAGTCTTTGTAGGTGTCTTCCGATATTAAAATTCTTCAGGAGGTATATGGTCCTGCTAATCCTGCTTACATTTTTTTTGTACAACGCGTCCCCATATTTTTCTTTTGTGAATATCTCACGATAAGGTAAAAGCGCTCTTCGACCGGAATCCTCAACCACTAGCTAGCTAAATCTCTAATAGTCTGATTAAAGGAATGCTATTTAACATTATTGTTATGGCCTCATGTGAACTTAAAAACACTACCACCAATGAAACTGAGTACATGTTAATTTTAAATACCCTTCGCTGAGAATCTAGTCCAAGAACTCTTAACTACTATTAGTCTTTTGCTTACTAACACATGATATGATTTGTCTTGCTCTATGCTGACTAAGCAATATCCTGTCTGCATCCGAGCATCCAACCTTGCAATTGCACGTTGGTATCTCGATATTAAAACGGCCATATTTATTTTGTAATATAGTTTGGCTCTCGCTATTACTTCGCTCCAAGAACTTTAAGTACGTTCGATTGTACCAAAACAAGCATAATAGTTTCTGAAATTTCATCTTACACAATAATTAGTATCGCGTTACCCTACATGGTTTCTCGTAGTTAATTAGTAATCAAAACTTTGTCACCTATGTAAACTGAAACGTACTTGTCTGATATTACCGTTTGTACGAGTTCTTTGTTTTGAAATAACATAAAGTTTAATATTTTTGTAAGGAGCTGTTACCCGTAATGTAATATATCCATCGAAGCTTCTCTTGGGCTAGATAATTGGTGTGATTGTAGAATTTTTTTTAATAGTTGGCCTTAAATCTAAGTTAAACTTCTCTGGTTAAACTTGAACCTTTATGTGATGTGTAATTAATAAAATGTATTTAAATTAAACAGCTGTATTTCCAACTATTTATTTCCAGTGGTCTTGTAACTTGAATGTCAATAAATAAATATTATCATTAACTGTTACATACACACAACAATTTTGGAAGTCGTATAGAGAGCCAATTAAGATATAAAAAAAAATTAAAGTCCCATCAGTCGCATTTTTTGAAACCATTGTGTTGTTTTTTTTGTTAAATAGTTTCCTAAGCAGTTTTCATCATCTCAACTCAAATTAAATATAGATTACGCCGTTTTCAAACGCTTTGAAATCATAGTAAACGGACAGTTTCTATTGTTTTTACGAATAAACTAAGGACTCCCTCAGTAGATGCAATAGGAACACGTATTCGTGTCTTCAGTGTACAAAGTAGACGCCAGCAGGTCTACCTACCACAAAAAGTCAAAGGAGACCCGGCGTTTTATGCTTAAGTTGTATACTTTTTTAATTTTTTAATCTATAATTCAATAACTGGGAATATCTGATGACAGTTGTACAGCCGTGATTGACAGCTAGTGTCAAATCAAACATGATGTGACTGCATTGTTGACATTTCACTTTTTAAAAGCAAAAGAATTATGGTTTATGCAGCCACGTTAGACATTTTTAAAGTAACATGACTGCCTTTTGAAGACTCAGTGTTTTCATATTAAAAAATATAAATAATTGAACAACTCTTATCCGCGATTCGTTAAAAATAAGACAAAACTTGGTTTAGGTAGCAAATACTATTAGCTTTACTTTATGACCATATTCTATTGTATACAAGTTTTTTCTATGGAAAGTGCTGGTTCTCCTTTGGTCAATACATTTTGTACCTTATGATTTTGGTAAGTATAAGAAATTTGGCAGATTTACATAGAATGATATCCGCTGGCATGTGTAGGTAGGTATACTGTACAATGCTGAACGCGCTGTAGTTTATTTCAAATTGTAAGCGTGTAGAAGAGTCCTTGTACACTGAAAAACTCGCGATAGTTTTTGTATCAGTCCAGTCCAGTCGAACTCGGAACATTTCAGTCTGTCTCCTTCAGGCGTTAGCAAGTAGAGCGGCGCGGGCGCACGGCATGACGGTGACGTAACACAGCCTTCACACTCGCCGGGCTCGCTCGGGCCGATGCTGGTGCACTGAGGCTAAGGAATTAGTCAAGGAGTTTACCGATCGAGATTGATTTCAGCAGACGACTTAACCGGTTTCAACTGGAAAGAAATGTAGCAAAAACTGTTTGGTAACAAAAGAAGTTTTTAAGAATATTTTGTGACAGCTTTACTACTCTTCAAAGGGACAGAGCTAAGTTTTCGATCGTAAAGTCTTTGCAGAGCAGTTATGAGCATAGATAATACATATGAGTTTTTTTTAATAAACTGGGTAAGCTAATTACCACCAACCTGCTTGGTGAGCAGGATGTAGTATATAGGGTGTTACATGCTTACCCAGGAGATGCCTATTCACCCTTGCCTTGAAAATACCAAGGTTGTACTGATCGGGAACCACATGAGCGAGCAGGCAGTGCGGTCCATTCTTTGGCGGTTTGCATAAGAAACGAACTAGCAAAACGCTTGGTACGGAGTACGGACAGGTGGAATGTCAACTATGTAGGGGTGGTAGGCAAGCCTGCGTCTAGTGTACCGATATGGTGGAATGGGGCTGGGGCTACAAGGTCGTGTAGTGTAGTAGTGAGTTAGACATAGACGGAAGACGGGTTCTATACTTGTCATACTGGTATTGCCTCACGCTAAACTTATTTTTGTTTAAATTGTTATAATGTGCCCTAAGGTGGCCCTATATCAAACTGCTCATTGAAAGATTTTTCTTGGATTGTACGCTATATAGGTAACTAGTTTTATACTAGAATAAGTTTAAAATTCAATGGAATTTATTAATCTACTACTGAATGTTGACTAATTGGTCAGACACTAATTAGCTGCACGCCAAATGTGATTAATTAAGAGAAGTAAATCGTATCGTAACCTAATTACAATGTACCTACTGTTACTTTTGACATATTGCTACTGTGCTAGTACTTATACTGATTCTTGATAAAATAAATTATATTCTATATTTCTTTTTAAGTGTTTGTCCATTGTTTAAGCACAGTGTGGTTTAAGTGAGCCGAATGGGGTTCAATTCACAATTGGGCAAAGTGGGTTTCGGATTTCACGATGCAAAACCAACCCACATCGTTACTAATATTGTTATTATTACCACACTAATATTATAAAGGCGAAAGTTTGTGAGTGTGTATGTTTCTTACTCTTTCGCTTAAAAACTACTTAATGGATTTGGATGAAATTCTGCATACAGATAGTTTACAACCTGGATTACCACATAGGATACTTTTTATCCCGATATTCTCTCGGGAACGGGAACCACGCGGGTAAAACCGCGAGCGGCCGCTAGTATTATTATAAATCTTTGGAGTTTCTTGCGCCCGTTCTTCTTTGGAAAAGACTTGCTGAATACGGGTGCCTATCTATCCAAATAAATTTAGACGATTCAAAATGCTTATTTTAAGTTTATTGAATAAAGAAGTTTTCAGTTTGACAATTGGCAAGAGCTTGGTGATAAAGCTAATACGAGGGGCGTTCAAAATATTCTCGGTATTGATACGTTACAACCTCTTTTATATATATATTTGTTACTGGCCGCTAAGATTCATCCATTGACATTAAAAAAAGTAAAATTGGAACCGAGATGTTCTTTTGTTTTTCTGCAATTGCCGAACAAACATGAACACCATGAGCGAATTAACAATTTTAACGAAATTAGAGCACCGATCCGTCATAAAATTCTTGACAAAACAGGTTAAAAATCAAAAAACCATAAAAGAGGAAATGGATTGTGTTTACCGTGAGTCTGCTCCTTCTTTATCTACTATTCAAAAATGGTCAAGCGAATTTAAGCGTGGAAGGGAGAGTATTGAAGATGACCCTAGACCTGGCCGGCCTGTAGTGGCTACCTCACAAGAAAATATTGATAAAGTGGAAAAACTTATATTGGAAGACGGCCGAGTGAAGGTAAAATCTATAGCTCAAGTAACCAATCTCTCTATTGGTACCGTACATGACATTATACATGACCATCTTAATATGTCAAAAGTAAGTGCAAGATGGGTTCCGCGAATGCTGACGCTTCTTCAAAAGGATATGCGTGTGGCTTGCTGTTCAGATTTTATCGACCTGTGTGGTGAAAATCCCGATGAGGTGCTGCAAAAAATAGTTACTGGAGATGAAACCTGGGTTCATCATTATGACCCAGAGAGCAAACAGGAGTCCATGCAGTGGCACATTAAGGGTTCAGTTCATCCCAAGAAGTTCAAGGTAATCCCGTCAGCTGGCAAGGTCATGGCCACAATATTTTGGGATTGTGAAGGAGTTTTGCTTATCGATTATAAAGAAAAAGGTGTAAATATCACAGGGCAGTACTACGCTAACGTTATACGTCAATTAAGAGATGCGATCAAAGAAAAGAGGCGAGGAAAGTTAACCAAAGGTGTTCTGCTTCTGCATGACAACGCCCCTGTCCATACTGCTCATATTGCCAAGGCAGCTATTGTTGAATGTGGGTTTGAAACTGTTACTCATCAACCCTATAGTCCGGACTTAGCCCCAAGCGACTTCTTTTTGTTCCCCAATCTTAAAAAGGATCTGCGTGGAAATAAATTTTCTGACGATGAAGCGTTGAAGACGGCCGTGGAGGAGCATTTTTACACCAAAGATAAAAAATATTTTTATGAGGGATTAAAAAAAATAATTGATCGATCTTATAAGTGTATGAACATAGGGGGGGAGTATATTGAAAAATAAAAATATCAAACTTTTCGTACTTGTTTGTTTTTATCCACATACCGAGAATATTTAGAAACGCCCCTCGTACTTGTAAGTAGACTTGATTGTAATGATAAAGGCTTGTTTGCCCAGCAGACATTATTAAAGGCTGTACTTTTGAATAGTTTAATTAAATAGTAGGTACGTTTCTAGGTATAATTGCATAAAGTGAAATGTAAATTTCCTACGAATAAACATTTGGGATTTACCATCAATCATAATTTGCAATATCTAATACAATCTTAAACATAATTATTCTGTATTTGTAACCAACCAAATGAATATGAGTGATAAGTTATTATTATTATTGATTCGCCTTCATTCATTGGGAAAACCACTATTGTGACAATAGCTGGTACTATTTATATTATCAATAATACGACCTTGGTGGTTCTTGATGTTGCCAGCAAAATACTCGCAATGCGTAGATTTTCTTTTAGAATAAACGTCGTTCGCATCGATAACATTGTTTTTACATAATTCAATAACATTTATGTAAGTGTAGGTTTCCTTTTTTTTCTTTTATATTTTTATGTATGAGTGCTGAAACACGGGCTGTAGCGAGAAATGCAATTAAAATTAACATTTTAACTGCAAGTATTAATGATGTTTTGAGTGAAATGTACCTAAACGTACACACGGCGTCAGATCAACCTACCCAAAACTGTTAACTTTTTACAATCAATTTTTAACTTTATTGTTTGTTTCTAAGGATCCATATTCATTGAAGAAATTTGACAGTGTAGGGTAGGTTGATCTGACGCCGTGTGTACATACATACATACATACACACATCACGCCCGCTTCCAGAAGGGGTAGGCAGAGATCACAGCTTTCTATTGGCTACGATCCTGATACATCCCCTGCTTCACTCACTCTCATTACGTCCTTCATACATGCTCGTCGGTTTAGGGTGCTCCTGACCTGACCTGTAAAGAGAACGTCACCGATCTGATCTAAGTACGTTCGCCGAGGTCTTCCCCTAAGAACCTAAACGGGGTCTGGCATCGCTTGCTCAGCGGGCTAGGCATTTTCGCAGTTAGCCTAGGAAATATAATAGTACTACATGCACTGGCAGGCGAGAAAGGCTCCTACCGTTGTACGGCGACGAGGTCATGAGAAAACCACACATTTTCTATACCATGGCCTTTGGGATGATGAATTATGATTATGACAACCGAAATATAACTACAACAGTAATCGGCGAAATCAAATCACATTAGCACAGTATGAAACATTAGGGGTCAATATTTAGTTACGTGCCTGAAAGAGAATACCTTTGTGGCCGTTATAGTCTATTCATTTCATTTTTATAATAAAAATGAATTACATACGTGTTTTCAGTAGTAAGCTTTGTCTCTAAGTGTGTGTTTCGCCAAACAGTCTGGTATTACGTCAAGAGATCGTCACATGTAGGAAAGACCCGAATTATTTATACAATAACCGAGATAATAATTTTAGACGTCTTGCATCCTTTATGGATCGTTCGTTATTCACGACTACTTATTATCTCCAAAGGGTTAGTCTGAGACTAGGCAATGAGAACCGCAGATGCAATCCACTGCCATAGTAAATTACAACTGCACATGTGCTCAGCGTGATAGGTGGTGAGTAGTGTTGGCCAGGACTCGAGTGTTTTAGGGACTGGACTCGATTTTTCGAGACGGGACTCGTAAATGAGATCTCAAGCCTTTTTGTCAGTGATAACTGTGATAAGACTCACGAGTCCTTACAATATGACTCGAGAACTCTAGTCTTTTTACAGTAATATAGAGACTTATGACGAGTTCATTACTAGTGCCGAAGTCTTTTTAGAAACAGTGAGTTCCATATACATTCTGTTGATATAAAATTCTAGTCTATATATGTGTTATGCAATTAGGCGTTCGTTAACCAATTATTGTTTTTACAAGCGAGCCAACGCGACGAGTGCGCTAAAGAGGAAAAAAGAAGTTTAAAGAGTTACTAGGTACTTCGATCATATGATTATTATACTATAATTTTTTTATTGAAAAATACTTGCCCATGGAGAAAAACCTATAACCTTTTTATACAATTAAAAAGTCAGTTCCTAGTACAGGAGCACTAAACGGAAAAAATCTTCCGTATTGTGACCCCAGTGGCTACAGCCCAGGCACAGTGGCACAAGACGGAAGATTTTTTCCGTTTTGTGCCCCCAGTGGCAGATCCAGGGGCACAGAGCGGAATATTCCTTTTTTAAGAACCTGACTTCCATAATAAGGCTCAATTCTATGAGTCGAGTCTCTTTTGCATTAGGACTCGACGACAGGACTCATGGCTCAGAACTCCGGACTCATTTTAGTCGGAGTCTTGCGAGTTCTGCCAAAATGAGTCCAGTCCCTAAATTAGGACTTAAAGGACTCGACTCCTGGCCAACACTAGTGGTGAGCCCATCGCCGCTCTATGCTGTTGGATGTATGGGCAGTCTTTAGTCCGTTTCGCCTTTTTCGACACCCAAGTGAAGAAAGGGGTTGCTAGTAGGTATTTCAATTGTCAGATGAAACTAATTATTCGTTTGTTAAAGAATTGAACAACCTTTTTTAAAAAGTATGGCCATATCATGTCTTTTCTGTTTTTCTATGTGACTTTTTAGCTTGATCACGTAATACTTTATACTAAGTGCCTTACCAATAAACAAAGAATAAGCTGCGAATAGTTATTCCGTGTTTTTTTCCTGTCATGCAAACGTAATTTTAAATTAGAGTAAAAACGGTAAATCACTTAGGGTGGGTTCGACCAAACTGGAATAACTTACTCCGAGATTAGTCGATACAAATTCGGCGTTTAATCTAGGTAAAGACCTTATTCCAGTTTGGTTGAACCAATAAATAAAAAATAAATAAATAAATCTTTCCTACAATCACACCAATTATCTAGCCCAAGAGAAGCTTCGAAGAAACTCGTTAAATGGTAATGGTAATGGTAAACCAACCTTATTCTCTGTTTATTTGTAAGGCACTGAGTCTTAGTAAAATATTTGAAGAGTAACGCTGATAATAACGTTAGGCGTTTGCTTCCTCCACAGATCGGTAGATCGTCAGAGTCGCCGATCGACTTCGTGGTGATGGACACGGTGGCGGGCGACAAGACCGGCGACACCAAAGTGCTGCAGAGCACGATATCGCGGTTCGCGTGCCGCATCCTCGCCGACCGCAACGACGTCAACAACTGCCGCATATACGCCGCGGGCTTTGACTCGTCGCGGAACATATTCCTTGGTGTAAGTTTTAAAGGTTTAAGAGGAAACACTACGTCGAAGTGGCATGCAAAATTCTCATACAAAACACAGAAAAACGACGTTTCGTAGTCCCTTGTTTCCTCCTACAGAATTGGACCAATTGTTATTACTTTTTCAGCATCGGTTAAAAAAAGAGATTTTCTATGTCTGTTTGTTTAATTTTATTGCATTAAGTCATTTATTTAATAACCAGGAGCCTTCAAAATTTTGCGCAATCACTCCGTTTTAAGGCGTCTCGTCAGAAACATTAAGTGGCTGGTTTAAAAAAAAATCAAACATACAGACATAGAAAATCTCTTTCTTTAGCCGATGCTGAAAAAGTAATAAAAATTGGTTCAGTTTTGAAGGAGGAAACAGGGAGACTACGAAACGTCGTTTTACTGTGTTTTGTATGAGAATTTTGCATGCCACTTCGACGTAGTGTTTCCTCTTAAGGCGGGTGTCCATGGGCGGCGGTGATTACTTTCCATCAGGTGACCCGCTTGCTCGACCAATGTTGACTATCATTTTTATAAATATTTATCCTTTTCGAAATATAATCTAGTAGTGTATGTGTATGCCAATTTATTACGTGGTCCTTCGAGCTGGATTGTAGTTTAAAGCCAGGTACAGATTTTAAGGTGCCCATGCAAATACACATTAAAATGCATTGCCCTACATGTTGTGTTGCAAATAATCTGTAACCGGCTTAATATGCAAACTCTAACACCTTCTCTGTGTCTGTCACGAAGACTCCTAAAGGTTGCTAACTAAATTTCTAATGTTTGGTATTAAAACCCGCATTGGGCCAGCGTGGTGGGTTATGGCCCAACCTCCCCATGAGATCTTAACCGCCTCTGTGGTCTAGTGGCTAAGCCACCGGTTTCAGGCCCAGAGGTCCCGGGTTCGATTCCCAGCGGGAGGTACATCTTTGTGTGCTCGGTTTGATTGGTGGTAGGACTGTTAAGTCCGCCTGGCTAGCTACCACCATCTTATCTAAGTCTGTCGCCATAACAACGATGTTTATAGCGTTGTTGTGCTCCGACAGTTTGAGATATGATAGCCAGTTCCTCAATGGTTGAGGATTCCGGGTGAAGCGCGCTTCCACCTTCGGCCTTATCGTCACTTACCATCAGGTGAGATGAAGGCCAAGCGCTTACCCGTTGTGGAATAAAAAAATAAAATGTGATGTTGTCTTAGTGGGAAGGCCTGTGCCTAGCAGTTTACGTTTACAGCGTTTACAGGCTGATGATTTGATTTTTTGATATTACGGCAGGTGAATTCCTAAACTGAACTACAATTCACTGAACATCTTTGTTTCTCGCATCAGGAGAAAGCAACAAAATGGACGGAGAACCACGAGATCGACGGCCTGACGACGAACGGCGTCCTGATCATGCACCCGCGCGGCGACTTCTGCGGCGGCAGCGCCACCTGTGGACCGTGGCGCGAAACGTCGGTGGGCGGCGCGGTGTTCTCACTTAGGGAGAGTCGCTCCGCACAACAAAAGGTAAAATAACAAATAATACATTTGAAGATAACGAAACGTTGAAAAAAAAAATGTTTACCTCAGGTGGGAATAGAAGAACCCACGTCCTCCACAATCCGGGCAGCTGCGCTCACCACTCCGCCGGATCGGACGCGGATTCCCTAAATCGCAATTCGTCTGATTATCTAAATTACTAGTTTCTCACTTCGTACACATCGCAAATCGTCTGTCGCAAAATGTCTAAATTTTAAAATAAGTATGGATCGGGTCGGGTCGGGAGTGGATTACCCAAAACCTAATTTTCTGAATTATATTTGATTCATATTTTTACTATTTCCAGTAAAATTATAAAACCTCTTTTAAAAATTAAAATATTTATGGGTAGGAATAGAATTATAGGTTTATGAATTATTATTAATTAGGTTTTGGGTAATCCACGCCAGACCCAACCCGAACCCGATTTATTTTAAAATTTAGACATTTTGCGATGTGTACGAAGTGAGAAACTGGTAATTTAGATAATCAGACGAATTGCGATTTAGGTAATCCGCGCCCGACCCGTCTTATGAAACAAAATATCCATATTTTGTTCGATGTTTGATGTTAGGTGTTAGAAAACACAAACCAGTGTCGCAGAAGACGCGGCTTTACTGTTCATAAAAACATTTTTTTATTAATAAAGATTATAGTCCTGTTAACCCATCCTTTTAATCTAAATGACTGTGTCGGAGTGGGTTCACGTCAGCAGTCTAAAGCTTTGGTCTCTTGATCGTAACGCACAACGCTGCGGTATGCGACATGCGGTGCCTGACACATAATCATATGAAAAACGTCTAGTATGGCCTCTTGTTCCGTCGCAGTATGCGTCAGCGGCGAAGTGCAAGCGCGATGAAGTGGGGAGCGGGTATTCCGCACTGCGTGGCGTCGTTCTCGTTTATTCGCTGCGGTGTGCGGTGTGCGTCGCACATGCGTCGCGGGTTAACAATGGAATTGTTCGAAGATAATTTAATAGAATTTGAATGAGATTTTCTTCACAATTAATATGCCTTTTTAATAAAGTTTCCAAACAACCTTCACCCCTCCGTTGTAGAAACATGTTTCTCGGCCTGCTTCTTTGTCGTCGACTTTGGTACCTGCGGCAAAATCAACTGACCACTTCTCCGCAGAGACGGTAAACGCTGCGTCGGCGTCGTGACACTGCGTTTGAGCCGCATACCGCAGTGTTGTGCGTTACGATCAAGAGACCAAAGCTTAACAGAGCTCCATAGCTCCCATGGATTGAACCACGATTTCAACCCGAGCATCTATCCGCTCGGCTGCCGACGGACGCCTCAAATAAATTTAGGTCGAATAGTTAATTGCAGTTTTGTATGGTACTCATTTACAAATATTTGTCTATAGGATGGCTCAGTTGCAGAATTATTTAACTATTACCAAACAGAATAATAATAATAGTTAGACGATAATTATTATTATATGACTCTGATTTTTTCTTACCGGAATTGACAACTACCAATTTCGTTGGGATTTCCGTCATTAACAACAAATCGCACTTTAATAGTTTCACAGTTGATCTAACAAATAATTACCCTTTTAATGGCTTCGATTATGAAAAAAACTGCACTGTGGGAATATCCGTATAATAATGTTAACTCATTGTAGGGGATTTGAGCTTTTTTGTTTTATGATGGCCATAATAATTTATGTTCGAATCATTCGATTTTATTTGGCTGACTCATCTCTTTACTATGACGGCGTTTTATTCTAGCTAGTGAGTAGATTAGACTAGGCGGGTTAAATGTTCGACATTTATTGGATGAGCTATAGGTTTTTGTCATATATCGATTTGACTTATGTAAATTATTTTCTCCAATTTCTTTTTCGTGTATTATTACGATATTTCAATAGTTATTCTGCTTATTGGGGCAGAGACGAATCCAATAAATCAGGCATCATTAAAATCGGACATTCATTTTTGAGTCATGGTGTAACTAACCTGACTTTATTATATTAAGATGTTGATGAGAAATAAACGTATTATGTATTTCAATTTCAAGTAAAACAGAAATTTGTAATAATGTGAAAATCAAGTACACTGATAAAGACTCATCTCACTCAGAAGGAAGCAATACATATAATATATTTATTTATATATGTTCGCAGGGGCTACCGTGTCAAGCGGAAACAAATGTGTTAAGAGACGGCACAATGATTGACTTGTGCGGCGCCACACTCCTCTGGAGAAGTGCTGAAGGACTTAAGAATTCACCGGTAAAGTATTTTTTGTTCATCTATTAGATTAGCTTTATACGCGAAGTGTGGGCAGTAACGAACGTCAATGAAATTTCAGTATCATGTCACAATAATGTTTGTTATCCGATGAAATTAACAAACGCATGATTAGATGACAATTTAGTTATTAGTAGACAATTTGACAAACTATTAAAAGTTAAAACGACATTGGTTAGTCACGTTCTTACACACATTTTAGCCAGAAAATATTTTTGAACAGTCAAAACCATTTACTGTTGTACAAAAAAAACAATCGATGTTGGCGCAGCCGAGCGAGCGAACCGAGCGCCTGGCTTTCTCTGCAGCCGCCGGAAAAACGCGAAAACCATACTCTTCCAATGCACGAACTCAAATAAATGTAAAGTATGTTTACTTTAAACAAACATGTCTGCTTAAAGTGTTACTTTTCAATGCACATAGTGTTCGCTTAAACTTTATAAAGTTACAACTGACCGTAACGTAAACCGTTTATTGATAGACCAAGCGCGACCTCGAAGCTTTAGTGGACGAGCTGAACGCCGGCCGGCCGCAGTGCCCCGTGGGGCTCAACACGCTGGTCATCCCGCGCAAGCTCTCCACCGCGCACCAGGACCTCAACCAACCCTACGTGTATCTGCACTGCGGCCATGTACAAGGTAACTACCAAAATTTTCTTCAACGCTGAGGAGTCCTAGAAATCCGTTAGTGCTATAAAGCTAGTGTCCTTTCTGACCTTTATCCGCGCAGCGGGACCTCAACCAGCTCTACGTGTATCTGCACTGCGGCCATTTGCAAGGTAACTTGCAAAAATATCTTTAACGCTGAAGAGTCCTTCCTAGTATTCCGTTAGTATCAATACGCTGATGTTTGTTGTAAGCTTTCTTCCGTGCACCAGAATCACAACCAGCCCTACGTGTACCTGCACTGTGGCCACGTGCAAGGTAACTAGCAGAAATGTCTTCAGCGCTCAGGGGTCTTAGTATCCCGTTAGTACTATAAAGCTGGTGTCCTTTGTAAGTTCTATTACGACCACTAGGACCTCAACCAGCTCTACGTTTATCTGCACTGCGGCCACGTGCAAGGTAACTACCAAAGATAAATGAATAACTTGCAAAAATGTCTTCACAGCTGAGGAGTCTTAGTATTCCGGTAGTACCAAAACGTTACTCTCCTTTGAAAGCACTCTTACGCGCATTAGAACTTCAACCAGTCCTACGTGTACGGAAACTAGCATTAATCTCTTTATAGCAGAAATGTCTTCAATGCTAAGCAGTCCTAGTATCCCGTTGTACCAATACGCTATTGTCCTTTGTAAGCTCTCTTCCGCGCATTAGGACCTCGACCAGCTCTACGTGTATCTGCACTGCGGCTACGTGCAAGGTAACTACCAAAAATATCTTCAATGCTGAGGAGTCCTGGTGTCCTGTTAGTACTATAAAGCTGATGTATTTTGTGAGCTCTCTTCCGCGCATTAAGACCTTAACCTGCCCTACG
This sequence comes from Scoparia ambigualis, assembly GCA_963921215.1. NCBI lineage: Eukaryota > Metazoa > Arthropoda > Insecta > Lepidoptera > Crambidae > Scoparia > Scoparia ambigualis. The sequence continues at coordinate 11,224,255 of OY992520.1, read as the reverse complement.
TGTATCTGCACTCCGGCCACGTGCAAGGTAACTACCAAAAATATCTTCAAAGCTGAGAAGTCTTAGTATCCCGTTAGTACTATAGAGCTGGTGTCCTTTGTAAGCTCTAATCCCCGCAGCGGGACCTCAACCAACCCTACGTGTAGATGCACTGCGGCCATGTGCAAGAAAACTAGCAGAAATGTTTTCAACCCTGAGGAGTCCTAGTATTCCTTTAGTGTCAATACACTAGTATCTCTTTTCCGACCACTAGGACCTCAACCAGCCTTACGTGTGCCTGCACTGTGGCCATGTACAAGGTTACTACCAAAAATATCTTCACAGCCTGAGGAGTCTGTTAGTACTATAATACTAGTGTCCTTTGTAAGTTCTCTGCTTTAAGAACTCCCCAAAATTCAAAGTTTAGCAATGGGAGATCGGTCACTTATTATACTTAAATCCAATTTTATGGAGTAACTACCCCGCATAATTATTTGGCAGAATTAATTTCTTCTCTCGCCACACCAATGCGCAGAGACAATCCACAGATAAAACACTATTTAGTAAAATCCAAGATTCTAGAAAAAAGTTCATACTAAAAAAATAGTTTTATTTCCGGCTTTTTTTGAATTCTATTTAATTGCTTACCGAAAGTTAATATTTATTAAGTAGTTGTTAATCCGAAACTGGTTCTGCGACTAAAAAATTAGTGATAATATGAAATCTGGTTGATAGTAACGACGTACTTCGTTACGCTCTACTACTAGATGTCGAAATTGTCTTTGGCAATATGGCAAAGTTTAACAATGTAAACAAAACAAAATTAAGTTAATTTCCCTTTATTTAATTGAGTGATATTAAGTGTTCTAAAAGGGGTTTTATTAATTTAAAGCGCCAAACAAAAAAAGTTTCAGTTAAAGCTACGAGTCTAACCGCCGTACTCAGAGACGTCAATTAAGTTTTAATGATAATTAAGTCTCTTGCTGTCACTTTCGTATGTATAGTGCTAAATAGAGAAAGAAAGACATTTGATTGTCATTGAAACTTAATTGTCGTCTCTGAATACGGCAGTATATTACGGAGATATAACGAATTTAATTCAACAAACTACAATGATCTATTCTTCTAGGAAACCAGATCAATTACTACCAATGTTTTCAGGTAATTGTTTTTTTTTTACTTATTGCGAACCTATCTGCGGATTTGGTCCTTGCCTATCTGCAGAGGTAGGCAAGGACCAAAGGAGAACCGGCACTTTCCATAGAAAAAATGCTAAACTTGTGTACAATAGAATTTGGTTATAAAGTAAAGCTAATATTATTTGCTACCTAAACCAAGTATTGTCTTATTTTTGACGAATCTCGGATAAGAGTTATTTAATTATTAATATTAAATTTTAAAAATGTCTAACGTGGCTGCATAAACCATAATTCTATTGCTTTTAAAAAAGTGAAATGTCAACAATGCCGTCATGTCATGTTTGATTTGACAGCTAGCGGCTGTACTACTGTCATCAGATATTGCCAGTTATTAATTTACAGTTAAAAAAATTAATAAAATACACTTGCCCTTAGTCGCCTTTTACGACAACCAAGGGAAGAGATGGGGTCAATTCTTATCATAATAATACAGTTTTAGCTTCTAAACTGTATTATTATTAAAAGGCGACTATCCGCACATGTACAGTCGTTATTTTATAAAACAGGGACTATGAAAATTGTACTGTTTTTTTGCGTTCCTCATAAGCATAAAACGCCGGGCCTTGTTTACAATGTAACATCAATAATTTTCCTACTAATATTATAAACGCGAAAGTTTGCAAGTATGAATGGATGTTTGTTACTCTTTCACGTAAAAACTACTGAATGGATTGGGATAAAATTCGGCATACAGATAGTTTATAACCCGGATTAACACATAGGGTACTTTTTATCCCGATATTCCCACGGGAACGGGAACCACGTGGGTGAATCCGCGAGCGGCCGCTAGCTTAGATTAAAACAAAAAGGGAAGATACGGCATGCTCCTACTTGTAGTCATTCAAAATATAATCCTACTCAACTACTTAAGCAAACACTCACACATGCACACCTAAAAATGTAAATCAAGCGAGCGAGACAAAGCGGTAAATTTCAACGTCAGCGCGAGGGAGTCAGCGAGTAGCGCGTTGACGTCTCGGTCGCTTCGCAACAGACGAGTACGTACGACCGATTCCGACGCCACTGCGGAGTAGCGTCTTTCTCTTTTTCACACAGTAGAATATCCGAAATAGTGCGATGTAGCCTGTTGCTCGGCAAATTGTGACTGAAGTGAAATTGTGCCTTTAGGCCTAATTTTGGCGGGTCACTCACGAGACGCTAATGCCGTATCTTCCCTTTTTGTTTTAATCTAAGGATCCTACTAATAATAAAAACGCGAAAGTTCGTAAGTATGGCTGGATGTTTGTTACTCTTTCACGTAAAAACTACTGAATGTATTGGGATGAAATTCGGCATACAGATAGTTTATAACCCGGATTAACACATAGGGTACTTTCTATCCCGATATTCCCACGGGAACGGGAACCACGCGGGTGAAAGCGCGAGCGGCCGCTAGTGGTAGTATAAGTGTTGTGTCTCCTCAGGGGAGCACTCGTGGGGCGCGGACGGCAGCGAGGCCGGCACGCGCCGCTGCCCCATGTGCCTGACGGCGGGGCCGGTGGTGCGCGTGTGCATGGGCATCGAGCCCGCCTTCTACGTGGACGCGGGCCCGCCCTCCTACGCCTTCAACCCCTGCGGCCATATGGCGTCGGAGAGGACCGTCAAGTGAGTGCACATTGGTCTCGTTCATACATACTATCAACAAATGAAATGAAATGAAATATTTAATTTGCGTTTGAGAAAGGTGCATTTTTGGTCTTATTCTACTTTTCTTCTCTTTCTCAGCTGACAATGTAGCATGCAAATAACTTTAACATTTTTATTTTCTAGGTAACAATGACTATTCTAATTACATACAAAATTAATAGGTACTCCAAATTGTCAAAAACCGATTATGTTAGTATTACAATAAAAATACAAAATTAATATACTACAAATTATCCATAATCAATAAAATGTCAAAAATATGTCAAATCAATTTAGCAACCTAAAGTCTGTGGAGCTTATAAACTTTACTTCTCCATGGCAGTCCATTTTTGCCTTGGCTCTAAAGCATAAATCGTCAAAATCTGCCGTATACCACCATAAGGGCTATTTTCATTTGCATTTGTCCTGTCCCAACATGCTTTTTTAAACTTTTGCTACAACATCCCTCTATTAACTCAAAAATCATAAAATTGTGAAGACAGCCAAGATGTTAGAAAAAGGACGTTTTGTTTGTCGCTAATCAATGAAAACAAAAAGGCGGAAAGGGGTATGCCAACACTTACTTTCTTTTAAATAAACGGTTTGTCGTCATTGGTCAATGTGAAACAAAGGGCGGAACGAAGTATAATCATCTTGTGCAAGCAAAATTTTTTGAAAATGGTACTGCATCGGTTTTGTTAATAGTACATCCAGGGCTTTGAATACCGGTATTTTCAATTACCGGTACCTTTGACTTAAATAAGGTACCGGTATCGATTTGATACCATTTGATTATCACGTCACAAACAGACTAGCAACGTCGCAGATAGATACCGACATTCACGTGACAAACTGACTGGCAACGCCGCAGATAGACACCGGTACTCGTGGAAGAATCGGTATCCAGGAACCGAAATTGAAAATACCGGTGCTTACCGTTATAATACCTGTACTTTCGGTACCGGTTTTAAGCCCTGCATAGGTACATCACACCCGCTTCCCAGAGGGGTGGACAGATACCACAGATTTCCATTTGTTACGGATCCTGACACACATCATTTGCTTCACTTACTCTCACAACATTGTTTATACTTGCTTAATTATTTAAAACGTAACGTTAAAAAAAACACTTCCTCAGACATTGCACAATGGACTTGGGAAAAATGAAAAAATAGTTCATTTTTACTTTATACCATTATAGAAGTAGTTATTCTAAAACCAATAGTTTTTATTTCACTTTGATACGAGAAGTATTTACAAAGTTATTGTACATAAATAATTCGTTAAAACACTACTACCTCGCTTAGTTCGCTGGCACTCGACTGACGTGACGTGACGTCATCTTATCCGATAGTCCCCGCTGCCGCTCTCGCCGCCCGCACCTGGCGGGCGTCCGATTACATATCCGATGACGTCACGCCGCGGGTTTCGGTCACAAAAACAATAGCGCGTGCTCATTTTTATGAATCTTTAAAAAAATATTGTGAAGTATTTTGAAGGGCTACGGAAAAAGTTTTAACGTCATATTTTAAGTTAAAATGTAAATATTTCAAAAATAAATAAATAAAAATACTGTTCCCAAGCTCATTAGCGCTCTCAAAGTGTCGCCTCGAACTAATGCTTCAACCAAGAGGGAGCATCGGATTACTGGCAGTTGACATTACCGTCCAAAGAACAACGCCTGGCGGCGGGGCTCGTGGTGCGCGTGTGAGAGGACCGTTAAGTGCACATTCATAATAATCATAATATTTTTTTAATATGACCAAGGCAGCGACGAGGCAGGGGGTGCTAAGAATCTCTGACAGAGACCTTGCTACCGCCAACCGCCAACAGCCACCCGATATAACCCAAGTAGCCAAACTCAAGTGGTAATTAGCAGGGCACATCAGCCGTAGAACCGATAGCCGTTGCGGCAGAACGGTTCTTGAGTGAATATAATGATTTTAAAACCAAAGTCACAATAGACCCTGGGTTCCGAACCTGGGGGTAAAATATTTATTTTGAGGGGTAATAGGCGTAGGAAACATTTTGTTGTTTAGAATTATTACGGAGATATTAAGATTTTTTACGGAGGGGTTAAATCAGTTTCCCTAATAGTAGGGGTACCAAGATTAAAAAGGTTATGAACCACTGCAATAGACGGTCTGTAGTGCACCGCAGAGACATCTTTAGGTGTATTTATTATCCATGTACAAGGTAGTAGCTTTTTTGATTGTTGCTAATTATGGCTACTTAGGCAATACAAACACACTATGTGTCTCAAAAATACCTAAAGAAAGACGCTTCTTTAGTGCACTACAGAGCGTTTTTGTAAATTTGGTTCTTAATTCATTAAACATAAGACAACACTCAATGCCCTTATTCGTCTTAGGACAGATTCTGGTTTGGACAGATTATGGTTACGACAGATTCTTATTACGGCAGATTCTTGTTATGGCAGAAGTAACATTGCCAACAAAAGTATTTTAAAACAACACAATTTATGTATTGCTATATTTAAAAAATTAGAACTTAAGAACTTGTAATGCTATATTTAAAAAAAAATCAAACTAAAAACCTACAACAACACTGACTGGTGAAAGTGTTAGCCACTTATTTTTTTAGGGTTGCCAAACGTTGAAGACATTCTAGTACACTGATTTCGTTAGACTCGGTTTTTTTTATAATATCATTAATGCATTAATTATACAAATATTTTTTTATGCGCGACAGTACTAATTCTGCCATAACAAGAATCTGCCGTAACAAGAATCTATCGTAACCAGAATCTGTACAAAACAGAAACTGTCCTAAGACGAATAAGCCGACTTAACATAGCGAACGCCCTAATACCTATATAGGAGCTCGCACAAGTCGAGAACTACAATTCAATCAGTAACGGAGTCGTAAGCACAAGTCAAAAACTACAATGCACCATGATTATGTCCAGGTACTGGGCGGGCGTGGACATCCCGCACGGCACGAACGGCTTCCACGCGATCTGCCCGTTCTGCGCCGCGCCGCTCGAGGGCACGCCCGGATACGTGCGCCTCATCTTCCAGGACAACCTCGACTGAGCGCTCACGGTAGGTAGTAGGTAACGCGACGCAACTCACACACACACACATATAAGGTGACTGCTAGAAACCCTCGCGAAATTTCAAGGGCTGGTCAGGTCAAGTGTTTTAAACATGACAAAAATGACAAAAAAGGAATTCGTGTTTTTTTTCATTTTTAATTAAATAATTCATTTTGTGAATTTTAATTGGTTAGTCTTTGGAGTGTCTTATTTATTTTAAAGCGAGAACTTTTTTTTATTAGACAACAGAAATACTAGCTTCCCTTCTACTACTCCTGTAGGCCACGTGATAGGTTAGAAATGTAAGACAATCGCGAAGCGGAACGTAGCGATTGTCTTGAATTTCGAGGTTTTTTTTTGTTAGATAACTGAAATACTAGCTACCCTACACCTATAGGCGTTATACTCTTGTGCGAATTACAATTTAGTAATTTATAAATAGTAGTAATTTTTTTTAACAGACAACAGAAGGACTCTTAAGTGAAAAATTGTTTTATACCATAGGATATTATATCAAACGAAATTATAGAATCTAAAATTAAATTAAATATTTATTATATTAAGTCAGTTGTTATATCAAATGAAATTGTATTAAATGAAATTATATTATCGGAACGTTAGACCATAAGTATTTATATTCAACATTACACACCAGGTAAAAATTGCATTCTAGATACGTATGGTGTATTATTCGATCATATAAACAATAAATGCATAGTCTCATACAAAATCAAACTCAAATAATGTCCCTGCGTAAATACATAGATATCCATAGATCAACATCAGAAATGAAACGAGTTATATAGATGAACACTCATTGTAAAGTAAACCTTAAACTTTAGGCACTAAAGTACAAATTAATAAAAATATTATTGGAGCTACATCACTTTGGAACTAGGCTCGCTAGATTCAAGCTATTTCGAACAAAGTTCTAAATTCGAAATTTTGATAGAAAAACAAGGCACGTTTCTGATTTTTACTTTGTTTCGTAGTGCTGTTTTTCAAGCAGCAATCGTTTCTAAAGTTTTTATGATCGAAGGGTGTATTGGTCAATTCAATACTATAAACTATTTCACCACTCATATCTAGGGTCCGATATTTATTCACCGGGAATCTTAATATTTGTGATAAGGCGCATCCTCACTAGGAGCATTCGCGTGTAATGAGCATTCGGCGTCGAATATTCGAGTGGTGTGGACATTGAGCCGAACGTTACAAAGTTCACACGCGAGCAAGAACTTCGGCCGGTGTGGACGTCGTCACGCTGTTCGCGAAAATGGCTCTCATTCGAATGTTCACGCAAACAAAACGCTCAAAAGCGACTACTCAGATAATGAAATGAATGAGTACCTATGTATGTAGGAATATTACTGGCCACTTGTAAGCAAGGAATCGTTCCTTGATCGTAACGTTATTGGTATTATCGTGTTATTGTCAATTCGGAACAATAAAAATGCTGCAGCCACGACCGGCCCTATCCGTCATTTTGAAATGAATGACATTTAGTATTCAAATGATCCAAAGTCGGATGTTCGACTCGAATGTTCATAGTTTTGCACGAAAGTGAAGGTTTAGTTCGCTGGGCAGAATTTGTTGCTCGCCGGCGATTGCTCGTTTACAAATGCTCGGGTAAGAATGCTCTCAGTGAGAACGCTCCTATATGGAAACATTTTTGGAGTTTTACAAACAGAACTTCAGACAAAACGTAAAAACTTTGTAGTCGTGTTTGACCCAATGGCTAAAGTTGATTGAAATTAAATACCTGCACCTTCCATCAGGCTACGCATTAGTATCGATGATGTACCATAGATCTAGAGCACGAGGGCGACGCTTCGTTCTCATTAACCCATTAGCGCTCTCTGTACTCGTGCGAGTACAGCTACAAAGTGTAACAATTCATACTAATTATCTATGGTTTTTGTTATAAAAACCATTTATTTCATTACTAGACATCACTAGCAGATTAAAAAAAGATTAAATTTGGTGGAAACGCAAAAATTAATGTATTGTTTTCTGTTGTAAAATACGAGTTGCAGATCAAAGTACTAAGGTAAGTTTTGATAATTTGTTTTAAATATTATTATTGATTTATTTGGACTTGTTTTGTATTAGTGCTTATTGTTCGAATACACATAATCATAAAATACTGTTTTAGCTTCATTTCATTCCAATAAATACGTATGAGACTCTATTTTATCACACTGTACTTGGGCGGGTACAGTGGGCACTTATGTACAATAATTACTGGTATTTTGCGGGTATTTTTGAATAATCCACCATGGCCAACCGTCGCGTTTTTACAAGTAGAAATGAGTATTCAAGGCTGGAAGAAGCTATTAAATCAATTAAGAAGACATCATATTAAATATCATCACTTTCATCAGCCATATGATGTCTTCTTCTTGCCACCTGTATCAGCCATAGTAAGTGACGAAGAAGAAGGAAATGATGATGATCTCGCTAAATAAGACTATGCCAAGAGATGTGCCAGGGACAATTGAGGTGACTCCGCGTCGCCACAGTAATAGTACTACTCAAAAATTGTTCCCAGTGAACATATTGTTTATTTTGACAATTTGTTCACCAATTATCAGTTACTATGGGATCTACGGTGTCTAGGCTACTGAGCAACGGGCACAATTCGAGATAATAGGACAAAAAAATGTCCTGTCACTCCTGTTCAGGATATGAAGAAACGGCCAAGAGCAGAATACGACTACCGATTACCGATACGAATAATGAAATTACAATGGTGCGGTGGAAAGATAATAACATAGTTAGAATTGGAACTAGTTTTGATCAGATTGAGCCCATGGGAATAGTAAAAAGATGGTGCATATTGCTAAGCAGAAAGTTTATTTCAATATTCCTAGATTATTTGTACATTACAACAAAGGTATGGGAGGTGTTGACCAAATGGACCAGTCGATCAGCCTTTATAGAGTATGAGCCATGAAGGGAAAGAAATGGTGCTGGGTGATGCTTACCTACCTTCTAGATATTGCTATTTCTAATGCACGGCGGTTGCTTGTTTTGCTAAGCAAGAATAAAGTAGCTGAATGGATGGATCAGTTATCATTTCGACGTACCATAGCAAGAGCCTACCTGACACCTACAAAAACAAATATCCGACTTTCGTCATCGTCAGTAGTAGGATTTGATCGAAAAAATAACGGTCACAACCCAGAACGTATAGAAAATCAGTTGCGGTGTGTTATTTGTCACAATCGTGTTCGTCGTTGGCGTTGCGAACTTTGCATGAAAACATTATGTGTTGAGCGGCCTTGCTTTGGTAGTTTCCATACTTAATCCGCCCACTGTACCCGGCCGAGTACACCCCTATAACATATGTTTTAATTTTTTTTCCTGAAATTTTGATTATGATACCTTTTGTTTAATCGGTAATGATACAATAAATAACATGAAAAAAGAATTTTTACGAGCAGTTTCACTTTGGGCGTTAATGGGTTAATACGGCATAGTCGATAAATACCTAATTAGGAAAATGAGTACCTGCTTTAAAAAAAGCCAATAAGTCGAATGCCTTAAGGTTGCTTTACACATATCAGTGAAGTCACAGTTCCGACACAGTACCGGCGCAGTCCTTTTCATACATTCTCTATGAACGCATCCCCATTTTTCAGTGATATTGCTCTCAGTGTCAGTGCCGCCATCGGCAAATCACGGACGTATTCGTTTTAACAACGTTCTAAGAGAATGTATGAAAGAGTATTTCGCACTGTGCCGGTACTGTGTCGGAACTGTGACTTCACTGATATGTGTGAAGCAACCTTTATTCTGAAATTGCTTATATAAATGCTTAATTGTAAAACTTCTGCCGCAGGTACCGTACTGGCGCTGGCTCCTCACCGCGGCCATTATGGTCCGCAGACACGCGAGGACGCCTCACACACACTGTGACTGCTATCGAATCTCACACCTCGGCTCACACAACCAACATACAGCAAGTCTACCTACTTACCACAAAATGTCAAGTTACTTCAATCTACTCACAAAATTGGCCCACCTACATTTTACACGAAAACTCTAATATTTTAATATTTTGAATGAAACAAATATTTCTTTTACAAATTAGTCACTAAATTGTTTAATCTTAATGATACTTATAAACGCTTTTCTTTGAAATTATAAAGAGCAATAGTACGAAAACAGGGTGTGGGTCGATTTTTGTGATGACCAAATATACATAAATAAAAATCAAATGCCAAGAATGTAATTGTCAGGATGAGGTTTGTATGAAAGAAAAACGGACACGCGGACGAAGTCGCAGGTAGGCCGTTAGTAAATTTTAAACTTTATCATTTGGGGTATAAGGATTATTGTCGATTGGAAAAATTTGACAGTTTTTGGTGAGTGGATTTGCTGCCGTGTGTACGCTGACGTTATCGCTGCGAAACGATGTTTGAAGTTGGACACACGTTTTTACCATTTAACAGGAGGCAGTGAGGAATATTCACAATGTATTTTGAACCTTATGTCATTGAGATAAGATTTAAAAAAAACCAATGAAATAATCAAATATGTTCTGCTTTGTATAGGGTTAAACGTAAGCACTAAATACACCTCACTCGAAGACGACAATTAACGTTAATCATTACTTAGTGCGGTCAGCAGGGAACTTTGAATACTTTAGCACTATATCATAAATGGCGAAAAACTGACTAAGCGTCTGTTAAAATGTTTAGTTGCTTTGGCAAAATACTAAAGTGTTTATTCGAAAAGTGCATAAATTTCACCATTAAAATCTATTTTTAATGACAAAATCATTAATGATAAGTAATGATTGATACTTATTGACGTGTCCGAGTGTGGCAGTTAGTCTAACGTTATAAATTGTGAATAAATAGACTACAATTATATGTTTATTTTAGACAGCGTTTCAACTTTAATGCCTAGTTTTAGCCACAGCTGTGCTCAGGAAGAGCGAGGTAAAACCAACCAATAGGATTGCGTTATTTGTCAAAATTCCTATTGTCGCTTACAGAATGTCTTGGGTTACTTTTAAAATGAAGAAATCCTATTGGCTAATAATTTTCTTTCTTACTCACCGTTCTGCTGCCTCGCGTAGAGGTAAGCGATCGTTGACATTATTCAAATGACGGTTTGCTGAAAATATTCAATACTTTGTCCTCTGACGTCCCGGCAACTTATTTGTATTTGGAAAAGTAATGTCTGCACTGCACCCTAATGACATTTTAAACCTTTTAATATGTTAACGGTTTATATTTGCATAAATTATGAATTATGATATGAATGAATACAGAAAAAAACGAGCTTTTTATTTGTTGCTAATTTCAAACGTCGGGATGTGAGAGGTAGCCATAAACTGTAATATGTTGGGGTTACTTACTCTATAAAATATATGAAAAAATAAAGATATCGGAATGTTTAATACGAAGTTCGTTTGTACAATGTGTGTTGGCAAATATTTTGTATTGTTTTAAAAGTGTTTACGGTGTCTGTATATGTTTAAATGTAAGATTATATTGTAACAGCTTCGATTAACGGAGAATAGGTATTTATTAATTGCAACGCTTTGGTGCGACTCGCCTCACTCCTATACATATATATTTTTGTAATTCCTTTGGATTTAGATCAATCTTTCTTCTTATAAGACGTTTAAAAAGAAATCAGAATTGTACATGCACATTTAATTTGACGTAAGATGTTAAATCAATATCTGTTTTTATTTTAAGTGTACAACCGTGACGCTTTACATTATCCTAGTAATGATTGTAACACATAGTAAAATGTAAAAAAAGATGTGTTTTTGTACCGGTTTATCGTGTGGCGATCAGCTCATAGCACCGCATTCGTTTATTTTAATAAGTGTTAATTAAAATAATTAAACAAGAAAGTTATAAAGGAAAAAAAATATTTAACGCTTTGTACATTGCTGTGTTGATTTCTAATAATATAATTTGTGAATGAAATTGAGATATTAATGAAAATTTGCTTGCTATCTGTGTAGTGGTTCCTAATTGTTTTTTGTATGTTATCTTTATACATTTATTTGAACATCTTTCCCTCTAACCTCAAACGTATAATTAAAAAAAAACACTACATGTCCCTCGAAAGTTAATCAAATGTAAATATTAAAATTGTTTGTAATGTTAAGTAATTTATGTTGAGTCCTCCCTATTGTGTGGAATGCTTGTGGATTATAATAATATAATGGGAGCCGTGACGCGCTGTGTATTTCCAAATGAGAATGTTCGCTAAGTAAAGTTTTTTTTTCTGCCACAAATGAGAACAGATTTTCCTGTGCCCTTAAACATTTTACGGAAATACACGTGGGTACGTGCTAAATGTGTTTGAGCTTTCGTGTGTAATGCAACTGCTGCCAACCGCTAGCAGAGTTCATTGATACAGTCACGTTAGCGTTAATTCGCCTTGTGTGATACAATATGCCATGTATTTTAAGCCTGCGATAATCACCTATCCGACTGCTAAGTGTCAATACTAAAACATTGTTTTTGACTATAAAGAAATTGAATAAATGCGCCGTTTCGTTAACATGTTTTTTCTAGATTTGTTTTTTCCGTTACAGTTGCGATTTAAGAAACAATTCAAAGACGTTCCACATCTTTACATCTGTAGGTAATTTTCGCATGTTGATGATTTAAATTGTTTATATAGCAGTTATTTGTAACTGCAAAAACTAAATCTATAAATACATCGTAACTAAACTGGCGTGTTTTATTCAAAGACATAAAAATATTGTTATTTTGCTAAAATATAGGTAGAGAGTATTGATGCTTTGCGGTCGTTTTGCTTTCTGACACAAAACAATTAAAATTGTCGCCATGCCACTTCAGATTACAAGTAATTTCTCTATGCTATCGATTCAATACGCACTTTGTTTGATGTAGCAAAATAACTCCTTAGTAGACATAAGCTCATGTCATGTAGCGATGTGTTAAGCAAAGATCGCAATAGGTAGTGCAATTTCAAGGACTTACACGACGTTATTTTAATATGGATATGCCATAACATCCAGGGAAGGGGAAGGGAGCGTGTGATTGTAATTTCGATAACGTTATTTAGGGTTGATGTAGTCTTTATGTATTTTATCTTTTATTGATTGATAGTAAAAGTAAACTAGATTATAATATTACATGACAAGATAAAGGCAGAGTTCAAACACTTTTATCATGACACAAAACTACCCGTTATCACGAGATTCCCATGTTCTTATCCATATTAATGATAATGGTTGACGCTATCGACTCTAAATCGCACTACCTATTCCAATCTATGGTGATAAGACTCAGTTGTCGATCTCAGAGCAGCTTTTTGTATGTTACCGCTGGCGAGCGTAATCTTACGCGATTTAAAACTGCGTAAAGCAATGGGCGATTTTCTGACAGCCCAAATTAAAAAATAAAAATTAGTTCAAAAATACTCGATAGGTGGCGTTTTATGAAAGCCGACCCGTTCCTGCCTAAGGGCTGTAATAAATTCTACACTTTTGCTTGTCTATCAAAAAAATAAAAAAATAGTACTTACAAATTTTTATTCAGGTATTCAGGATCTCCAGGACCTATTTCTATTTTGGAATGGAATAAATATTACGTAGCCATACATACGCCATACTAATCTATGCTAAGCGCCATCTATGAGGTCATTTACGAACCAATTTCTTTTTTTTTTGTGATCTCGGAAAATCGCCCTTTGTCCGAAAATAATAATTATTATATGTAACCAAGAGAAATTAAGAATACGCTATCTTTACGCAGCGTAAATTGCGCTGGATTACACTCTTCCGCTGTGACCCTAATACGACATCGGGCGTTGGTCGGAAGCGAGAGAATGCTGACCGTTTTGTGGACCGTAGAGTTGTTAACAATGTAATGTTTTATGAAAGACAATCTGTCATCGGTCTCAGCCTCGTTATAACCAGTAGCCTTACAAGCATATTGTATAAATAATGTAAGTTGTTAGGGCGTAGCGATTGTTAGCTTACGGTTAATGAGAATTTAGTTTTTTGTACAATCGAATTCACTAGCGATTGCAACGCGAAGATGGATGACATGTGACAGTGCGCAGACAAGTGTAATAATTTATCCGTTGTCAGTACGGACTTTATTGTCTAAATGCAAATTGTTGCACATAGCATTATGATTGATTTAGACTAGATTTTTTGGTAAAGAGATGATATAAAATGCTTATTTAAAAGAAGTCTATAATAAGTGGTTATAACAGTGTAGGTATTTTATCAGCCTTTTTAGTATTGAGTTGGAGACGCGGGCGTGGCTACACGAGATTCGCTTTCGCGCGTAGGACATAAGGACTACTGTCGTGTGGCGCAGTGTGAATGACGTGTTGTAAAAGTTACTTTGCACTAAATACATGTTTCGATATATTTAGCATTATTTTTCATTAGAACGAGGCCGTTACGTTGAGAAATGTAGCGATGCTTTAGTGCAGACTGTTTCGTAGTTTACGTTAGAGTTGTGGTCGCAGTCGATTAATTGATTAGTTTGTTCACGCAGCGAGTATCGATACGAAACGATTGTGCGCAGGCGAGTATATTATTCGTATACACGCCGTGTCGCTCTGTACGAATTGTTGTGTAAATGGCGTATCACAACTTTAGCGTAATATACTTGATTGCTCTTACATTATTAGTGGTAATAAGAACTGAATGCTAGCCTTAATTTTTATTTCTAAGTGCTAGGATAATAAATCGCTCTTTTGAGTTAGAAAATTGATATGAAGTTTTATTTATAAATGTTTAATTTAAATTAAATACATACTAATTACATACCTACTATTAATTACATTATGATATTTAAAATAAAATTAGGTCTCACTAGAGAAATGACCAACAATTTCGTTTAACGCTGCAAAAGGCACACTCATTAGGCATAACCTTACTGCCGTACTCAGAGACGTCAATTAAGTTTTAATGACATTTAAATGTCTCTCCTTCTCTATTTAGCACTATACATAAGAAAGTGACAGCAAGAGACTTAATTGTCATTAAAACTTAATTGATGTCTCTGAGTACGGCAGTTAGACAATTAAAATATAAAACCCTATCAACTTAACTTATAACAAGTACTGACTGTACATAAAATAAATTTGAACAAACATAAAATACTGTGTCTTTACCGCTAGTGACAGGTTTTGAACCTAAAAGAGTTAAACTTAAAACTTTATGGAATAAGCATGCATATTGTATGTATGCCGATAAACGATTGTCAATCTTGCATTCTGGCTTGCTGGTTTTTTTAGACTTCCATGGCAGACTGTTTGGAAATACATTTGCTCATATTTTAGTAAATATACTCAAATAGGTTTGGAAATGGTTTGAAGTTAAACACACTTTTACATTACCTCCCATCGCAGTCGCAGACTCATTTTAAAACTGTCAAAAAAACATTTTAAGTGAATGCGACTAACATAAAAGGCCCGTATATTGAGTCGAGGAAGTTCCCGGTCCCTACCACAAAATGTCAAATTTCTACAATAAATTTTGAACCTTATCACTTATTCATATGGATCAATATCGATTGGCAAAAATTGACAGTTTTGGATAGTTTGATCTGATGGGCTTTTGCGGGCGCTCGCGGGTGTTGCGCGGTGCAGCGTCCGCGCTAATTCGTAAGCGCCATTCTCATTTTTATCAAAAAGTTAATAAAAATGTTTAGTTTTTTTGGAAATCCAAATCAGTCAAGAAATCGAAAATATAAAAAAAAATACCTATGTGTTTACGATTTTATATGAATTATTATTGTAAAACACGGTCCGTAATGTGCATTTATATGAAATTTTAGAGGTAACTTCAGATTTTTTTTTATCAAGCAAAACGTTTCCAATCGTGTTTAGGAAACAGTCATCTCCTCACACATACGTTCTGTAACATATTGAGAACTTCAGTGCAAAACATCTAAAACATTTTGAATAACAGCTAATAGAAAACAGGCAGCCTTAATATAAAATAGTGTTTGTTCACTGCAAATTGAGCTTGGTAGTAACCAACACCCTCACGTACTGGTCGTATGCTGTGGCCACTGCCAGCCCCAGGTGGTCGCGGTTCCAGTCCAGCGCGTTGATGGGCTGCGAGCTGACCGCCATCCGCTGCAGCCGCCGCAGCGTGCCAGCCACGCCGCACGCTGCGCCTTTGTCGTCGACACGGTACCGCTGCTCGGGGTACTCGCTGCGGGATGATACGTAAAGTCAATTGGTTACTTGACAGTTATCGGAAAAATATTTAAAAAATTACAAACGCGTATTTTTTTCCCGAAAAAGCTTTATTTAATAGAGAAAAACATATTTTTATTTATTCATTTCAAATTTCGTGCGAAAACGGTTGGTCACGTGACATTTAGCTCTGTGACGTCACACCACATTTCACAAAGAAATTTAACTTGAAACCTGACAGATTGGCTATTTGACAGTTGTAACAATGAAATATGAAATATGTCGGTTATGGTAGTTTGTAACTTAACGATAACTATCCAATAATTTTTTTTATTAAGATAATTTGTAAATATTTTATTATTACAAAATAATTTTAAGTTTTTAGGCCATGATTGGCTTCGTGTGACGTCACATTTCACAAAATAAACAAAAACTATCTGTCAGGTTTCAAGATTTTTATTGAGGTGTGACGTCACAGGGCAAAATGTCACGTGACCGACCATGTCACGAAATTTAAAATTAATGAAGAAAAATATGTTCTTTTTCAACTAAATAAAGCTTTTTCGACAAAACAAAAAATTGTAAGAGGTATAAAATAATCGTTTGTAATTTTTAATTACTTTTCCGAAAACTGTCAAGTAGCTAATTTTATACACTTAGATGATGCGCGCACAGACTGTGTTACGCGCGCAGATAAAAGAGGCCTGTCGTAGGTCTTACACTTCCGTTCACTATACGTTCAATTACCACGATGATGACATTTTAGTAAACTGTCATAATGGGTAAATACACAGTATGAGTTGGGTAAAATGCAAACGAATTTTACCCACATATTTACATAGGTTTACTCCGGTAGTAGTTACTCTGTTGTAACATGATTTTTGGTCGATCACTAGTTAGATTGATTATCAATTTCGGCCGTTAGTAATAAGACAAACGAACACTGGAAGAATCATTCAGCTCTACTTACTATTTCCAGAGCGAGACTTGCCCATTGCCCGCGCACGTAACGAAGATGTCCCGATTCTGCGGGAGGTGGCGGGCGACCCATATCGTGCCGCTCTTCGAAGTGTTGTCCATTATCTATAACATATTGTACATACATACGGGTTAATTTTGGATCCCCCGCCAAAAGTAAATATGGGGTAAAAAAAGTAGTAATAATAAAATATACCTATGACGTAAAAATCTTCGATCAACAATACCAACTAGATAACGCGTCTCGTACAAAATCAAAGCTAAATTTTGTTAACGTGAATAAATACTTTTTAAAGAAATAAATTACTCCTGTCACTTACAAAAAAGAAAAGACGTCGATAACATTTAGTGGTTAAATCAACCTTAAGGGGCAACAAATAAAGTACTTTTTCCTGTTATTGCCTTTGAGAAAATAAGAGCTCACTTCTCAAGTGAGCTCTTATTTACCGAGACACATTTTTAGCGCCGACCTGACATCTAGTTGTATTGTTAATCGAAGGTATAAATAATGAATGATTTCTTTTTTTAATTACAATTTTTTTGTCTGTGTTTTATATCCTATAGTTCTAGGTGCGAGCGCTCACTCTCGCGGTCAAAGCGACGGAACGCTGTCATTAGTGCAGGGGGTGAATAATAGCGGTCACGCGCATGCGCCTTGATAACGCGATAGGCCGCGCGCTAGGTGACAGGAGCTAGGGGGGAGGGGGGAGTTTCCAAAATTAACCCTGTATAATTACGACTATTAAAGGGTTAGTCAGAGATGAGGCAATGACGACCGCAAAAGCAGTCCCCTACCATTTCACCAAACAGCGACCAAACATGTGCCCAGCGTGACAGGTGTGGTGAACCCATCGCCGCTCTATGCTGTTGGATGTATGTGCAGTACTTAGTCCGTTAGTCGCCTTTAACGACACCTAAGGGAAGAGAGGGGTAGGTATAACCCGCGCCAAACATCTAGCTCGCTGTGAACACGAGGCGATTTGTGTCGCAGTACCACGATATGGGTATCTGCGGGACGTAAGCGGTTGTTAGGGTGGGCGGGGCACACCCCCGCCCACCCCTGCGCTGTACCGCGCTCTCCATGTGTATTCGTTTGTTTTGGTTTAGCAGTGGAAAGTACAGTCACGAGTATATTTTTTTTAGTCGCGTCGCGATATTAGGTGTTTGTTATTGTTTGTTGTTACGTTTTGTTTTAAGTTGTCGATTTATGTTTTTTGTTACTGTTATTGTAGAAGTAGGTACTGTTTTGATTTTGAAAGGTTGTTAAAATGCCTAGACGTAATACAGTTTTACGTGCAAGCGGCAAGCTTTAAAAAATATTTAAGCGTATCGAAGTTTATGAAGAAAGAAGCTGTCAAAGGTATACCGATTGACCTGAAACATGCAAAAAAAAAAATTCGGCTGCTACTAGATTCAGTATGGACTATGGACGGTGTGCAGAATTAATGAAGAAGCAAATAACTCAGATCTTTGGACAGTTTTCTGTACTCCCGATAAGGTAGCAGACAGCTTCCACAGCTTCTTAAAATGTTATTTTTTAAAAATATATCTATGGTTATAATTTAATTGTTGTTATTAATTTATCCTGGTTAATTTTGGGTATTACAAAATAAAAAAAACGCCTAATTTAGAAATTATTTTGATGTGTTATTGTATAATATAATGTCGCTAACCGTACACCTGCGCGTCGCAACTTCAGAGCGAGCTAGAAGTTTGGCACTACCTATAGTACTCTTTTAGAGGGGCGAGCCGAACCACATGCATTATGACAATTTAAAATGTAACATCATGATAGATGACGGATGAAGTTACCTGTGCAAATCCTTTGCTCGGGTTCTGAGTTCTGACGTCGAACACGTGAAACTTCCCCTCCAGAGTTGTTGCGACTAACTTGTTCATTGGTATGTCTTTACGGTCGAACTCAGCGTAGCACACCTGCACAAAAATTCAGAATTTAATACAAAAAAATAAATAAATAATAAACAACATGTTTTTTTATTCACACGAATGTGGAAACATTAAGTACACACGCCAGCTCAGCAGATCAACCTAACCAGGCTGTCAAATTTCTCCAATGGATATTGATGCTTATTGCCAGAGCATTTAGGTTCAAAATGTATTGTAAAATTTGACTTTTGACTTTGTGGTAGGCTGATGTTCAGGCTGCTAGCGTCTCCAGATATCGAACCAAGCGCTGGACCACTCGGCCACCAAGGCGTTAGGTCAAAAAAAGAAGTAAAAATTTAACTGTGTCTGGTAGCGGTGAAAGAATACTACCGGCCCCCCTCTTCCTTTGGGTGTCTCAAAAGGTGATTAACGGACTAAAGACTGCACATACATCCATCAGCTTAGAGCGGCGAAGGGCTCACCACCTGCCACGCTGCGCACATGTGCGGCCGCTGTTTGGTGAAAAGTGGACTATAGCAGAGGACTGCTTTTGCTTTTGCTGACTAACCCTTCTGGGATAATAGTCGTGATTATAATATGTATCTAAAAAATTGTAGATAATAAAAAAAATTGAGGAGCTCGTTGGCGCAGCGGCTAGCGCAATCGGCTTACGATCTTGCTCGCTAAGCCACTTTCGCAATGCCGGGTCGCTGGATGGGAGACCAAATTAAAACATCTCGAGCTCCTCCGTGCTTCGGAAGGCACGTTAAGCCGTTGGTCCCAGTTGTTGTCGTAAGATGACAGACGTTAAAACCCACCAACCTGCATTGGGCCATCGTGGTGGGTTATGGCCCAATATCCCCAGGTGCTATTGACCACGTGGGAGGCCTGTGCCCAGTAGTGGGACGTTAATAGGCTGATAATGATGATGATGATAATAAAAGTGTTTCATTACAAAAAAAAGTTAACAATCACCCCATTCTTCAAGTTGCACTCCCACCGCAGCGACATGGTCCTTAAGTCGAACATCTTAAGGTCGCCATTGTCGTAACCAGCCACCACTATCCTCTCGGCGTCGTTGAAGGAGTTCCCGAAGGCGACGGTCCAGCAGTCGCGCTTGGTCTCGCCTTGGGCCGGCTGCATGTTAGCCACCGGCTTGCCTCTCTGACGTGGATCCCAGATCTTTACAGTGCCTGGACATAATACCAAGACTTATATTATACATACACACATAAATTTACTTCTCTTATCCCCTAAAGAAAAAGTTCCAAATATTTTTTTTACCACTGAGACCTATTTTATCATATTTTTCTTGGCGGAACCCTATTTTGATAACAAAAAAGGATTTTTAATGTGTGACTTGAAAAGAAAGAACAAATAAATGAAAAATAGTTAAGTATATGGTTTGGTTTGATTTGTAAATGGATTTTGTACCCAGTCGATGTCCGCGACACGAAAAACGACCTCGTAGCAGCGGGGTGGTTGTTTTTTGGGGTATAAGGAACCCTCTTGACCCTTCCACGAAATCCCAGGGCTCAACAGACCACAATTCGGGAAACGTTGCCCTAAAGGTTAGTCAGAGATTAGGTAATGAGGACCGCTAAACCAGTCCTCTACCGTAGTAAATGTTTCACCAAAAAAACAACAACACAACACATAATAATGCTCAGTGTGACAGGTGGAGTGTTTAGTGGTGTTCTGGGGTTTATCTTACCATCTCTGCTTCCAGTCACAATTTCGGGAGCACCACAGTTCATTGTGTTACCACCCGCCCCGTCAATAGAGTTGATTATATCAGTGTGTTCTTTCGTAATGTACACCTGACTACTTTTCTCCAAATCCCTGCAAATAAAATAACACAAAGGCTAATAAATAAAAAAAAAATATTATTTTTAATTAAATAAAGTATTCTTAATATTTAACATCAAAATGTGAGTACCTACCTACTTTTAATATGCTGTTTTGAGACCTACATAGATTTAACTTCTACAAGCCAATTAAAAAAGCAAAAATATAGTAAGGGCCAGGTAGGAGATCTACATTTTTTTTCTCCAAATGAATTATCTGAAGTTCAAAATATTAAGTTAGTTCAATTAAGTTGAGGGTTATTGGCAATGGTGTTTGAAAATCTGAACACTAGCTAATCTAACAACTTCTCTGGCTTGTGTTATTGTTTAGTTTTGTTTTTTTTGTTGATCATGCAATCAGTCCTCAGGCTATGAACAGATGAGAGATGGGAGTAGTCAGACAGGTGGAGCCCGTTCCACAGCTGGAACTGCTCAATAGGAATCTAGGCTTGTCTTATTTAAAAATACTAATCAACCTCCATCTATACATACCATATTTCCATAGTTCCCTTGAAGTCGCCGGTAGCCAATCTTCTTTCCACATCACTGCTAGCACCAAAAGTTCCACATTTGAAAGAGTTAGGTCTCTCAATATCCTTAATTTTCCTGGACTCTCCGGCGGTAATTTCAAATATTTCTATAGTACCACTGCCTTTTGGCAAACAACCGATCACAACAAACTTTGCCGAACATGGTATCCATTTACAATCAAATACGGAATGGTTTATATTATTTTCTATGTGGGTAATTATTTGTGGTGTGTCTTGATCTTCCATTTTATACGTTACCAACTCTTGCTATCCATAAAATACGGTGTAATGATTTGATTATACACTCGCACTGAATGAAATTGATACAGAAACAATAACTTGCTTGTGTAATGTAACCTCAAAAGAAAAGTTGTAAACAATTTCTTTCTATCACTATGGCAACCAAGTTTTGGTTTATAGTTTTCTAATTACTCAGTTGGGCAAAGCAAAGTGACCTACGTGGTAAAGCCTTGTCTTTAGTGGTTTTTTCTTCATAGCGGTGGTGATACAAAAGGTGATATGGTAAAACTTTCGAATCGAGTCGCCTGAATCGGGGGTGGTGTGGGGGTGGAGAAGATAGGGGGAGGGGGGAGGACTACTCCCCCACTTACCCCCTGCCGCTAACAAGTAGTTTTTAAGTTATGTTAATTTTTGTATTTTGAGGTTATGTATCGTACGCTGCTTTCATTCATGTTTGTGACTTCTTGGCCGGAAAGTGTAGCTTCATGCCTGCTGTTTTGTTTCATTTTCTATAATTTGTGTTTTTTCAAATATTAATGTAAAATAATGGTGGATTATTTCAATGATGTTACAATAAAAAGAGGGTTACAATAAAAAGAGGTAGATGTGTTACATGTGCCAAAAAGTGGCAACAGAAAACTATGCTAATTGGCTTACCCTATGCGTAGTCTCACAAAAGCGTTAGCAGTGTTGACACTTTGACAGTGTCAGTTTGCATGTATTTGTTTCTGAAAATTAATTAAAAATATGCTGTCCTGTGTCATGCGAACTACATAAAAGGTCATGAAATTATATATCATGAGTGGCATGAGTGAGTTTAAATTTTATTTGATTTAAGTTCTTATTATTTATCAACTACAAAATGTCAGAATAAATTGTGTCATAAAATATAGAGTGCGACAGCAAATTGACATGTAATTCGAAATGACACAGCGCTACATGTATCTGTCTTGTTTACGCTCTTACTAGTTGTCATGCTATCTTGCTCACACTTTAAAATACGATCAAGTTAACTCGGCAGATGCGGCCATATGAGATCATCGACTAGAAGTGACAAGTTACCTCGGCCGTATAACATCGTAATATTTAGTGAGTATAGCGCATGCTCAGGTTTTCGTATGTACGACGCTTCGGTCCATTATTGAAATCATATTAGTACTGACATAACCTATCTACCTCTTTTTAATATAATATCATTGGATTATTTACTGTTAAGTGTTCGTGAACGTGCATGAATGAGTATTGGCAAATAAAACAAAACAGTGCAACATCACTTTTCAAATTCTCTCAAGATGTCCGTGCGAGATCAGAGTAACGTCCCACGTGTTTACTGGAACTCAAGGGGTTTGGGGAATATCATTTTAGCATTAAACGTTCATAAATTATCATCACTCCATATCATTTTATCATCAGCCCCCTGAGCACGGATCTTTTATCGAACGATAAAGTGAGAAATAGTTACAGTATGTGCATTAAGTTATACAATTTACTTCCGGAGCCGATTCAAAATCTACTATTTGCAAAGTTTAAGCGGTTCATTTTTAGAATCCTGGTTGAAAATTGCTTTTACGACACCGATGAATTCATAAGATTCTGCCGTGATGGACATATTAGGAAAATGGCAAATAAATTGTGACCCTTTGTGCTTGTTTCTGTGTTTTAAGCGAATAAATGGTAATTAATAATAATGTTTAATAATTATATTTATGCTAATTGAAATGTTTGGTTGTCTATTTTGTATTGCTAAAGGTATTTTAAATTAATTATTGATATAAATAATTGTAGGTATATAGAAATTCTATTATTATGATATATTCTACTAATTCTAATTTATTTTATATGTTAATGTTTCAACTAAAATATTATGATTAAGATTAAGCATGACGACAATAAAAAAAAAAAAATTTTGCTTATCGATAATTCGGTAAAACATGCAAGTGCTGTAAATATTACATTAAGAACCAAAAATGTACCATGTTTTCTGCAAATAAAAAAATCTTTATCTTTATCATTAGACGATAAAATTTGACAGTTCAAGTACTGCCGATGTCAATTTGTCTACGTCTAATGTCACTTTATCGGTCGATAAAAGATCCGTGCTCGTACTGCAGCTCTAATATTACGATTGAAGAACTAGTATTCATGGCCACGAAATAAAAGAAAAAAAAACATTTTTGTTGAGGAGTTCCTTGGCGGGAAAATGAAGTGTTATGTCTGCAGTTTTGTTTTATTTTCTATAATTTGTGTTTTGTCAAATATTAATGTGAAATAATGGTGGATTATTTATTGTTAGGTGTTCGTGATCACGTGCATGAGTGTTGGCAAATAAAACAAAACAGTGCAACATCACTTTTTAAATTCTCTCAATAAGTCCGTGCGAGATCTCAGTAAAATCCCACATCGTTATTGGAACTCAAGGGGTTTGGGCACAGATTAAAGAAGAGTTAACAGATACTTCACTTCATTCACTTCACAGCAATCGCAAGGCTGCCTCTTCGGTAAAATTAAATAAACATTAATAACTATTTGTGTCGTTTGTCTCTATTTTTTTTAAGAACTGTGAATATGTTTTGACTACAGGTGGTAGTTTATAGGAGAGCAATATCATATCATTTTCATATTTTCATCACATCACTCATTTTAGCATTATTTTATGCATACAAGAACTCTAATGTTACGACTGAAGGACTAGTATCCATGGTCACGAAGTAGTAGTAATAATAAAAAATAGGAAGTGTATAGAGTGCCGCTAGCGGCACTGTATCTCCATCGGTTAGGGAACCGTAAGTTTTGCGGTATAATAGTGACGCCGCCTAAGCTGCCGTAAAGTTTTTGTTAGACAACAGAAATACTAGCTGCCCTACTCCTGTAGGACACGTGATAGGTTAGAAATTTCAGACAATCGCGAAGCGCAGCGTAGCGATTGTCTTGAATATCGAGGTTATTTTTTTTAATTAGACAACAGAAATCTAACTCCATGCAAAAATATCTTTTGAATATTATGTCGTCTGAACATTACGACAAATAAAAAATATGTTACGGTTCCCTAACCGATTGAGATAGAATGCCGCTTGTGGCACTCTATACGCTTCGTACTAGGATGCCGTCAATTTACGGCATCGTAACTGATCGTACTATGTTGCCGCTTGTGGCACTCTATTCACTGCCTACACTTAGTACTAGGATGCCGTAATGACGGCATCGTAACCGATCGTACTAGAATGCTGCTTGCGGCACTCTATCCACAGCCTAAAAAATATCTTTGTTCTTGTTCCTCTCATTTGTCACATGCTGTCATTCTTGAATGGGCGATTTTCTGACAGCCCAAATTAAAAAGTAAAAATTAGTTCAAAAACACTCGATAGATGTCGTTTTATGAAAGCTGGGCTACTTATGGGCTGTAATAAATTCTACACTTTTACTTGTCTACCAAAAGAATAAAAAAATAGTATTTACTTACCTATTTATATTCAGGACATCCAGAACCTACTTCTATTTTGGAATAGAATAAATATTACGCAGCCATACACGTGCTCTTCATGAACCCGCCTTTTACTAAGCGCCATACTAATCTATGCTAAGCGCCATCTATGAAGTCATTTACGAACCAATTTCTTTTTTTTTTTTGATCTCGGAAAATCGCCCATTGGAAGCTTACAGAAAAATACTATAACTGGGACTTCTTGGCGGGAAAGTGAAGCGTCATGTCTTCAGTTTTGTTTTATTTTCCAAAATTTGTGTTTTTTCGAACAATAATGTGAAATAATAGTGGATTATTAACCGTTAAGTGTTTGTGAACGTGCATGAGTGTTGGCAAATGAAACAAAACAGTGCAACATCACTTTTCAAATTCTCTCAAGTAGTCCGCGTGAGACCTCAGTAAAGTCCCACATCTTTACTGAGAACTCAAGGGGTTTGGGGAACATCATTTATCATTCATCTTAATCATCACTCATTATCATCAAGGGAAAAAACCAATAAAAAACTAATGACTAGGCAGTATGGCTCAGACCTTAGCCTGTTCCTTCATGGAACAAATATATAAAAAAAAAAAAAAAAAAAAAAATACTATGATTGGATTGGAACTGGAAGGGAAGGAATGGAATTTTATTAGTTTTTTTGTTGCATTGCGTGCGTCTGCTATTCTACGAAATTCCAATATAAATGTCGTGAACCTGGTTGTGCTAAAAGCACGAAAGTAGTTACAGTGGTGGTTTATATTAATTATCAATATGGGTGATAAAAAATATAAGCAAAGCGTACGTACGAAATGAATATAGAAATTTTTGTCAATATTATTTATACGATTTGTTCATTCTCTTCATTTCATTTCTACTCATGTACATCGTTTATTGTTCCAGAAAGCTGATATTGCGAAGCAGTTTGACCTGCCAGAGCGTCAGTCTAAGATCACGACGCTACTCAATCAAGCTGGCCAAGCGTACTGCATTTGCAGATCTTCTGATAGCTCCCGTTTTATGATGTAAGGTTTCTATCTTCGTAAAAATCGTTAAGACGTCATACTCTGGTACATTTGATGTAGTGTAGTCAAATGGGACCGACACTATTTAACTGAACAGTTTATTTAGTGCATTCCACTTATGGTCATCTAGTTTTCTGTGTATGGTCGGGGTCACCGTGGCTTTACCGCTTTGCAGCGATTTTCGTATGATGCGCACCGACCGCCCGGGTACGTGCCCGTACCAAATAGACGACGCGGTGTGCAAGGGATTTTGTTCTTAAGACTGGTAAAGTGACAGAGTCCGCCATTGTACCTATCCAATACTGAAAAGTTTCTCTCTTAAACCCTAGTGACAAAGTTCAAAATGTATTAAAGAAATTTAACATTTGCTAGTGTCTCTGCAATTAAAACATCTGTTCTATTAATATTATCTGACAATTGTTTTAGTGCTTGTGATGCTTGCGAGGAATGGTATCACGGTGATTGTATTAACATCTCGGAGAGGGAGGCGAAATACATAAAGAATTATTTTTGTGATCGCTGTCGAGAGGAGGACCCTACACTCAAAACAAGATTCAGACCGCAAAAGCGAGAAAATGAGGCTGACTCAGGTTAGTATAAACAGTTTTCATGCCTATTATCAAATAATTTTTAAAATCGTAATGAACTTAAGGTGCTACATTTTATTTTATGAATGTTTTTTATTTCTTATACTTAAACCCTGTTATTAATAAACGTTGATTAAAATTACACATAGGATTAAATTGACCCTGTCTCTATCTGTCGTCTTTAACAAAAACAAGACAGATCACTTTAAACCAAGGTTCAAAATTTGGCCATTTTTATTAATAAGACGGCTAGTGTTCTAGTGTTAGTTAGTTATGTCTTTGACTAACTGTCGTACTCAGTGAAGTCAATTAAGTTTTAATGACAATTAAGAGGCCTATTACATCTCGATGTGATTTTTGCGTAAAATGCCCATTTTCGCATTCTGTAGTAATTTTTCAGTTATGTTTTTATCGAAATAGGATAATAAATTTGTGCATAATATTAGAAATCTCTTTTCTGTGAGCATAAGTTGAATTCAGACGTACGGCGCATCGCATTTTGTAGTAATTTTGCAGTTGTATGTATCGTTTTTATCGAAATAGGATAATAAATTCATTATAAAATCTTTATTCCTCATGAAGTAACAATTACTCTGGTATACATTTTGATCAATAATATTATCGTAGGTAGGAGAAATTCACTATTAAGTTATAGCGATTTTTTTCCTATATAAAATCAATGATATCTAAAAATTCCGAGGCCACTACGCACTATTCGGCTATATAAGAGATAACATTATAATTTTTTATATTTCACTGGTTTAGAACAGTAGAATTAATGAGCTCAAAAAAGTGCCTTCGCGCACTTTATGAAAATCTTTCTCTGCAATTTTGGGTTTAATTAAAAAGTTAAGCAAAATTTACAGAAAGCGAGGCCGTTACGCACTATTCCAATAGCTATTGTACACTAATCAATAAGTCATAATGGTTAATGTATTTTTGTTTCCGAGATCCATAACGCCAAAATTGGCAATTTTATGCAAAATCACAGTCGAGATGTAATTGGCCTCTTAAGTCTCTTGCTGTCACTTAATAGAGAAGGAAAGACATTTAATTGTCATTAGACTAAGACTTAGACTTAATGCATGAGATTACTAAGGGCCCTAGCACACGGCATATTTTAAACGCGCAGTCAACGCGCAGATGACGCGCGTATACGCCCTTCAAACGGGATTCGAACGCATCCTTGTAACTTAAGCACACGGGGGTGATCCTGAAACGCGCGCCTACCGCGCGTATACGCGCAGATACAGCCCCCCTCTGCCCCTCCTCCGCCCCTTTGTGTTTGTATCGCGTTTTACGCGTGTTTGAATCTATACAAACGCAAAAATCGGCATCTACAGCGCAGACTATGTGCGTTCCCAAAACGCGCATGGTCTGCGCGTTTTAAATACGCCGTGTGCTAGGGGCCTAAGGCCTTTGCCACACTTGACAGAAATTCCAACGCCGAACTACCTTTGCTTTGCTATCACCCAACCCTGACGCAAATACATGTTATTGCATATAAATGACTAATAATGGACACACTATGCGGAAGATCGGTCGCTCCTATAGTATTGGCTTTTTACCGCAACGGAAGTTCGTCGGCGGAATTTCCATCAAGTGTGGCAAAGGCCTTAGACTCTAAGTAATCTCATGCATTAAAATTAATTTGATTGCTTGTATATTGTTAAAATAAAGTGAGACTACATTGTTACAACATTTCTGCATGAAAATATGGGTTGAATATATAGTTTTAGGATCAGAAACCGAATTTATTTAAAAAAAAACAAACCTTACAAACCAACGCATGATTTAATTAGCTTTTAATTTTATTCACAATGACTTAAATCAACCTTTGTTCCGTAAATAATCTAAATCAAACATTTTATTTCACCCACAATGAGAGATAACAAAAATAGGACACGACTTACTGCAAATTGCGTCGATCACCAGACAACCGCTACGTACGACAGCCAACCGTCAAATGACCAGACGCTCCAACGGCAATCGTATTTATAGGGGATGCCGTGTAACGTCACAAGAAGTGAAAGCTTCTATTAAATAACCTAATAATAGTTATAAGCATTGTATTTTACCTGTATTTGTCACTGATTTTAGGAAAGGATGACAAGAAAAAGAAAAGGAACGAGAAAGATTATTCTGAGAATAAGTCATCAAAAAGAGTCAGCACCAAAGATGGGTGTGGAGATTGCACCGGCTGTTTACAGACTCATGACTGTGGGCAGTAAGTTTAACACACACACCAGCAGAACAACTACAAAAAAGTGTAAAATTTCTCCAATCAGTATAAATCCTTCTACCCATAGCATATAAAGTATAAAATTTATTGAAGAAATTTCACATTTTGTGTTATATTGACCTGCTGGGGTTTGTACTATAATTTGGGTTCTAGTCCAAACGCTGTTGGTTTGAAGCTATCTAATAGTAACCCATGGCTAACAACAGTCATTCAACTTGTTTATTTGCGTAATGCCGAATTCGCTAAAGGACCAATTCACAGAATGGCTACTTAGCCAAACGACTAATTCACGAAAGGACTACTTTGCAAAATGGCCAATATTTACCATATTCCCTCAAAGGCCAATATTAACTAAATTACATCAAAAAGATATAAGTAACAACCTGTTATAATATGTAGGTAATTTAATAGATATTTTTGTTATTCTTATTACACAGAATCCAAAAATAGGTATTTTTATGGTTAAAATAAAATACCTGGTTTTCTTGTCTTAATAAAAACAGTAACAGCCAAATTTGAACCATATTTTGTGTTAAAGAATGTTCTGTTACCTTTATTCGTCATTCTGTTTGATTTACGTAACATAATTATGCTTTTTATGTTATAGGATAAAAATGACGATTTTATAATTTCCTTACATAATTGTATAATGTGTTTTGATTTTATTTAAGGAAAAAAATTGTAGTTTTGGATTCTGTTGAAGAATAAAAAAATATCCATAAATATTACCAATGAAATAAATGGGGTTATTTTATTTTATTTAAAGCCATTTTGCAAAGTAGCCCTTTCGCGAATTAGTCCTTTGGCTAAATAGCCATTCTGCAAATTGGTCCTTTAATGAATTAGGCATTACTCGAAAAAGTCCTTTCGAGACACGGTGGGCATTTTGCGAATTAGAATATTATAATTATGCACCAGCTTGATGGTTGAGTAATAAAGCCAATATTTTAAAGATATCCGGATGGCCCAGGTTATTTCTTTTTAAATCTATATACTAGTGCTTGATAATAAGCTCAATAGTTTGTGGGTTTGTGATAATGTTTTGTTGAGTTCCAGTACTTCCAGTAACTTTATTTGAAAGTTTATTTTTATTTGTTTTAGTTGCGACGCCTGCGAGGAGCTGTATAAACATGGAAGTAGCAACAAGAGCAAGCTAGTTTGCAAAATGAGAATCTGTATGAAGAGTGCTAAGAAGGCACCCAAACCCGTCAGGTTAATATTTGTAATTTTTATTGCTTTTGATATAATTATTGATATTATTTGTGGGTAATTTTTTTGCATCCCAATTCCCAAGCACACAATGTTGTGAGGCTCAATTTGTAATTCTATCTACTGTTCAATCAAAAGTATACTATTAAAAAATATAGCACTTAAAATTGACTGAATGTGTATCCCGCAAAGCCATTAATTAAATTATAAAAATAATAGTCTAGTCATGAGAAATTTAGCTCTTTCAAGAGATAAGAGCTTTATAGCTCTTCTAGCTCAGTAGCTCATTTAGCTCAGTGTAGTTCATGAATATAGAAGGCTCTTGAGTCGTTTAAGTGTACTGTTCAGGAAATAGCGCGAAGCGCAGCGTAGCGATTGTCTTGAATTTCGAGGTATTTTTTTTATCAGACAACAGAAGTCTAGCTCGATACAAAAATTAGATTTATTTTTTAATTTTGTTTTCCTAAAAAAATGATAATTTTTTTTTCGATAAGCACATTGGATACCGCTCAGGTTCCTGCGAGTTTTTACAGGGGGGCCAACATTTCGTTAGACTTTAACTACGACGCACCGTTTTTGAGATATTCGCGTTTTTATAAAAGGTTACCTTTAATATTTTTTAAGTTTTTAAGGCTCCATATAAAAATCAACAGAAAATTTTGTCCTGCAGCCCCTTTGCGACGCCCTAACCCTTTGGTCTATAGAGGCGAGCCGCTCCCGATTCCGAGCCGACATATTCCGAAGAAACACTGAGCTAATTGAGCTTAAATGAACACTGAGCTAAATTGAACGGGAGTGAGCTAGATATACGTTGAGATATATTTTTAACAACTCGTCCGCGAGCTACCCATCGCTATTTAGCACTCCAAATTAGTGGAAGACAAGACAGTGATAAGAACTGTACCTCAGCTGGAATCCTCAATTACTGACACTTGGACAAGATTGTAGTAGCTAGCGCTATATGTACCCACCTGGTAGGTACCACGGGGGTTTTAAACAAACTATTTTATTTTTACTTAAACCCTTGTACAGCTTGTACCGCGACCAAACCCCACTAAGACTACCTCAGCAAGTTACTTAACAATCCTCGTTTCCAGCGTCCCCCAATACAGCAGCTCGCGTACAAAGAAGAAACATCACGAGAGGGAGACATACGAGCCCGAGGAGTCTATCTCCCACCTGCAGACGTCTGAGCCGCGCCAGTGCTACGGGCCGCAGTGCGCGCGCGCAGCGCAGTACGGGTCTAAGTACTGCTCGTCTACGTGCGGGATGCGATTAGCCACGGCCAGGATATACCAAGTGGGTTTCAACGCTATCACACCAGGTCTGCTTAACCCGTGGCGCGCCAGCCATCCTAAAGCATTAAATGCTTTACGTGTCAGGCATTTTGCGATACATCACTTTTTTATTGTTTGATTAGGGAAAAATATTTATTGCGTAATAACTATACGAAATTTTCGAGTGAATGAGGTGTCATTCTTTTCTGTATGAGTTTTTGTACGTAGTTAACTACTTAGAATGAACAATAAAAACTTACTTGTAGTGGCACTGGAACGGTTTTCTTTTGTTTTCAATATTTCATAAAGGTAACCTTTGGTTTTACTGTTTGTTATAATAATTAACAAACGACACACAACACAATTGACATAATAACTTTTTAGTTAACATTACTATGCACCGGTCACATGAATCATAAACACTTTGGCACTAAACTTCACTCACAAAACAATTTTTAACTTAGGAACCAAAATAAATAACCACCGCCATAACGTGGCTGGCCCGCGTAAATAGTGACCTAAAAGTATATTATGTCTAACTGTAAATAAAAAAAGGTTACTGATGAAATAATAGACGCGTTTTACCTGAAATAAAACGCATATTAAATACTTACCTCATTAGAAGCTTATAATATTGAGATAGGCATATCCGTTTCCCGTCGTATTTTCCTTCTCTTTCTTCCGGTATATCGCTGT
The DNA here is from genome assembly GCA_963921215.1 of Scoparia ambigualis. Lineage (NCBI taxonomy): Eukaryota > Metazoa > Arthropoda > Insecta > Lepidoptera > Crambidae > Scoparia > Scoparia ambigualis. The sequence continues at coordinate 11,192,247 of OY992520.1, read as the reverse complement.
CTCTCTCGCTCATCCCACTCAGTGGCGTCACCAGGTGGCGCGGTGGGGGAACCAGGAGATTTCACACCCGTGCCCATTTGTTCATCATTGCGTCGAAATATGCATTAAGCACCAGGCGGAAATAAAAACTAAGCTTCTAATGAGGTAAGTATTTAATATGCGTTTTATTTCAGGTAAAACGCGTCTATTAAACACTTGACCGTCATTAGAAGCTTATAATATTGAGACCTGTTTGTTATCGCCTGGTGAAAACGCCAATGTGAGAAATAAATTAAACAATAAGTGCGAGAGAGTTAATCATATGATTATGGTTTAAACAAAAAGTTATAATAAGAGATTTAATTAAGTACTAATTATTTACAATTTAATTCATGTAAGAAAATAATTGGCCAGTCATTGATGAACAATCAAATAATTTAGCTTGTAAACCATGTAAACGAACATTATTATTAGGAAATAAATATTGTTTACTATTTGATTACAATCACTTTACAGGGTAAAAATAAAAAACTGAAAAACTTCGTGAAGCCTAAATCAATATTTCACGACAATAAACCTTGTGAAAAGTATTAAGTAACTAATCTCCATTTACCAATAGTTAGTATATCCTCAATGGGTAAATCATATCAATCTAGTTTGTAGATGCTACAGCGGAGCAAAACACAACCAGGTGTGGCTGTAATATCCATCTAGCTACCACAGTGCTTGAAACAGGTGACAGGTGAACCACTCGAAGTTTTAAATAAATTAAATTAGCCATTTTGTACAATATTTATTGATCCTTTTAACCAGTAGCAATTTCTAGCTTGTTTGTCTGTAGTCCCTACAGTCAGTTTTTGACCCAAACTGTCGCCATAATATTACTGCATTGTCCTGAACAAAATAATGTTTGGTGTCCACAGCAAGGTAACAAAGGAGCAATGCGACAATAATATTGCAGTGTTACGAACTGTTTGAAATCTAGTTGATTCTAGGTTTGAAATACATTACAAAGGTCTACAGACTAATATTACTAAAACCTGGAAAAAGGAGGTTTTGTTGTTTTTAAATGTTTAATTGAGATAGATTTTAAAACATGTTTAACTATTACCTCGTCACTAAGATTTCCATACAATTGTGCGCTGCATAAAGTAGAAACGACAATTTATGGTAGTGTATAGTATTGTAAGAAAGATTTAAAATATTAAGTGTAAATCTGCCAAAAACTGGACTGACTGGACCCATTTGGTACGCGTTCCGCGTGTGGATGGCGCCGCTGCTGCTAACGCCCTTCCTGTACTACTGGACCAAGCACAAGTGCTCATATGGTTTTATAATAACCGGACGCTTGAGTAGGGAAATTTGCTTGTGGTTCCATAACAATATGTCATTTAAGCACACCGTCGTCATATCAATTTCAACGTCATATCTTGAACCTTGGGGGTTGGCAGGCCTGTGGTTATGTCTACCAGGCGTCTACGTTTCGAATTCCATACTGTGAATGAGGCAGCAAGGGGTACCACAATCAGATAAATTCCTGTTGAGGTGTGCTAGCACCCGGGGGATGAGGGAAGGTGGTGCGAATTTCCAAGGGAAGCGTTCTACTTCAGGCTCAAAGCATTGTGAAACATCGCTTCGTAATCATTGAGATAAATCTGCATAGTTTACCCACTACTCGAGCGTTCTTGGATACAAACAGGTGAATTACTTGCCAGGCCCACTTCGCGAATATCGTTTGTGTGAATTCTGGCAGCAGATGCCACTCTAGAACTTGGCTATGTCGAGACAGTTCATCTGCATGGCTGTTCAATTTCCCTGGAATGTAATGAATTTTGACCACAATTTGGTTGATGGTCATTTGTTGGTTGGCAGTTTGGAGGATTAAAATAAAATTGTCGCAGGCTTCGTGTTCGATGCTTGTAATTCTAAGACTTAGAACAGCCCGCTTTTCTTTTTGATTGCAGTGCAGCTTTTGTTCGGATGTACTCCACCCTCCCGATAGGGCAGAATTGTTGAGTTGTGACCCCCCAATCCTGAAGCAACGGTTGTCAAAAAGAATGTTGGTGGAGGTATATGTATTGGTGTTTCTGATAATTTTTAGCTACCAATTCATTTAACTACATCGTAAGGTAGAGTCTATTTTACCGCCCAATTTCTTCTCTTAGGTATCGTAAAAGGCGACTAACGGACCATAGATTGCATATACATCCAACAGTATAGAGCGGCGATAGGCTCATCACTTGTCACGTACATGTGCAGTTATCATTTGGTGAAACGTAGACTATGGCAGAGGACTGCTTTTGCGGTCCTCATTGCCTGGTCTCTGACTAACCCTTCGGGGATAACAGTCGTAAGTATATGTAGGTATGTATGGACGCTTGTGATTCCTTCATGTATCCTAGTATGTCCTTGCGGAAGACATTGATTTTGGTAAGCGCCCTGCGAGGGCGGTCAAACTGACTTTTTGAAGTTTATGTGGACACCAAAATAAGTAAGTGTTTCTATTACAATGTTGGCATGTCTGGACAGAACCATCTGGTCTTTATGTCTATAAGATAATAGTCTAAGAAAACATTGCCGTGCTCATCTCAAATGGAAGGCATATAATTTTTAGTAATTCGCCTTTGTAGAACAGACGAAGAAACCATTGTGGGATTTGGCTATAGTCAGATGGTAGTACCTAGGTCTGAGAAAAGTAATTTGTGCATCTCGTCTCTTGGCCGTACACAGTCCGGAATTCATATAATAATTTAACGACTTCAGGTTAAAAATTGGACGGAGTGACCTTTCTTGAGTGCTCTTTGGTACTAAGAACTGGGTTAAAACGAAGTTTGGAAAAAAAAAACTTACTGTTTCTAGAAACCTGTTCCTTCATCTGTGTCAGCATTGCAGACATTTTGTCCGATACAAGCGTGTAACAACTGTCGATTGTAACGTTTGGAACCTTGAGTGATGGCTTCAGATAAAACGGTATTCGATACCTTTGTGTTATGATAGAAAACTTGGAGCACCTATTTAGTCCCAACGGTGTCGATAAAGTGCAAATTGACCGGCTCGAAATTTCGGAGCGTCATTGTCTACGTCTTTTGTTACCTCTGTTAGCAGAGAAGATGGACGTTTTTGTCCTGATTGATAGAGCTGCCAAGCCTATGATCCTGGGTATCGAAAGTAAGAACAGCCTCCGTTGTTTATATTATAGCTACGATGTGGTTCGTGGCTGGCATAAGTATGTCCTTGCGGAGGACATTGTTTTTGTTAAGCGCCCTGCGAGGGCGGTTCATAGCCATGATGTGGTTTGTGGCTGGCATAAGCATTTCCTTACGGAGGACATTGATTTTGGTAAGCGCCCTGCGAGGGCGGTTCATAGCCACGATGTGGTTTGTGGCTGGCATAAGCATGTCCTTGCGGAATACATTGTTTTTGGTAAGCGCCCTGCGAGGGCGGTCCATAGCCACAATGTGGTTCGTGGCTGGCATAAGCATGTCCTTACGGAAGACATTGTTTTTGGTAAGCGCCCTGCGAGAGCGGTTCATAGCCACAATGTGGTTTGTGGCTGGCATAAGCCTGTCCTTGCGGAGGACATTTATTATTTAATTTAATTAAAAACGGTTACATAACCATTTACAACAATTAAACGTATTATTCAAATTCAAATAAAATAAGGGACATTTAGCGTTACATTAACATACATGCATCTTCTCGCAAAAACCGCAAACACTCAAGTAATATTACCCTTCTATTATATGTCTGTGATATTACCATTGATTTTGGTAAGCGCCCTGCGAGGGCGGTTTATAGCTACGATATGGTTCGTGATGGCATAATCGCATAAGCATGCCCTTGCGGAGGACATTTATTTAATTAATTTTATTAAAACGGTTAAATACCAATTACAATAATTAAACATATTATTCAAAATAAAATTAAATTAAATAAGGTACATTTAGGATTATATTAACATAATGCATCTTCTCGCAAAACCGCGAACACTCATGTAATAACCATTGATTTTGGTAAGCGCCCTGCGAGGGCGGGCAGATTATTGCCGCGATATGGTTCGTGGCTGCCATAAGTATGTCCTTGCGGAGGACATTGATTTTGGTAAGCGCCCTGCGAGGGCGGTTCACAGCATGCTGTGCGTGTGTCTGTCCCATGAACCAGAAGAACAACGCAATGGTACACTATAAGAAGTTTGCCCTTGCGAAAGGTAACCGTTTGTTGTTAGTACAGGTTTTGCTTGCGAGGCATTCCCAGTACCAGATTTAATAACTGGCCAAAAAGTTTTCTAACAGGACAATTTTTTCTAATGCAGCTGTAATCTGTTCAGAATTAAACAAATGTGTGTTTGAAGGTAGAATCTTATTCAAAGTAGCAAGCATTAGAGGGTCTTTTACATTTTTATGAGTACGCTTTTCGTATATTTATAGTTTCAGTCTACAACCTAATCACCACTGAAAATAAGACCTTTAAGAGAAGCATCAGATCTTTGCGACCAACTAGTAAACTGCGCAGACAATTATTAAAAATATCTTTTTAGTTTTAAAATACCAAAAGTCATTGGTGTACAAGATTTATCAGAATATTGGTGCTTAAGGCCTAGCTGGCTCTTTTAGTTTACTTTTAAAATCAAAAATAAAATCTAGATCACTACACGGAATATTTAAATTGTTAACTGTTTTAGTCAGTATTGGTAACACCTGCGAGGTGCAACAATCGTTGTAAGATTTCCTCTAACGTCCGATAAAGCAGACACATTGTCGTTATCGTCATGAAAGGCGGGTAGGTACGATGACCATGCTTCTTTGAACGATGACGACTAACTCGAACTCAACCTTCGCCGATGCGATCGGGATTGTAAGAAGGAATAGCTATAGCCGCTTAGCTACAATTCATTTTTCTCATTATCTAATGTAAGCACTAATTATCGGTTTCTTATCTAAAATAAAAAGAAAAAGTGCCTGGAGGGTAGATACCACGTATTAAACACAAAAAACACTTTTAAAAATACTATCTTTACTCGAATGCTTTCTTATCTTAAAAGAAAAGGTGTATCTACATCTCTTGCGGGTAAAATAAAAAGTTTGATATACCAGATAAGTTTAAATTATAAATTCAGCGAACGGTAACACCGTTAAGTTAAGAAACTATTCTAAGTACTCACGTGTATTGTAGAAACTCACGAGAACTGTGTTGCAGTTTAAATAAAAATAATTCTATTTCTTTGTCACTTGATCACTATGTAGTGCACAAGTTACGCCGACGGGAAATTTTACGCCAATGATGAACAAATGGGCACGGGTGTGAAATCTCCTGGTTCCCCCACCGCGCCACCTGGTGACGCCACTGAGTGGGATGAGCGAGAGAGACAGCGATATACCGGAAGAAAGAGAAGGAAAATACGACGGGAAACGGATATGCCTATCTCAATATTATAAGCTTCTAATGACGGTCAAGTGTTTAATCTACAAATTGATTAATGTTTATAATCACTTTTATCAAAAAAAATCAAAATATGAAGAAAATTACAGCACTTTATAACACACAATGTTAGCTGTAGTTGTTAGCAAAATCAAAATATCATAATTATACTTCTAGCTCTTCGTTTAATCTAAATTGCCACTATATCACACAACTATTGCATTGTACAAAAACTGTATTAAGTTTCCAGTAAATATAGATAAGAATCATACGAAAACTTATATTTTACGTCGAGAAAACATCATGTAAACAAATCACAACAACACAACTTTGTACTAATATGGCTGACGTCCGTTCCTAACTTCAGACACTCTTTTTAATTTTTTTTTGATAATTTTTTTCTTTGGTCCCAATCCTAATAACTATGTTAATTTCTTCTATACGGACCATAGAAAATTCACAGACAGCTAAAACTTGTATACTACGACTCGGACCGGCTAAAAGAAAACAACTAATCTGAGCCAAGTCTGTTGTACACCGGTAAGTACAAGAGACACGCATGACTCTCAACTATTTTGTACACCGGTAAGTACATATGACGCTCGAGGGGTTAAGAGGCCTATTACATCTCGAATGTAATTTTTGCGTAAAATGCCCATTTTTGCATTTTGTAGTAATTTTGCAGTTGTATTTATCGTTATTATCGAAATAGGATAATAATATTCTGCATAATATTACAAATCTCCATTCTGTGAGCATAAGTTGAATTCGGACGGCCGCCGACGCATCGCATTTTGTAGTAATTTTGCAGTAGTATTTATCGTTATTATCGAAATAGGATAATAATATTCTGCATAATATTACAAATCTCCATTCTGTGAGCATAAGTTGAATTCGGACGGCCGCCGACGCATCGCATTTTGTAGTAATTTTGCAGTTGTATTTATCGTTTTTATCGAAATAGGATAATAATATTCTACATAATATTACAAATCTCCATTCTGTGAGCATAAGTTGAATTCGGACGGCCGCCGGCGCATCGCATTTTGTAGTAATTTTGCAGTTGTATTTATCGTTTTTATCGAAATAGGATAATAATATTCTGCATAATATTACAAATCTCCATTCTGTGAGCATAAGTTGAATTCGGACGGCCGCCGGCGCATCGCATTTTGTAGTAATTTTGCAGTTGTATTTATCGTTTTTATCGAAATAGAATAATAAATTCATTATAAAATCCTTATTCCTGATGAAGTAACAATTACTCTGGTATAAATTTTGCTCAATAATATTATCATAGATAGGAGAAATTCACAGTTAACTTATAGCGATTTTCGAAGTTTTTTGGTTTAGAATAAGATTTTTTTTTCTATATAAAATCAATGATATCTAAAAATTCTGAGGCCGCTACGCACTATTCAACTATATAAGAGATAACATTATAATTTTTTTAATTCACTTAGAACAGTAGTTCAATCGATGAGCTCAAAAAAGTGCCTTCGCGCACTTTATGAAAAACTTTCTCTGCAATTTTGGGTTTAATTAACAACATTTACAATTTACATTTACTTAACAAGTTAAGCAAAATTTACAAAAAGCGCCACGCACTATTCCGATAGCTATTCTACACTATTCAATAAGTCATAATTGTTAATGTATTTTCGTTTCTGAGATCCATAACGCCAAAATGGGTCATTTTACGCAAAAATTACAGTCGAGATGTAATAGGACTGTTAATACTCCTCTTCTAGTTGAAGGGTGAGGCTATTCATACATACATGCACTCACTCTTATCCCTAATCCATATCTTATCTGTGGTCTAGTGGCTAAGCCGCCGGTCTTAGGCCGATCACGGGTCCCGGGTTCGATACCCAGCGGGGTACATCTTTGTGTTCTTAGTTTGGTTAGTGGTAGGGCTTGTTAAGTCCGCCGGGATAGCTACAACAATCTTTTTTAAAGTCTGGCGCCATAATAACTGTTAATATCATTGTAGATATAAAATAACCACTTCCTCAGTGGTTGAGGATTTTAAACCGACTAACCGGGTGAAGCGCACTTCCATTTTCGGCCTTATCGTCACTAACCAATTGAAGTGAAAGGCAGGTTCATTATATATTGTAGTGTATAAAAATATTGTGGATTAAAAAAATGGATTTCATTATCTTTGTGATATGGATGTGATAATATGAGGCTAATTTTTATATTCTTTCCTTGAAATAGGTTCTACCTCAGCGTATCCAAGAGTGGTCCCTATCCACCTGTGTAGCGGAGCAAAAGAATCGCAAAGCGCTTGAAGCGGTCCGCAGCGAGCTAGAGCGCGCGCAGGCAGCGCTGCGGGCGCTAGACAAGCAGCACACCGAGATAGACGCGCTCGTCGCGAGGGCGAAGAACGCTACTATAGTCCATAGCGACGATAAGGTACGTACACACGGCGTCAGATCAACCTACCCAAAACGGTCAAATTTCTACAATCAATTTTGAACTTTACTGTTAGGTACTAAAGATAAATATTCATTGGAGAAATTTGACAGTTTAGGGTAGGTTGATCTGACGCCGTGTGTACAAAACTCAAACTCAAAAAATAAATCTATTTTATAAATTAATAAGCACTTTGAATCGTCCAAAGCCTATTTTTTTTACCTACATTCAGCATTCTACAACATTCAGGACGTTTTTTTTTGCCTACTAGCTACCTCCTATTTTTATGTGAAAAGAGCTAACGAGCAAGCGGATCACCTGATTGGAATTAAGCACCGCCGCCCATGGACACCCGCAAAACCAGAGGAGTCACTGACGCGTCGCCGGCCTTAGAGAAGGAGTAGGTATTGTAGAGCGGGTGAAAAAACAGCTACCAATGACATTGTTTCATCCGATATTCCGTTAGAGGGTAGTAGGCATTACGAATACGCAGTGTGGCTCTACCATTCACAGTGGTACTCATTTAGCACCACGGGTCCACGTCTCATGGGTAAACCTACGAACGGGAGTGAACTTTACCCCCAAAAATATCCCTAAGTGGAGTCCCTTTATCGTAAAAAAATGGTGTTGTATTTTTTGTTAATTCTGATTCTTTTTTGATACATACACACATACAATCACGATTGTTATCCCAGAAGGGTTATTCAGAGACCAGGCGATGAGGACAGCAAAAGCAGTCCTCTACCATAGTCCACTTTTTACCAAATAGCGACTGCACGTGTACTCAGCGTGACAGGTGGTGAAACCATTGCGAATATTTTTTTGATTTTTTTTCTTATATGTATGGGCAGTCTCGTGTCCGTTAGTCGCCTTTTACGACACCCAAGGGAAGAGAGGGGGTGGTAGTATTCTTTCACCGCTACGGGACACGGTTACCTACCTATCATTGATGTTTTTTTCTAAATAAACTTTTTTTCTATACTATACCTTTCATCCCAGGAGGCGGACGACGAGACCTCAATGTACTGCATCACGTGCGGCCACGAGATCCACTCGCGCACCGCCGTCAAGCACATGGAGAAGTGCTTTGTGAAGTACGAGGCGCAGGCGTCGTTCGGCAGCCGCCACCGCACGCGCATCGACGGCCAGAGCATGTTCTGCGACTACTACAACCCCGTCAACGGCACATACTGCAAGCGGCTGAGGGTGAGCGTAGTTCTATCTTGACGTTTCCAGAAGAATAACGTCATATCTGTGAGATAGTTGTTTTGCATACATGACCTTGTTTTTCGGACCGTCGATCTATACTACGGCCAGAGCATGTTTGCGACTACTACAACACTGTCAACGGCACATACTGCAAGCGGCTGAGGGTGAGCGTAGTTCTATCTTGACGTTTCCAGAAGAATAACGTCATATCTGTGAGATAGTTGTTTTGCAGATATGACCTTGTTCTTCGGACCGTCGATCTATACTACGGCCAGAGCATGTTTGAGACTACTACAATCCCGTCAACGGCATATACTGCAAGCGGCTGAGGGTTAGCACAGATCTATCTTGACTTTTCCTCAAGAATAACGTCATATCTGTGAGATAGTTGTTTTGCAGATATGACCTTGTTCTTCGGACCGTCGATCTATACTTCGGCCAGAGCATGTTTGAGACTACTACAACCCCGTCAACGGCACATACTGCAAGCGGCTGAGGGTGAGCGTAGTTCTATCTTGACGTTTCCAGAAGAATAACGTCATATCTGTGAGATAGTTGTTTTGCATACATGACCTTGTTTTTTGGACCGTCGATCTATACTACGGCCAGAGCATGTTTGCGACTACTACAACACCGTCAACGGCACATACTGCAAGCGGCTGAGGGTGAGCGTAGTTCTATCTTGACGTTTCCAAAGAATAACGTCATATATGTGAGATAGTTGTTTCACAGATATTACCTTGTTCTTCGGACCGACAATCTATACTTCGGCCAGAGCATGTTTGAGATTACTACAACACCGTCAACGGCACATACTGCAAGCGGCTGAGGGTGAGCGTAGTTCTATCTTGACGTTTCCAGAAGAATAACGTCATATCTGTGAGATAGTTGTTTTGCAGATATGACCTTGTTCTTCGGACCGTCGATCTATACTACGGCCAGAGCATGTTTGAGACTACTACAACCCCGTCAACGGCATATACTGCAAGCGGCTGAGGGTGAGCGTAGTTCTATCTTGACGTTTCCCGAAGAATAACGTCGTATCTGTGAGATAGTTGTTTCACAGATATTACCTTGTTCTTCGGACCGACAATCTATACTTCGGCCAGAGCATGTTTGTGACTACTACAATTTCGTCAACGGCACATACTGCAAGCGGCTGAGGGTGAGCGTAGTTCTATCTTGACTTTTCCAGAAGAATAACGTCATATCTGTGAGATAGTTGTTTTGCAGATATGACCTTGTTCTTCGGACCGTCGATCTATACTACGGCCAGAGCATGTTTGCGACTACTACAACACCGTCAACGGCACATACTGCAAGCAGCTGAGGGTGAGCGTAGTTCTATCTTGACGTTTCCCGAAGAATAACGTCGTATCTGTGAGATAGTTGTTTTACAGATATTACCTTGTTCTTCGGACCGTCAATCTATACTTCGGCCAGAGCATGTTTGAGACTACTACAACCCCGTCAACGGCACATACTGCAAGCGGCTGAGGATGAGCACAGATCTATCTCGACTTTTCCGAAGAATAACGTCATATCTGTGAGATAGTTGTTTTGCATACATGACCTTGTTTTTCGGACCGTCGATCTATACTTCGGCCAGAGCATGTTTGAGACTACTACAACCCCGTCAACGGCACGTACTGCAAGCGGCTGAGGGTGAGCGTAGTTCTATCTTGACGTTTCCCGAAGAATAACGTCATATCTGTGAGATAGTTGTTTTGCAGATATGACCTTGTTCTTCGGACCGTCGATCTATACTACGGCCAGAGCATGTTTGAGACTACTACAACCCCGTCAACGGCACATACTGCAAGCGGCTGAGGGTAAGCACATATCTATCTCGACTTTCCCGAAGAATAACGTCATATCTGTGAGATAGTTGTTTTGCAGATATGACCTTGTTCTTCGGACCGTCGATCTATACTACGGCCAGAGCATGTTTGAGACTACTACAACCCCGTCAACGGCACATACTGCAAGCGGCTGAGGGTAAGCACATATCTATCTCGACTTTCCCGAAGAATAACGTCATATCTGTGAGATAGTTGTTTTGCAGATATGAACTTGTTCTTTGGACCGTCGATCTATACTACGGCCAGAGCATGTTTGGGACTACTACAACCCTGTCAACGGCACATACTGCAAGCGGCTGAGGGTGAGCGTAGTTCTATCTTGACGTTTCCCGAAGAATAACGTCATCTGTGAGATAGTTGTTTCGCAGATATGACGTTATTCTTCGGGACTGCCGATCTGTACTACGGCAAGAGCATGTTTGTGACTACTACAATCCCGCCAATGGCACATACTGCAACAAGCGGCTGAGGGCGAGCACAGATATAGCAAAAAATTTAAATTTGGGGGGTTAAGTTACTCGCGTCCGTAGGTTTGCCCTTGAGACCCTACACGTGACCCCTGGGTGGTGCTAAATGAGTGACACTAACCGAGTGGTAGAGCCACGCTGCGTTGCAGCACGCATTGGGTCGGCTCGCCCGGCGTAATACCACCCCCTCACGAATATTCGGCGTGAAACAATGGCACTTTGTGTTTCGTCCGGCGAGTGAGGGTTCCGGAAACCCCTTTCCCCCCCCCCCCCTCCATTTGATATGGCAGCGAACTTTAATCTAGATTTACCCCAGGGGGGTACTGACACATCCAGTGTCGGAGAATGCCCCCCTGTGCGTTCTCGCTCAGGCTGCCCTACGTATTCTGGGGAGGGCAAAAGTTCGCTCGTGTCAAGGCATGCTGCAGGCAGAAGAAAGGCGAGACAATTGGCACCCCCTTCTACGCATCGCGTGGACTTCTGCAATATCAGGGGAATCCACTCTAACTTGAGCGCCGTCCATTACCACTTCGAGACGGAGAAACCGGCCTTGCTCTTCCTCACCGAGACGCAGATATCCCCCCCTCCTGACATCTCTTACTTGCGCTACCCGGGATACAACCTGGAACATTTGTTGTTTGTGCCTATGTCAGGGAGGATATGTGCGTCCGTCGCCTTGGCAATCTTGAAGATAGGGACCTCTCCATCTTATGGCTACACGTCGACTGCGCACGTCATCATCGCGTCCACGCGTGCCTGTATAGGTCCCACAGCGGTAACAACGGAACTGACCAACTTATCGAGACCGTCCAAACAGCGACAGACTCCCTTCTCCAACGGATCCCCTCGGCCGAGATTGTGGTATTGGGAGACTTCAATGCCCACCACGTCGAATGGCTTAGTTCACGCACAACTGACCACGCGGGTAGAGCCGTTCATGACTTCGCTTTGGCCTACAGTCTGTCCCAATTGGTAACCGAGCCAACACGGGTTCCAGATGTGGAGGGCCATGCACCTTCTTTATTAGACCTTCTGCTGACCTCGCACCCAGACGGCTATCAAGTTTCTGTTGATGCACCACTAGGCTCATCAGACCACTGTCTGATTCGCAGCACTGTGCCTCTCACAGAAACTTCAAAACCGCAACCAGCAGCTAGCCGTCGAGTCTGGCATTATAGGTCGGCGGACTGGGATGGGATGCGAAGCTTCTTTGCGTCCTACCCGTGGTGGCGAGTTTGCTTCTCGCTGGATGATCCTGATGTCGCCGCTGACTCTGTCGTTGATGTGATACTGCAGGGAATGGAACTTTTCATTCCAAACTCTGTGGTTCCCATTGGCGGCAAGTCCCAACCATGGTTTGGTCGTTGCTGCAAAATGGCGTCTCGCCAAAAGCGTCAACATTACCAAGCCTGGGCTAATGCGGTGTCATCAAAGGATCCAAACACCAGTGCGCTCAAAAAGAAGTACAACTTTGCCGCCAGGTCTTTTAAGAAGGACATTGCCAAGGCGAAGTCATCATTCATAGGTGGAATCGGTGAGAGGCTGGTGCGTCTTCCTTCGGGGACGCGTGCGTTCTGGTCTCTCGCCAAGTCTATCTTAGGGAATTTTTGTAAGCCGTCCCTACCACCATTGCACAAGACAGATGACTGCCTGGCCTACACTGCAAAGGAGAAAGCCGATCTCTTGGGCTCTCTTTTCGCATCAAACTCAACCTTGGACGACGGGGAAAACTCTCCACCAACTATACCGCATTGCGCTTGTACAATGCCAAACGTTCAGTTCCTGCAAAGGTCAGTTCGTAAGGCTCTTTTTTCCCTTGATATCCATAAGTCGAGTGGGCCTGATGCAGTTCCACCCATTGTGCTTCAGACGTGTGCTCCTGAATTGGCACCAGTTCTAACGCGCCTTTTCCGGCTCTCTTACACTACTGGCGTCGTCCCGAGCTCTTGGAAGACAGCCCTTGTCCACCCGATCCCAAAAAAAGGCGATCTCTCAGATCCGTCCAACTACAGGCCAATAGCTATTACCTCTTTACTCTCCAAAGTAATGGAGTCCATTATAAACCGCCAGCTCTTGGGGTACCTAGAAGAGAACCAGCTACTAAGTGATCGCCAGTATGGTTTTCGTCGCGGTCGTTCGGCTGGTGATCTTTTAGTGTACCTTACTCACCGATGGGCGGAGGCAGTCGAGAGTAAAGGGGAGGCACTAGCAGTTAGCTTGGACGTAGCGAAAGCCTTTGACAAGGTATGGCACAGGGCTCTTCTTTCTAAACTTCCATCATACGGGCTTCCTGAGAAATTGTGTTCATGGGTTGCCAGCTTCCTTACTGGGCGTAGCATCAGAGTCGCAGTCGACGGTTCGTGCTCCGACATGAAGCCCGTGAATGCTGGAGTCCCGCAGGGGTGTGTGTTGTCCCCTACTCGGTTTCTTCTGCATATCAATGACATGTTGCATAACAACAGCATTCATTTCTATGCAGACGATAGTACTGGGGATACGCTCTACACCGGGCGAGCTAATATTTCTCTGGAAAGCGTCATCGAGAGCCGGAATAAACTTGTGACTGACACCGAGAACATGTTAAGTCATGTTTCGAATTGGGGCCGACATAACCTAGTCCACTTTAACCCCTCAAAAACACAAGTTTGCGCATTTACCGCAAAAAACATCCCTTCGTCGTACCTCTAAACTTTGTGGGAGCTCCCCTTGATACCAATCCGACTATTGGAATCCTTGGCGTCGATATTTCGAGTGACGTTCAGTTTCGTGGTCATTTGGAAGGTAAAGCTAAATTAGCTTCGAAAAAACTGGGTGTGCTTAATAGAGCGGGTCAGTATTTCACGCCGGCCCACCGCTTACAACTGTATAAAGCACAGGTCAGGACTCTGGTTTTGCGGGTGTCCATGGGCGGCGGTGATTACTTTCCATCAGGTGACCCGCTTGCTCGTTTGCCTTCTTCTGCTATAAAAAAAAAAAACTCACGTTAGTTAAGCGTGTGTTTCTGCTTACCGGCGATTTCTGCCGCGCGCCCAAGAAGGCCTGCCTCAAGTTGGTAGGGACCAAGGCTACCAGTCTACTAGTTGTAAGTCTACTAGTGTACTAGTCGTTAGGCAACTAGTCTATAAGTTGTAGGTCTACTAGTTGTAAGTCTACTAGTCTAATAGTCTTAAGTCTACTGGTCTACTAGTCGTAAGTTTACTAGTGTAATAATCGTAAGTCTACTATTCTTAAAATAATGAATAAGAAAATTCAATTTCTTTTTTTTTATCACCAGGTTATGTGTCCAGAACACTTCAAAGATCCAAAAGTGAGCGACACAGACGTTTGCGGTTGCCCGCTAGTGAAGCGTGTTTTCTTGCCCACCGGCGATTTCTGCCGCGCCCCCAAGAAGGCGTGCCTCAAACACTACCAGTGGGAGAAGTTGCGCCGCGCCGAGGTATGTTGTTGTCCATGTTATGATTTCGCCATGAAAATGACGTCATTTGGTACATCAAAACTCTACTTGTTCCGATCCCTGTTCATAAGTAGACAATTATTGTGTAAAGCGATAAGACCGCTAAATTGTAACTGTATTTTTAATCGTTTTATTGCAATCGTGTATTTATTTTTGAACGCTAATTATTGTTTTATTATTAAGTTATATACAGGGTTAAAGGTTAATTCGACCTTATATCCTTTAAGGGGATGTAGTTTCCATCATTTCTGACTGATTTTACTATGAAACACCGTACCCCAAACCACCGTACAAATTCCATAAAGGATAATAGGCGCTGGGAGTAACTTATCGTAATTATTTCTTTCATCAAAGTTTTTTCCGAGAATCTTGATAATACCTTAGCTAGTTATATCTTGATAGAAAGCTAAGGAACCGTAGATATTTTTACGATTATCTGTAGACTTTTTTCCCGAATTTATTTCTTTTTTTTTTACTGTTCATCGTCTACTACGGCTCAGTTGGTACAACTATATGCAATTTTAGGGGTCAGAATAATTAACATTAGCAACTAATCTTCTACACAAAAATATCAAAACTAAATAAGTTAGAGGTACAAAACACAAAAAAAGAGGACAAATAGACAAAAAGAACGGCAATTTTCTCATAAAGTCTTCGAAGTACTACAACTCGAGAACGGTTAAGTTTGGGTTACGGTGTTTTATAGTCAAATCAGTCAGAAATGATGGAAACTTCGTCCCCTTAACCCTTTAACGGGCAGAGGAATGTATATTCCCACCAAATTTTGAACTTTATGCAATTGAGATAAGGTCGAAAACCAATGAAAAATTTGAACATGCTATGACCGTTAAAGGGTTAAAGGATGTAGGTCGACTTAACCTTTAACCCTGTATAAATCTTTGTGGTGGTGCAATTAAAGAGTGGGGTGGTCTATTCTATCTATCTATCTATTGTAGCCCTAAATGGAATTAATGATAACGAATTGAATTTAGGTGGACATGGAGCGGGTGCGCCAGTGGCTGCGGCTAGACGAGCTGCTCGAGCAGGAGCGCAGCATACGGCTGGCGATGGCGTCCAGGTAATTTATAAAACATTTTTTTTGTAATGAAACTTCTATCACATATTAAAACAAGAGTCACTAGGCCACTAGTTATGTATAAAAATAAAATGTTTAGGTACTAGAAAAAAAAACAACCAGTCTCAGGATTTTCGGTCCACTGCTCTAAACATTTTATCCCATGTCTATATTATTATAGCATTGTGAATGTAAAAATTTCAATAATAAAAATGTATAAAAATGTTTCTCAATTTTGGTTTAGTGACTTCATAGCAATTAGGAAAAAAATCAGAACCATTGCGCTAAGAGTCCGTGTGAAAAAAATCACTTCCAAATGTTACCTTTTGACCGCCTAGCTCAATCGGTGTAACCTGACCCCCAACGTTGCATCTATTTTTGCTACAATTTTTCGTAGTGATTCTTTATTTTGTTTCATAAATCTTTTATCCATAATCTAACGTGTCATAACTCATAATGTTTTGTGGATAATCATCATGTGTTCGAATGATAACTTGCTCGAATTTAATGTTACATATTATCACATGCCATAAAATTGAAATCCTTGTATCCGTGCGGTGACGGAGAAAGAATACCAATCGCCGCCCCTCTCTCCGTCCGGTGGGTGTCGTAAGAAGCGACTAACGGACTCTTTCGAGCGATGATCTGCTCCACTGGTGGTAGGGCTTGACCCGTCTGGTTGGTGACCACCGTACGCATGGTGTAAAACCCGTCAAGTGACTGCTTGTCGGTCGCGTTTCGGGATCAGCCAGCGTATAACCAGAGCTCGAGAGGATGATGCTGCGATGTATTTGGTCTGTGGAGGCTTCTGTCAAACCAGTGCCAGGAGGACTTCGTTAGCCTGCCGACCAGGGAGACCCGTAGAAACGGTTGTTCCGCTGGCCGCCCGTGGCACAGTACAGGGGCCCAAGCGAGCCTAACCAGCTCGTGAGGCTGCCTCACCATGCCACGCATAATCTCGGGGTGGTCCGTCGTGCCGGTTGGTGACCGGAAGGTGGGGTCCCGGCGGCCATTCCCGGGGGGGTTCGGGGGCCCTTCCGTTCGGCAGGTTAATAATACTCGTCTGTGGGCAAATTCCTGGGGAAACAGGCCACCACACTTTGACCATTCGCATCGCGGCATCATTTTCTCGATTCACGCCTCTCTCTTTCCACTCCTAAAATGACAGCGCCTAACAACAAAACTGGTTCTACAGCGGTGCACACCCCCACCACAACCTTACCGTTTGAGGTGGAGTTCGCTAACATCCGCGGACTCCATGCAAACCTCAATGCCGTCCACCACCATCTTGAGACGGCACGGCCAGCAATGTTGTTCCTGACGGAGACGCAAATAATCCGCCCAGCTGACACCACCTACCTGAACTATCCCGGCTTTGTGCTTGAAGAATCCTTCAAAGCCAAAGCCGGAGTTTGCTTATTCGTTCGGGCGGATGTTTGCTGTCGCCGTCTGCGCTGTCTGGAGGACCCTTCCTTCTCCCTCCTAGTGGTACACGTCGACTTAGGCTCTCATTGCCGTGTCTACGTCTGCGTCTACCGATCCCATAACGGCGACATGGAGACAACTCGACTAATTGAACATCTTAGTCGGGTAGCAGATGATGCGCAGGAGCGGTTTCCATCGGCGGAACTGGTGTTTTTGGGGGACTTCAACGCCCACCATGAGTTGTGGTTAGGTTCCTCCAAAACAGACCATGCTGGTAGAACTGCCCACGCATTCGCTCTCACGCATGACCTGACGCAACTGGTGAACCAGCCCACCAGGATCCCAGACATAGTTGGCCATGCGCCCTCCTTACTCGACCTTCTGCTGACGAGTCGCCCAGCTGGATACCGGGTGGAGATTCGAGCTCCTTTAGGTTCCTCGGATCACTGCTTGATATTCAGCACAGTGCCCTTGGCATCGCGCCCGCCAACAGCGGTTTCGAAACGCCAGATTTGGCACTACGCGTCGGCAGACTGGGACGGGATGCGGGAGTATTTTGCATCCGTCCCTTGGAGGCAGCGCTGCTTTAGTGGGAAGGACCCGACCGCTAGCGCCACTGCCGTTGCTGATGAGATAGTATTAGGAATGGAATACTATATTCCACACTCCTATGTCATCAGCAAAGGCAGACGCAACCGCTGGTTCAATCGCGAGTGTGCCAGCGCTGTTGAGAGCAAACAGACGGCATACCGCGCTTGGATCAGAGGTAAAGCTCATGGGGCTCCCGAAACTCGCTCGCTAAAAGCAGCCTATAATAATGCCACCAAGTCGTGTAAGAGGGCCTACATTAGAGCGGATGCCCAGCGCGTTGCACGAGTTGGCCAAGAACTCCTGACGCATCCTACGGGCAGCCGTAGCTACTGGCGTCTGGCCAAAGCCGTGCAATCCAACTTCTGCCAACCCTCGCTGCCACCACTGAGATGTCTTGACGGAACTTTAGCTCACAAACCGCAGGAAAAGGTCGATCTCCTGGCCAAACTCTTTGCGGCTAACTCCCGGATCGATGACTGTGATGCACAGCCACCCTCAATTCCTCACTGTGGCCACACAATGTCTGATATTAAAATCAGGCAGTGTGATGTCCGTGCGGAAATGCAGTCAATCGATGTCCGGAAAGCTAACGGTCCTGATGGCATCCCAGCAATAGTCCTGAAAATGTGTGCAGCGGAGTTGTCCCCTGTGTTAACGCGTCTGTACCGTCTCTCGCTCTCTTCGGGTTGTGTGCCGGAATCTTGGAGAGAAGCTAATGTGCAACCGATCCCTAAAAAAGGAGATCGGTCAGATCCGACTAATTACCGCCCTATAGCCGTAACTTCAGTGTTGTGTAAGATCCTAGAACGAATATTGAACAAACAGCTTATTCGATACCTAGAAGGTCACTCCCTAATTCACGATCGTCAATATGGGTTTCGGCCAAAACGGTCAACGGGTGATCTTCTAGCGTACGTCACACATCTCTGGGGTGAGGCTATTGACAAGCGTGGCGAGTCACTGGCAGTTAGCCTTGACATAGCCAAGGCTTTTGATCGGGTCTGGCACAAAGCTCTTCTGTCCAAGCTCCCGGCATACGGTTTGCCCGCTCAGTTCTGTACCTGGATTGCCAGCTTCCTGCATGAGCGTAGAATCCGTGTCCTTTCGGATGGATGCGCTTCGCGGTTCATGTCAGTGAACGCTGGTGTTCCTCAAGGCTCCGTTCTATCCCCCACGCTGTTCCTTCTGCATATCAATGACATGCTTCCTCTTGGAAACATTCATTGCTATGCAGATGATAGCACAGTGCATGGGGGATATAACGGGCACCCAACGGCTGGGCGGGTAGACACCGAAATGAAGCGAGCAAATCTTGTCATTGAGCTCGATCGGGTGTTGGACCTCATTTCTAGATGGGGCTCCGATAATCTGGTGGAGTTCAATGCCAAGATAACACAGGTGTGCGCGTTCACAGCAAAAAAGTCGCCATTCCTTCCCCTTCCCTCTCTTCAGGGTACATCTCTAGGCCTGCAGAGCAGTATTAACATGCTCGGTATGGATATCCGCTGCGATCTGAACCAAAAGGACTACATCGAAACCGTGATTAAAAATGCCTCACGTAAACTCGGTGTCCTGAACAAGGTGCGGCGATTCTTCACGCCTGATCAGTTGTGTCTATTATACAAGACACAGGTGCGGTCTTGCGTGGAGTATTGCTCTCACCTTTGGGACGGCTCCGCAAAGTACCTTCTCGATGCCTTGGACAGATTGCAGCGCCGCGCTGTGCGCATTATCGGCAATGCAGAGGTCACTAAAACTCTCGAGCCTTTGCAATTGCGTAGAGATATTGCGTCACTCAGCGTCTTTTACCGTTTATACCATGGCGAGTGCTCTGAAGAACTCTTTGACCTCATCCCTCCTTCTCCCTTCCTCCATAGGAGTACGCGTGCTGCTCTGCGGAGTCACCAATTTACAGTCTCTAACATTCCATCTCGCACAAAGAAATTTGGTGACTCGTTTCTTTGCCGCACTTCCAAAAGATGGAATAGTCTACCAGCACACGTATTCCCTCCTACCTATGACATAGGGTCCTTCAAACGAGGCGTGAAGAAGCACTTTGTGGGCCGGCAGAGTGAGGATGACTGATGCTACGTCTCTTACGCTGCACCAGTTGTCCTCGCGCCTGGACCTCATTTCCACTTAACATCAGGTGGAGTGGGGTCATTTGCCAGGCTTAGTATATAAAAAAAAAAAAAAAAATACAGTATGCCCTAAATTAGTTTGTCATAAATAATACAATCCATATATATTTAAAAGACATAAAACGTTTTTCTATAATAGTTATAAGTCCTAAATAGTATTGATATCCATGCACTAATTGTCTTAAATCTCTAACCTATCACGTGACCTACAGGAGTAGGGCAGCTATCTGTTGTCTAATAAAAAATAACCTCGAAATTCAAGACAAACGCCACGCTGCGCTTCACATTTGATGACCTCCTTGGTCGAGTGGTTCGTACACCGGTTTTCATGGTGTCGCAAACTCTGAGGTCCCGGGTTCGATCCCCGGTCGGGTCAATTTAGAAATTATTGTTTTTCTAAATTGTCTCGGGTGTGGGTGTTTTCTATGTATAATAAGTACGTATTTAAGTATTTTAAGTATGTTTATCCGTTGTCTAGTAACCATTTAACGAGTTTCATAACGAAGCTTCTCTTGGGCTAGATAATCGGTGTGAGTGTAGGAAAGTTTATATTTTATATATTTATATTGTCTTAATTTTCTAACCAATCACGTAACCTAATATATAATAATATTGTTAGGACTAACCATTCGGACTAACATTCATTATACAGTATTACACTTAGGACATGTGACTTTATAGCAAAAAAAATTAGGATATCTAATTATTATAGCACCCGATATTATGACAGAAAAGCATTAGAATTAAAGACGATTAAGTAAAATAAAATCGTATACGCGAACATTATAGATAGTGATGATTATAGCAAACGCGTTGGGGATTGTGTTTTTCGGAAGAACGATATTCGGAGAAGAAAAGGACTACCAAGGCGACCGATCAAAATCGGTAACATTTTGTTAATGACGCTTTCGAATCGTCCTTGGCGGTCATAGTATCCTACTTCCTACTAATATTATAAACGCGAAAGTTTGTAAGTATGGATGGATGTTTGTTACTCTTTCACGTAAAAACTACTGAATAAATTTGGATGAAATTTGGCATACAGATAGTTTTTAACCTTGATTAACACATAGGGTACTTTTTATCCCGATATTCCCACGGGAACGGGAACCACGCGGGTGAAACCGCGAGCGGCCGCTAGTATTTTATACTTATGCTTATTTTCGTATTTCCAGGGCCGGAGTGCTCGGCCTGATGCTCCACTCGACCTACAACCACGAGGTGATGGAGCGCATCACCAACAAGGCCGGCGACCACAAGCCCAAGGACTCCTGACCCCGCGCCCCCCGCGCCCCCCGTGCCCCCCGCGCCCGGCCTGCACACCCCCCCGCGCCCGTAGCCTGCATCACCATCGACTAGTTTAGCGACTAGTTATTGATGTGCGACGACATTGGATGACGACTCAGTGCTGGAAGATTATATGAGACGATATGACACTGTCGGGCAAGGATTTGTAATATAAAATTAAACACTAAGGGTGGATTCGACCAAACTGGAAAAAGACTTACTCCGAGATTAGTCCATACAAATTTGGCGTTTAACCCCCGAAGGACGGCATGGCATTTATAAAAAAAACACCGGTCACCTGATGGTTAATCTAGGTATAAGACCTTATTCCAGTTTGGTCGAATCCACCCTAAGGCTGGATTCGACCAAACTGGAATAAGACTTACTCCGAGATTAGTCTATACAAATACGGCGTTTAATCTGGGTATAAGACCTTATTCCAGTTTGGTCGAATCTACCCTAAGTGCCTTACAAATAAACAGAGAATAAGCTACGAATAGTTATTCCGTATTTTGTTCCTGTAATGTAAATGTAATTTCAAATTAGAGTAAAAAAGACCAAACACGGAATAACTATTCTGACCTTATTCTCTCTTTATTTGTAAGGCACTAAAGATTTTGACCGATATTAAAGATATGTATGTATGTTCGTTCATCTGTTTCCTCACAACTTCTAAACTACTAATCATAATTTGTCAAAATGAGGTAGGTATCGGTGGAAGCGCCTTAATCGTCTGCTGGTTATATGCTATAATTGACGTTACATTAAAAGCGCCCTCTAGAAGACAAAGTTGAAACTAAAAAAATGTTGCCGTGTTGGATATCAAATGACAGGGCTTAATGAGCACATTCCAAAAACATGTACATTAGTAGCTGTTGCTTGCCACTTTATTTCCTTTATCTCGATAATCGTATGTATCTTTGTGCATCACTTCAGAACGGCTGTACCTATTTGGCTAATTTGGAATAACAACATACAGCAACGCGTCCGTCTGCATCTACAAAATAGTGACGCGCCCCTGGCTCGCTCTGACGTCACTCACTCACCTAAGTAGTAGTTACTATGTGTGGCAGTTAAAAACGATATGTTTATTACGATACCGATACGAATGAAGAATGTACAGCGAATACGATAACGAATGCATTACGATTATTTTATTTACATATACAATATTAGTTTGAGAAAAGTATATGTATATATTATATTTATTTATTTTTTAAATATTTACATTTTAACTTAAAAAATGACGTTAAAATTTTTACTGTAGCCTTTCAAAATACTTCACAATATTTTTTTAAAGATTTGTAAAAATGACCACGCGCTATTGTTTTTGTGACAATCAAAATGCGCGCGAAACCCGCCGCGTGACGTCATCACATTGCATTCTCTCGCTAGCCTCGTTCTGGGTGGCGCGACTCGCGCGTGTAACATCGTTTTATTCCAGAATGTTACCAACATGTCTTCACAAAGTAAGGTATTAAAATATTGTATTGTATCAATGTAGGAATACTTCGTAATCGACCGCAACACCGCATAAAATCTTTATTTGTGTGCCAAGAGGTGAAAAAGTTCGAAAAATGATTATGTACCCACGTATAATGATGAACTAGTACTTAATAATAAATCAACTACGAAAACAAGACTTCAATTCAATACTTCTCGAATCGAAGTGAAATAAACACTTGGTTTTAGAATAACGACTTCTATAATATAGTAATAAAAAGGTAAAATAAAAATAAAAAAGGTAAATAAGGTAAAAAATAACTTTTTTTTCATTTTTCCCAAGTCCATGAGTAAAATCAATATTTATTTAAATATAAAAGATAATATACCACTTAAATGAAATAAGAAAATCAATTTATTTTAAATTCTTATTAAAAAACATAATAATTAAATTATCTGGTTTCAGTCTATTTCTTATATCCGTTAAAAATGAAGTCCTGAATGGGTGATAGGTTTAAAAAGATTTGGACGTTTCAAAGTACTTATTAATTGAGTTTATTGAATAAATATATTTTGACTTTGTATGGATTAAACCAGCTGTGGAGGGAGAACAATCTTTCCGAATTTACAGTAGCTGGTTTGATGGACAAATACTTATCAAGTTGACTGTCGATTCTAATTTAGTGGTTGTTCCGTTTGGGTTGTGGGGCTCACCGGTGAGCGCGCGACGGGCTCGTGTTTGTACTCAATTTTCTCGCTGGAGGACACAGTGCCGGTACAAAACTATATTGAGCGTGCTCGGCGCGGCCCTGCAAGTCTAGCATGCGCAACACGAGAAATTTTTCTCGACCCGTTTTCTCGTGTTATGTCTATACACGATATGTCAAAAATGGACATCGTAGTAGTGTTTGCTTGTCTGTGGTATTTTTGTGTACAAACCCTAACATGCAGGGCCAAACCATAGGCCGAACGTCCGCGACATTCTCGTGTTGCGCATGCTAGGCCCGCTGGAGAAAAAAGAGTTTACGCATACTAGCTCGTTTCGACACTTAGTATAAAAATGATTTTGGCGATTTTTTGGCAAAGTATACAAGATGTGGTTTAAAAATAAAAGAAGATTTAAAAATATATCTTTTAATAAAAAAATATTTAAAAACGTTATTGTTCGTTGGGCAATCATTTATTTTTGGACTTAGATACTAAAAATAAACTGAACAAAAACTTTAAAAAAAACTTGATATCATCATCATCATCATCATCATCAACCTATATCAGTCCACTGCTGGACGTAGGTCTCTCCCAAGACGCGCCACTGAGCCCGGTCTTCGGCTCTTCTCATCCAGTTTTTGCCAGCTACACTCCGTAGATCGTCGCT
Source organism: Scoparia ambigualis (assembly GCA_963921215.1). NCBI lineage: Eukaryota > Metazoa > Arthropoda > Insecta > Lepidoptera > Crambidae > Scoparia > Scoparia ambigualis. The sequence continues at coordinate 11,168,103 of OY992520.1, read as the reverse complement.
CCATCTCGCCGGAGGGCGTCCTACACTACGCTTGCCTAAACGCGGTCTCCACTTCAGTATCCGTTTGCTCCAACGGTTGTCGGTTCTTCGGCAAACATGGCCGGCCCACTGCCACTTCAGTTTGCTAATCCTTTGAGCTATGTCGAACACCTTAGTTTTCTGACGAATAACATCATTCCGGATTCGATCTCTCAAGGAAATTCCGAGCATAGCTCTCTCCATAGCGCGCTGAGCGACTTTCAGCGTGTGGACCAGCCCCACTGTCAGCGTCCACGTTTCAGCAGCATAGGTCATAACAGGTAGGACACACTGGTTGAAAACTTTCGTTTTCAGACATTGAGGGATGGAGGACGAGAAGACTTGACGAAGTTTCCCAAACGCAGCCCAGCCCAGCTGTATTCTCCGGTTTAGCTCTCTCTCGAAGTTGTGTCTACCTAACCGCAGCGTCTGCCCGAGGTAGACATACTCCTGCACAACTTCGAGAGGCATTCCGGCAACGGTGATTGGCTCTGGGGTAATACGATCATTAATCATGATCTTTGTTTTATCTAAGTTCATGCCCAGGCCAATCCGTCGTGAGGAATCAGCAAGACTGTTCAGCATCTGCTGTAAATCCTGCAACGATTCTGCCAATATGACGATATCGTCAGCAAATCGCAAGTGTGAGATATACTCGCCATTGATGTTAATGCCCATTCCATTCCAACTCAGCGTCTTAAACAGATCTTCCAGCGCGCTCGTAAACAATTTGGGAGATATGACATCTCCTTGTCTTACTCCGCGGCGCAGCTGGATAGGTTTAGACTGCTGGTTCTGGACTTGGACAGACATAGTGGCATCATCGTATAGGCATCTCAACACTTCGATGTATCGCCAATCAACCTGGCATCGCTGCAGAGATTGCAGAACAGCCCAGGTTTCAACAGAGTCAAAGGCTTTCTCATAGTCCACAAACGCTAGGCACAATGGCTGATTATACTCTTCGGACTTCTGTATAATCTGTCGCATTGTGTGAATGTGGTCTATGGTGCCAAATCCTCTGCGAAACCCAGCCTGCTCTGGGGTTTGGAACTCATCAAGTCTTCGCGCAAGACGGTTCGAAATAACTCTGGAAAACAGTTTGTAGACATGGCTCAAGAGTGAAATCGGTCTGTAGTTTTTCAATAAAGCTTTATTGCCCTTCTTGAAAAACATGATAACCACACTCTTGCTCCATGCCTTTGGAGTTCTCCCATGGTCCAGGATGGATTGAAAAACACGTTGGACCTCCCTCAGGACTGGTGAACTACCTGCCTTTAGGAGTTCCGACGTGATTCCGTCTTCCCCTGGGGCTTTTCCATTTTTTAACTGTCTCAGAGCCACTTCGATTTCGTCTAGGCTGATCTCTGGGAGATCTTCGGTGTAGTGGCGGGTTAATGTGGCTCTAACATCCTCATTACTGGATCCCGGACACGAAACTTGCGAGGCGTACAATCGGCCATAAAAGTCTTCGATCTCAGCCAGAATTTCCGGCTTGGAAACGACGGTATCACCCCTAGATGTCGTGAGCTGCGTCAGATGGCTCCTACCAAGTTGCTGCACAAACACTTTGGACCCCCGATTTTGCTCAATTGCTCGTTCAATACGAAGCGTATTGGAGCGACGGAGGTCGTAGCGTATGCGCTTAGCAATGCACTTGTTAAGAGCCGTGTGTTCTGACAGCGTAGTAGGGGTGAGTGGTGTCTGGCGTCGCTTTTCCATTAGCCGGAGAAAAATTTGATATAACTTAAAAAAATTACAACAAATTTAAACTTTCTCATGAATATTTGGCAAATAAATGAAACCAAACAAAAAATTTATTTAAAAAAATAGGTCAATTATGAAGCACGATACATCACATAAAAAATTAATAAGTGATTTATCTGTTTACGCTACGCATTACGGACTTTGACGATAGCTGCCGCCATTACGAACAACCCGCGCCAGCACAACAGGATGATTTGATTGATTACATGCTTGTTTGACTCACCACTGCTAGAATACTGTAACTATTCTATTCTAAGTATTCTGTATAAGTTGCGAGAAACCAACCATGCTTCCGAGATTTTTAATTGTTATTATTGTTGGAATCCGTATTGCTGCATGATCTACAAAACAGCATATCGGCCAGGAACTAAATCCAAAATGTTACATCGAGAGTGCTATTTTAACTGCCTCCTGTAAGTTGGGTATTCTCAATAAGGTGAGGCGATTTTTCACTCCCGAGCAGCGCTGTTGGATGTACAAGACTCAGGTGCGAACCGAACAGTATGGAGTATTGTTCTCATCTATGGGACGACTCCGCTTAATACCTTCTCGATGCACTTGATTGACTGCAAATAATAATAATAATAATTCTTTATTTCAGGCAACAAACAATGTACTAGATGGTAAAAATACAGAGAGGCCCATATAATAAATACCTTACAGACTAACATATATATAATATAAAGTATAACTAACACTACTCTACTTCACACGTATTGACGGCGACGCGTGACGCTGCGCGGTGTCAGGTAGTCGGCCGCGGAATCGCCGAAACATGACACCTTTCGGCCAATAGTCCTCTTTCATGAAGGTCGACAGATGGTCGGTCGGGACTCTCACCACTAATGAGTTAAAGTTTACTTTGTGGCGCGACTCCAACCGCTTGACCCTCAGACAGAACTTGGACTTCACTCGCGCACGTACTCTACGATCTCCTCTGCCTTCGTAGAGTAATGAAGACGGGACACGTACAGCAGCGTCGTCGCCGTGGCAGGATGCAGCAGATGGTTTGGTCCCGTCGGTGCGGTGCCACACAGGTTGCGGCAGGCGGGCTTCTTTATCTCCCTCTCCACCTTGATGAAGCCGTCCTCGTCGCAACGGTCTTGCCGTGGCCCTGTAGACTTAACTACGAGGCCGGGATTACGGCGACTCTTCTCTTCCCTTTTGGTTGGTCGCCACTTGGGTTGCGTAGCGGCGGCAGCAGCGTAGTCACATCGTGGGGTCGACGTGTTTGCTGACGTCTCCACCGGAGCGGAGGAGCGGGCGGCGGTGACGGCGGCCGGTGACGCATCCATATGCGCCGACTCAAAACTACCGATGGATGCATTCTGCGCCCCGCGGCGTGTATTTACATTAGAGGCCACGGGTGACCTACTTACCGAAGCAGCGCTTAATAATGCTACTTGGGCACGCAAATCACTCACGGTGTTGTTTGAGGCCTCTAATTTGGTTTGCACCTCGGCCAGGCTCGCTTTCAGAAAGGTGATATCCTTCAGCAGCCTGGTGACATCGACGTGGTCGAACGTGACGGGGGGCAGCTTCTAAAGCTCCTTCGCCACGAATGAAGGCACGTGGTCCGGTTCGGTCTCCTTCAACAGGGTGATGATGTCCTGGAGACTCTTTTTGGTTCCATTCCTCCGGCGAGATGGCATCTGTTCGGCCTTGCAGACTGTCTGGAAAAGCAGCGTCTTGCCACTGCAATTCTCGTCCTCCTTAAAGTTAGACTTGCAGATCTGCAAGATGCTGACCTCGTCCATCGTATCGATGGCGTTTTGTATAAACGCAAACAGCTCGTTGGCTATGAGTTGTTGAGACCCCATAGTTACAAACACGTGCAGCGGCTAGTGCCGCGCGAATCGCGAATTAAAAATTCTTACTGCACAATGGAGCGCGTCCGTTTACGAGCGCGCATTGCACTGCACTGGTGCGGGCAATGCGCGCTCGGAAACGGCGAGCGGTACGCATTATTGGAGATACTGAGGTTACAGCCTCTCTTGAGGAGCTCTAGCTGCGTAGAGACAATGCTTCTCTCAGTGTCTTCTACCGGAATTACTACGGAGAGCGTTCTGAAGAATTATTTGATCTCCTCCTCTTTGAATCCCGCCCTCTCCTTTCCTCTCCTCTCCCGGACTACACCTGCTGGTCTTAGAAACCACCATCATACTGTGCAGACTATCAGCACTCTACCAAAACATTTGGCAAGTCGTTCCTGTGTAAGACCATTCGGCTTTGGAATTTTGCCGGCGCATGTGTTTCCCAGCAGTACCGTTTCTTGTAAGCGGGGCGTGAAACTGCATAAAATGCTTGCTTTAAATAATCGACTGTTCGGATTATTATTATGCCCACCTTGACTTCTAATAGCGCCAAAAAACAGCTCAACATGGTCCTGACTGAATTTGTTGGTCAATAAAAATGAAAGGGTTAAGAAAAAAAGTTTTAACTAAAGTGTAATTTAAGTATGGCAAGCTACTGATGCACGTCAGTCAGTAGTCCCAGCAAACCAGTATTATTTTGCGTCTTATATAACGGTACTAATTTATTCGAGAACACTGTTCTTGATTCATTGCCTATTTTAACAGTTTTTAACAGACTTCAAAAAAAGGAGGAGGTTCTCAAGTCGTCGTCTGAATTTTTCGTATGTTCCACGATAGCTCCGCCAATTGTTAACCGATTTTGATCATTCTTTTTTTATCTGATAGACCAAAGTTTCAATTTCGTCTCATGAAAAATTTACAGTAGACGGTTCAGAAGTTTTTTTTAAATCCTGAAAAAACACATCAACTGTCAACTGATTGTTCCTGTTTTACGCGTCAATATCTTCGCGAACTATTGAACAATTTCAATGATTCTTTTTTAATGCGAAAGAGTATACTCCTGAGATAGTTCCATTGTAACCAAGTTAGGATCTGATGGTAGAATCCAGGGAAAATCGAGGATATTCCAGAAATTTCATAAAATCTGATTACTGTGCCGATGAGTACGTCCCTTCTCACTCTCATGCGACAAACGATAAGACTAAGAGGCGTAAGCTCTCATTTGTGAAAGTCTGTTCTCACGCTGGACTATGTTCTCAAGGGCACGATTGTTTGCGTTACGCTCTCTGTTCATTTGAAACTACACCAGTCTCTTTATGACGCTGTTTTCTCACAGCAGCTACTTTCGCTGAAGGTTTATCTATCCATTTTAAATCAAAAACTTAACCACTTAAAAGTAAAAAATAATATTACCCACAGTTAAAAACAATATTAAAATACGAATTAAAAATAAGACCTAAAAACTAATTATTATTCTATATCTACACTATTAGAAATAACAGTAAACAGTACTTATCTATACACCGAGACATTTTAGTGGTTGTTTTCCCGCCGCAGAACGATTTACCTTTAGTAGTACTTACTACCGAATCATGCGAGTTATTTTTTGAAATTAATAAAATTTTTGTTCTCACTAATCAAAAACAAAATCATCAACTCGAAGAGTGAGTAACGTAATTCTTTACTAATAAATAACCGAGTGTAACAACACTAAAACACAATAGTCAACCGAAAAGAGAATAAAAGTTAAAAGTTTTTTTACTTCTTTTAGATTTTGGTTTATCTGCTTTTTTTGATGTCAGTTTTGTTTTTTGATTAATTTTGTATTGAACTTTAATTGACAACGATAGTAAATAATCTTTTGTTTTGACAAAAATTACAATATTTGTTTAGAATTTCTTTTACTAACAGACTTTTTAAAACCATAATCTTTCAAATTTCGTGTGTTTAAGATATCAAATAGATTATTTAAAATGGTTATGAATTCCGCAGTACTATCAGAATCTTGGAATCAGAAAATTAAGTAATTTTCAAAGATTTTCCACAATATTCTAATGCTTTTGAAACACTCCTGCTTAATAACTGTGTGGCCAATCCGACGTTCATTTGATTTTAAAAATATGATTATTTATTTGCTAAATGTAAACTTTTTGTCTTGTAAATTGTATAATTTAGTAATGAATTGCCATTTAAACTGTTTGTAATTTTTTTGCATCCAAATTATCAGGCCTATCGTTTCAGCAGTTTCAGCTTCAGGAATGTGTTTTTCAAGATTTGTAATCTTGATCTCAGAGGAGTATATATTGACCATTTACTTTGTTCAAACAGAAATCAATAAAGGAAAAGCCGATTGCCTGGGAACACATACGTTTGTGTTGCTCATGGTTGGAATTTCTATTGGTTTTAAGTTTGAGGTTGATATTGGGCTGGTAGAGTTGTATACAACTGCGTCTGGCTGAGAGGTCTGGCGAGAGGTTTTCTTGATGAGGTTAATTAGAGAAACAACAGATAAAAATATGACTGCGTGTAATGTTGCTTGTTTCACAGTTGTACAGCAAGTGATAAACAAGATTTATATCGAAATAAAGAAACTGCGTTATTATGATTAAAGTATTACAAATTAGGGAATGGTGCGGAGTGCAAATCGTGATGCAATACATTAGTAAGATTAATATTGACCTAAATATTTGATACACATAAAACCTGAGCCTAATGCAATAAAGGTGATGCAATAATATTATCTAGTACAAGTAGGCACATCACTTCCCCTCTTTTTAAAAAAAAATATAGGCACTACTGTATACAAATAAAAAATATATAAGCAAGTAAAATAAAGTTAAAATGTATAAAAAATTAAAGTAAAAAAAATTATGTCAAATATCTTATGAATAAGAATTACCAGAAAAGCTTAACTACGGACGATAGCACTTTCAATACACATCACTTTACACTGTTGCACGAACACTTTACACTCATGGCGTCAGCTGCCCTCGTTAGGCAACGGAGTAGGCAGGGGCGCGAGGCTGTGCTGGCTGCTCGAGCCCCCTGCGGCTGGCTCGTGTACCTCGAAGCTCTCGTCTCAGCATCTCAGTGTACCGATTTTTACAACAGCGAAAAACCAGGACACAGATCGTTATAAGTAACGTTCCTATGATGATCGTCGCTAACAAATCCAACTTGCTGTGCGTAATTTCGTGAAAGAAGCTGGTGTCTGCTTTGTTTTGGACGCCATTTTGCGCTATTATAACTTGCTCTCGGCTCTGAGACTTACTTGCTTTCTGACTACTAGTATATGATTCTGAGTCTGGAATGCGTGGACTGAACTCATTTGACCGGACGGGTTGAATTTCTATGTCACTGTGTACAATAAATGCGGGTTTTAGACGATCTATTGATATCGATTTAATTGCCTCTGATATCATAACTTTAAAAACTTTGTTCCCGTGCTCTACAACTTTGTGAGGTCCACAATATGGTGGTGTTAGAGGCTTTGTCACATGGTCACAGCGAACGAAAACATGTGTTGACATGTGACTGCAATGATGGATACACAAAAATTTTATTTTGTCTGTTTGATTTCCTTGGAACAGAAGATAAATTGCGTAAATGCTCTCTTAAGTTGTGCAACAAAGTTTCGTTATCAGGCATGTTCCGCGTTGACGGCTCGAAAAAATCACCTGGAAGCTTGAGAGTTGTACCGTAGACGAGTTCGGCTGCAGATATGTGAGTATCATTGCGTAAACTAGTCCTCAAACCCAATAGTGCGGTAGGCAGCTCGTGTACCCAATTTTCGGTATTCCCACGAGCCATCAATGCGGACTTAAGCGTTCTATGCCACCTCTCGACCATCCCCTTCGCTTGTGGGTGGCAGGCTGTACTGCGAATTTTAGATATTCCCAGCCGTTTAGCTAAATCACTAAATAAATGTGATTCGAACTGACGACCTTGATCAGTTGTTGTTCTAAGTGAGCATCCGAATCTTGTAATCCACTGAGTGTATACTGTTTCCGCGACACTTTCGGCCGTAATATCTTTCAAGGGTACTGCTTCTGGCCAGCCTGTGGCCCTATCTATCATGGTTAATATGTACTTGTAACCATGACAGTACACCAGGGGCCCGACGATGTCCGCGTGTAAATGATGAAAACGATCACTTTCCGGAAAAGTGGTGAAAGGCGCTATGGTATGGCGATGAATTTTCAATTTTTGGCAATCTAAACATGTTCTTGCCCAATCATTGATATCTTTATTCATAGATTTCCAAAAAAATCTATTTGAAATCATCTTCCTCGTGGAACGAGTGCCAGCGGACTCATTCCGTGAATTGTTTTAAATGCTGTAACTCGAAACTGTTTCGGTAAGAAAGGATGCGCTGATTGCTTAGATATTTCGCAATAAATAGGTCCATTGCAGTTAGGGTAATAAAAAGCTTTAAACTTCAAATTTTCGGATTTAAGTAATTCTTGCAGCTCTTCGTCATTTTGCTGTACTGTGGATAATTCATTGTAGTTCAATGGCGATGGCATTTCTATTTCTTCTATGCGAGAAAGAGTGTCTGCGACGATGTTCTGAGATCCTTGGACGTGTTCGAATGATGTGCAGAATTATCCAATATAATCCAGGTGTCGACATTGCCTCGGTGTATCACTGCTGCTCGTAGCTTTTTTATGTAACGCAAACACGAGCGGCTTGTGATCCGTAAAAACGGTGACATGTTGGCCTTCAATCATATAGCGAAAATGTTTGACCGCCATGTATATAGCCAGCAATTCTCTATCATATGCACTGTAGCGTTGCTGTGCTTCGCTGAATTTGCAAGAGAAAAATCTTAAAGCCTGCCACTCTTGACCCACTTTCTGCTGCAGAACTGCGCCTGCACATGTGCTGGAGGCATCTGTCATAAGCGCGATAGGTGCGCCAATGACCGGGTGTGATAATAACACTGCTTTACGTAGATTATTCTTGCAGTTCTGGAAAGCTTCTTCAGCCTGCTTAGTCCAAACAATTTGGGTTTTATCCTTACGTTTCGTGTTATTTAAATAGCTGTTTAAAATTGCCTGTTCTCGAGCGGCGTTCGGCAAATGACTTCGGTAAAAATTAATCATCCCCAAGAAACGTCGTAATTGTTCAACAGTGTTTGGTTTGGGGAACTCGGAAATAATTTTTACTCTATCTTCCAGCGGTCTAACTCCCTTAGTTAACACCCGATATCCCAAAAAATCAATTTCAGTTTTTCCAAATTCACACTTAGCTTGATTAATAGTTACGCCGTATTTATTCAACCGTTCGAAAACGATTTTCAGGTGCTCCGGGTGTTCTGAGGCCGTTTTTGAGGCCACTACGGTGTCATCAATATAATTGAATAAAAAGTCTAAGCCTTCAAAAACGACATGATTCATGAAACGCTGGAAGGTTTGCGCAGCGTTTCGTAATCCAAAGCTCATACGCGGGAATTCGAAGAGTCCAAACGGTGTTATTAAAGCTGTTTTCTCTATATCTTCGGGAGCGATTGGAATAAAATGGTAAGATCGATGAAGGTCAATTTTTGAAAATATCTTCTTTCCCGTTAAAAAATATGTAAAATCGGTAATCCGCGAGATAGGATATCTATCTGCTTTTGTTATTGCATTTAAGCTGCGATAGTCGCCGCATGGACGTATTTCTCCATTCTTTTTGTTTACTACATGTAAAGCACTCGACCAGCAACTTTTAGAGGGTCGACAAATGCCTATCTGCTGCATGTAAGCAAATTCTTTTTTGACCTTTTCGTATTTTTCGGGTGGTAGTGGACGAGCACGTGCAAATACGTGGGCCTGTAGTCTCGATATGATGCATAACGCTATGTTTGGGAGTATCTTTGTAACACACCGGTTTCGTAATGTCTGGATACGCTGATAAGAGATCGTAGTACGGACTTGTGACGTCTATTGTTTTGATTGAAGCGTCGCCGTAATCCACTATAGAGCCAACAACGTTTAGACTCGTAATAGAGTCAATAAGTTGACGCCCGTTGACATCCACCAGAAGTTTGTGATGGTTTAGGAAATCAGCACCAAGAATCGGTTGTTTCACGTCTGCCAATATAAATGTCCAAGAGTATGGCCTTCTTAATTTCAAATTCAATACCAAATTTTTTGTCTCATAAGTTCTAATTTCGCTGCCATTTGCTGCATATAGTCGGTAATTATTATCAATGTCATGGTGCGTGTAGGGTTTCTTTCTTGCAGGTAATACCGAAACATTAGCTCCTGTGTCCACCAAAAAACGTATACCACTTTGACAGTCGGTAACGCACAGGCGGTGGGAAGGCGAGATGGTGCAGACATCCGCCACTGACTGCACCGAGTTTAGTTTTCCTGCTTGATGGCTTTATTCTTATTCCATGTACACGGTTCTACACATTTTCTAGCTCTGTGGTGAAATCGGTTGTGATAAAAACATAACCCGTGTGAGTCATTTGCCGGGCGCTGCATCGAATTATTACGACCGCGTGACGTCGATCGAGCGTTGTACCGATGTCGTTTAAAATTAAAATTTTGATGTCTTGGTCTTGATCGTTGGAGCTCCATCACTTGCAGGGTTAGTTGGGCTATCTGTGCTTGTAGATTTGTGTATGGATCTGACGTTGACGGTTTGTCGCTGGCCACCTGTGCCAAATGTTGTATCGTACGTTCTCCAAAATCTTATCTGCGATAGCTGCCAGATTCTCCAAGTCTTTTACTTCAGTTACCGCGAGGACGCCACGAATTGATGATGGTAAATGACCCTGCCACATTAGGTTTAGTGTTTCATCCGGTATTTTTCCTCTTGCAAGGTCACGCATGTAACGTAAAAGCTGGGAAGGTTTCTGATCTCCTAACTCGATCTTACTGAGTAGCTTCTGTAGTTGACGGTTTTCTGACTCCTCGTACACCGAAAAGAGTCTTGCTTTTAAAGTTTCGAATTTCTTGGTCTGAGGCGGAGAGAGCAGGATATCACTGACTTGCTTAATGACTTCCTTTCCTAGCTTGGTGACGACTAAATTAAATTTTGCCTCGTCACTGAGCTTTTGCGGTGTTAATATGGCCTCACATTGTACAAACCAGAGGCGGGGCTGATCGCACCAGAACTCGGGTAGTCTTGATGATACCGTGACTGTTGCTAATTCCGGTACGCCGTTGCCGGAGACTGATGGACTTGAGGTGGTCATCTTGAAAGCACGTCAGGCAGTAGATCACGTCGGGGTCACCAATATACAACTGCGTCTGGCTGAGAGGTCTGGCGAGAGGTTTTCTTGATGAGGTTGATTAGAGAAACAACAGATAAAAATATGACTGCGTGTAATGTTGCTTGTTTCACAGTTGTACAGCGAGTGATAAACAAGATTTATATCGAAATAAAGAAACTGCGTTATTATGATTAAAGTATTATCAATTAGGGAATGGTGCGGAGTGCAAATCGTGATGCAATACATTAGTAAGATAAATATTGACCTAAATATTTGATACACATAAAACCTGAGCCTAATGCAATAAACGATGATGCAATAATATTATCTAGTACAAGTAGGCACAGTTGTTTTCTATATTCCGCAAGTTGGGTTTGGGTGAAATTTTTCTTCTGGTACTGCATTATTATTAAAAGGAAAAATACCAGCCTTGCGAAACCCAGCAGCACAAACTTTAGGATCTATTTGAGCCCAGATCTCGTCAATTAGCTTTGAGAACTCTTTTCTTGGTTACACTTCACCCACACTCTGCCACTTTACAAGGGTCTGGTCCCATTTCCAGATCCAGCGGTTGAAGCTTGTCGCTGGTATGTGTTGGGATTTTTAATATAGTGATATCTGCTTCACGCGCTTTTTCTATTATGTTTAAGCCTACGTGTGTGGAGACTGGAGTGGCCGTCATATATGAGTATAATTGGTCGTTTTCTTCCCGCTGTCGGCGAAAACACTTTCTCAAAATAAGTCTCTAAAATATCGGTTTCCATCCAGCCGTTCTTGGTGGCTGCATACATAGTTCCAGAATAGTCCTCTGTAGACGTCAATTCGTTCTATATGTCTTTCCCTTTATACACAATTAGTGGGAGAGTCTTGTCTCCAGCCGCACTACACCCCAATAAAACCGTAGTGTTACTTTTACCAGGCGGTGCAATTGTTCTGGTCGAAGCATACCCTTTCAAGCCCACCACTTTGATTTTTTTGGGATCTTTGGAAAAGCTGGTCTCATCTAGATTCCATAACTGTGACGGCTTATCGTGCAACGCCAATTCATCTATTGTTCTTTGTTATACTTCTTCGTTTTTTGTTAATCATATAATATTTGTATATAATCTAAGGATTGCAAGCTTCTTTCGCGAGTTTTCCACGGCTTGTGGTTTTTTAACGACCAAGTCGTGGCGTTTTTTGAAGGATAAAAACCAGTTTTCTCCTGGGATGCCGTTTTATAAAGATTTTTATGTCATTTTTAATGACGTAGTGTCCCACCAGCTCCATAATTTCTCTCCTTGACAAACCAAATCCATATATTTCCATTTGATGTAAGTTTTGAGCCAGTTTCGTTTCTATTTCCTTTGGAATCACTGTACATCTTCCTAGAGAATCTGATTATTCGCCATATCTGTCATACAGTCGAGCTACTATTGTTGGTCTAGGAATATTGTAAGAAATAGAGGCCCGTCGTCAATTCGCCGCTTTTTACTTTTTTGACTGCTTCCAGCAAGTTATCGGGAGTGTATTTAGCTGCTCTATCTGCTTTGCGGACATAATTTCGTACCATCTTATATTAATCTGAAATAAAAATAGTAATATTCACGTTTGTTCTCGTTTAATACATACTTACATTAATACCTACCCGAAATTAATATTTTAAAAATAGTTGTTCGGTATAAGTATGTTGATAATAAGATAGCAACCTCCAAACATCAAAACGTTTGGGTTTAATAAACATAAATATCGTTAATACATTTTATGTTATTAAGTAACGGGACGAAGAGATCGCGCATCAGATGGTAAGTGTCACGTCTGCCCATGGACAGCTGAAATGCCAAACATTAACCAAATAGTTCTGTCTGGCACTGCCCGGCGCCCACCACACCGAGACGACAGTAGGTCTCGTATACGTAGTAATTACACTAGCTTCAATGTTCTTTCCCCGAAACACGGAAGTGTTGAACACATTTTTATTTCACGGTGAAATATCTGGCAAAGCGGTGGTAGACCCACCTAAACAGCTCCAGTACAGGTAGCACTTGGTATTTAAAGATAGTAGATATGGGCGCCGAGAGCCAAATCCACGGCGGCGGTTGGACTTTTAATTTCCACGACGAGGCGGCGGCGCGGCGGCGCACAGTGTCATCAACAATATTATGAAAAAAATTATAGAGAATACTTGCGACTTCATCGGCTGTCACGCCTCTTCACACTCATACGAGATAAAGCAGTACCCGTCAGAAGTTTTCAGGTCTAAAATCGTAAAATTATGAACCTTCAATTTTGTTTTGTTAGTAGAGAGCGAAAGCATTTAATGCCGGCGACAGTAAAACTGCCTGTAGATTTAATGTAAAGACTTTTACAGATGGATCAGATATATTTTTGTCTAAACCCTTCTCTTGTCTTGCTACATCCTTGCGCAAAATATGTATGTTGTTATCTGCTTTACTTAGATTACCGACCCTTCTGGCGCAACAGACATCACATATTCGTCTGTCTTGGGAGAAAATAATAAAAGATTCATCGACTCAAACTCTTCCCAAAATATGAAATTTGATACTTTACAGTCTTCTTTACCCTGTTCTCTGAGATACTTTAGATATTCTCGGTAAACGCTTTGTTTGCTGCTCCAACTTCGTTCTATATAAAGTTTAGTAGTAGATTTTCGGCAATAATGTGATTCCAGGTTTGGAAGCATACTTAAATATTCTCCTTAATGTGTTTTTCCTTCTTCTTCTTGTACTTTAACTGTACTGTTCCTATTTTTCGTGTGCAATTTATGAGGCACGCTACGAGACCAGTTAACTGTTATGGACAGTCCATTCTCCAATGTCAAAACTTACGCAGATAAGTTTGTTTGCAAACCGTGTACTGCCCTTCAGGCGTGTATTTATAAGTATTATCTCTTCGTGCATTTATAGTGTTACATTTACGTCTTGCCACACCAAAGTGTGTCAGTGACAGTCCAATGTCAAAGACATTGGACTGTCTTTTTAATCCACACTTTCTTCGCCTCCCAAGTTAAATACCAGTATTGATTGCCTGCTTTCTTCAGTCACTTTATGACACTAAAAATATTTACTGTTTTCTGGACATGGGCTTCATATGTCGTCGTCGTCAAATTTTGTCCTTATATGGGCATATTATGGGCTTCAAATGTCAAATGATGCCCATGTCCATATTCATATTTTTTAGCCGATAGGGTTGCTAGGCCCGCCAATTATAGCTTCTCCTGAATTTAATAATGTGTCATTTAAATGCAGCTGTTGCACATGATCAGCTAAATGGTTTGGCATATCCAATCTTTCGAAAGCTCTTTGCAAAATAGGCTCAGCGTGAGGCCTGTCGGTTATAACGGGATGAAAATGATTTATTATTGCTGCTGCTAAAGTCTTCATTTAATTCTCACTCATATTATTAAAGTAATTCACTCTAAATATTTTATAATCCCGTTTTGCCGACCATTAACAACTTCCACTACCCACCTGCACATTGTCATTATCTTGATTTATTGGCTTTTATGGTCGAGAGCTGTGAACATTCGTTTTCTGAACGTGTCGGGTTTATATACTGAATATCCTCATGTTCAAAAGGAGGGTCATGAACCTCAGATGAATGGCTTCATCAATAAACTCTTAACTTATAAATCAAGTATAACGACATTGAAGATACGGGTTCCCAAATATGGGTTTAAGGGCACATTGGTAAACAGGGCAGGGAAGGCGGATGAATTTGATGAAGGTACGTAACAGGCAAGGGGACTTTCTGAGTTTCCAGAATTTGTCTGATGATATAAACTCCGACAGTTGGTGAAGTTTAGCAAGGAGTGGGTGAGACGAAGTTTGGACAATTTTAAAAAGAAATTTGTCGGCTAGGTATTGTCTTCTAATGGCCAGTGGGGGGTCCCCACACTCCACCTGCAAACCATTTATCGGAGATGATTTCATCGCTCCTGCATCGATCCGAAGGCTTTTGAACTGGATTTTATCGAGCGAGTTCAAAGACGATTTAAGACAGGGTTCTAGAAGGAATCAACCGTAGTCTAAATGCAAACGGATCAATGCATTGTAAAGGAGTTTTTGACAAAATGGATGGCCCCACCAGGTACCAGAAACGGATGGAGGATATGGGTATTTTTCTCACATTTTTGGATACATGGGAGACATGTTGAGTTCCACTCATTTTGGAGTCTAGTACTGTGCCTAAGAATTTCGCATGGCTTTTTAAAGGGATGTCTTGGTTGTCATATTTAACTGACATAATAGGTGTATTCCTTGCACGACTGAATACAACCATATTACACTTGTCTACCGAAAGCGAAAGACCATGTTCCAGTAGCCAACCACGGAGGTAAAATCTAATGCGGCGTTAAGTAATTCAGTAGCTTTCTCGGGATCGCTGTGTGAAATATACAGGGCCAGGTCGTCGGCATGCTGCAGGACATTACAAAAAGGGGTTAAGGACAATTCGAGGTCATAGGTGTAAATACTATAAAGTAAAGGGCTCAAGACTGATCCCTGGGGAAGGCCTCTCCAAACAGTTCTTGCGGGGTAAAGAGCATTATTGTGATATATCTGTATAGATCGTGACGAGAATAGATTAAAAATTATAGTTACAAGCCTTACAGGAATACTCAGATTTAGCATTTTCTGCCTGAGTACCGGAAGCAGAACGTTGTCATAGGCATATGATATGTCTAAAAAGACTCCCGTCACATTCTCACGTTTGGTAAGGCCTATCCAGATATCAGTCAAGAAGACACTGAGACTGTCCATTGTACTCATTCCCTTACGAAACCCAAACTGGCTTTTGGCTAGTAGACCCCTACTTTCCGCTATCCACTCCAACCGGTTTTTAATGAGATGTTCCATGATTTTGGCTATTGTGCAGGAAAGTGCAATGGGTCTATACTCGTTAGGGTCGTTGCCAAGTTTTCCAGGCTTTAGGATGGGGATTATAATTTGGGCTTTCTACTCTTCAGGAGAAACTCCCCTCAAAAAGATGTTGTTGATTAAATTAAGAAATAGGTCCTTAGCGGAGGGGCTGGTGTTAACTAGTAGCGAATAGGGAATCCCATCGATACCTGGGGAGGAATCTTTGAGACCGTCCAGGGCTGTATTAAGTTCCTCAAGAGAGAATGGAGAGTCGAATTCGGAGTAAGGGGATGACATTGACGGCGCACATAGTGTAGCCTCAATTTCTGTTGGGACTGAGAGGGGAGCCAGTTTATTTTGGAAGAGTTCCAGCCAAGCTGATGGATCATTGGAGTTTATGTTGTTGCTGGAGGCAGAGCAACGGAATTTCCTAATGTTTCTCCAAACCACCGAGGGTTGAGATCTTGGGGACAGGGACTCACAAAACTGGCACCAACCTAATCGTTTCTTTTCAGTGAGGACTCTGACAGCTGTAGCCGCCGCCGATTGATACTTAATGCAGTTGGCCTTAGTCATGGACAACGAATATTCACGTTCCGCTGCCTTTCGCTCCTTGCACACCGCCGTGCATTCTGGGTCCCACCAAGGTAGAGAAGAACTTTTGCCTTTGTAAATGTTCTTGGTTGGCAGGCAATTCTCAGCTGAAGACAGCAGGCTGTTTCTGAAGTCAGTATACACTGCTAGGTAGCTGTCGGGTGTGACTTAGGTTCTGAATATTCTGGTCTAAAGTGAGTCCATATTCAGACCAATCAGCCTTGGATGTATTAAATTTAAGGCGCGGACGAGGAGCGTTTGGAAGTGGATTGGAGCGGGAATGGCGGTTATCAAAAGATAGTATGACGATAACATAGTGATAGCTACCATAGGTTGTGGAAAGAAAAGTCCAATTGTAGTCAGGAGCGAAAACAGGAGAGCATAAGCTTAAATCTACGGCGCTTTTGATATTCTGGGACGGGTAAACCCTGCGTGTAGGTGAGCCGTCATTGAGCACGCAAAGATCAGAGCGATCGCAAATGTCGAGGAAGGAATGGGATAAATGGTCGGAATAATAGGAACCCCAAGATGTGTGATGAATATTAAAATCACCTAACACTACCAGAGAGAGGGGGGGGGGGGGAAAGGGAAGAGAGTATAGAGGAAAACTCAGCAAGGCATGAATGATTGGGGTGGGGGATGTAAATAGATAAAAAGGTGACGTTGGAAATTCTCACAGCTACTGCATTTACATGCTCACTGTGAGAGGGGAGGTTGACTTGGGAGAAAGTTACTGTTCTGGAGATTAGGAGGGCGGAGCCTCCATGCCCGTCGCTTCTGTCGCCCCGCATCTCCTGAACAGCTAAGATGAAGGGGTTCAATTTATTAATAAGGTGTAGAATATCGTGCTTCTTATTCTTGCTGCTGCGGCAGTTCCATTGAAGGATGGGGGCCATTGGAGCAGAAAAGATTGAGGAGCTGAAAAAGTTGGTCTCTGAGATTGTTCGGTAGGGGGACATCACTAAAGCCGCATTTATATTTATCTGACGTGTTGTATTGTGATGCTCTCTGTCGTGATGGCTACTGTTCATATTGATATGACGTGTTATGATGCATTATGACGGTTTTTTGTATCAGTTCCGTCTCGACTCCCAGAGAGTTCACACATTTGCAATGTTTTTTCAAGAATCATCCGATTCAGATTCAGATTTTGAAGAGGAGTTGCAATTATTGGCGTTGGCAACGCTTCTAACTAAACAAAGAAAAAGAAGAAGATATTGGATACATCCCGTAAATAGAAAAAGAGAGGGCAGAGGCGAGTTTCATTGTCTCGTTAAAGAGCTTGAGAGTGATGCAGAAAAATTTCATCAGTATTTTAGAATGTCTAAGGCACAGTTTGAGGAAATTCATCGTTTGATTGAAGAAGACATCAAAAAAATACGGACAAAATTTCGTAAACCTATTGGAACAAAAGAAAGACTTGCAGTATGTTTAAGGTAAGATTTTTATTTTTCATATAAATCAATTATTTTCCTCAGAAAATTGTATGTTTGAATAATATGCCGAGAGACGAGAATCCTGTTGTTCCGAATCCAATGTCGATGCTTCCATTGGTGCTGTGAATGTCGGTGTGTAGGCGAAGGTTGATGTACTGGGGAATGACAGCATAGATGTGGATGTGTGAACGGGTGATTGCAGTCTCTGTTGTTGCGGCTGAGAAATAATCTGGCGAGTCACATTGATTGGCATTCTGCGGATTTGGTCTTGTGCTTCGAGGATGCGTATTTCGGCTTGTGATATTGCAGTGTGCAAATCTAATTTTATTTTGGACTGTTCGAGTTTAGGAAGTTTTTTTATGGCTTTGCTCATGCTGCGAAAGAATAAGTCAGTTTCATCCATGTCTTTATCCGGGAGCTTGTTTTTTTGTTTTTGAAGTCGCAAATCATGCGATGATTTCATCAAATCGTATAATTCATGTAAGTTGGTTGTATTGCGTACAGGTCTGCTATAATTTGAAGAACTGGATTGTGGTGTTGGTGAGCGGTTATCTAATTGAGATTGAATAGTATCGGATTCAGATTCTTCTAAATTAATATCAGATTCTACTGAATTTGGCGGTGACTCAAGATTAGTTACTGTAGCCCGAGATTCTATATACGTCTGTATAAAATTCATCTGCTCTTCATACTTCCATGGTATTATTGATTTAGCGGCCTGACCACTTTTTTTATTTTTACGACGTTTCATGGCGTTTACATAGGCATTCCTTAATTTTGTCCACTCATCTCTACATTTATCCGCTGAAACAAAAAAAACATATTTTATTTTAATTACAGATTTTTGGCAACTGAAAACTCCTATCGGTCGTTGGCGTTCAGTTATCGCATGGGTTTTTCTACAGTTAAAATCATAGTCGAAGAAGTATGTACTGCAATATGGAAGAATTTGGCACCTATTGTAATGCCCAAACCTACTGAACAAACATGGAGAGAGATTGAAAAAGGTTTTGAAAAGATATGGCATTTCCCAAATTGTCTCGGATCACTGGACGGAAAGCACATTAATTTAATATGTCCAATAAATGCCGGCTCAACTTATTTTAATTACAAAAATGAGCATTCGATTGTGTTGCTAGGACTTGTTGACGCCCATTACAGATTTATTATAGTAGATGTAGGGGCATATGGGAGAAATAGTGATGGTGGTATATACCAAGAGTCATTAATGGGGAAAATGGTGTCTTTATTACAGGTATGGCCTTCATGAGGTTGAGCGCAAATGAAACAGAATACTTGGGATCTGCACTGCGACTGGATATGGCCGAATCTACAACACTTGTTGCACTGTATAGTGGGGAGAACATATACTTCGACAGGGGAGACGTAAAAAACAGTACACATGTTGCGGTAGTTTTTGCCCAGAAAAGGTTAAGACTACAGTCGCCTGTGTAGGGACCCAAACAGGTGTATTATCATTAAATGTTTTTCTATTAAGTCTACGGGCCTTAACTATGGGGCCATAGCTTGTTAGGATCTCCACTGACTCCACTAATTCTTCTAAAGTCCACTCTATGGGTACTTGACGCACTATTCCCATTCTAGTGATACTATAAGTGGGAATGATTGCTTCATAGTTGTTACCAGTGGGTGCCGGGTGGTCAAGGAAGGCATTAGCATCTGAAAAGGTTTTGAATTCCACAGAAATCCAGTTTCTACCAACATGCTTAATGCCATCCCTTACCACATTTTTCATTTCATTCATCCCATACCACACAAATTAAATGTGGCGTAATACGGTGCTAGAGGAGGGATCAGTGACTGGTTTGCTTACGTGAATGAGGAAGGGTGAGGAGTCTTCAGAGGTATATTTCAGCTTGTTACCCGAGAATTCAGGGCTTACGTATGTTGATTGAGTACTTAGGGAAGACACGGTAATATTAGTCTTTCTCGGAGGTTCAGGTATATTATTATCGGACGGGGCTCGTTTCCGGGAGGTCTGGCTGCTTTTATCTACGTCCTTTTGGGAAAACGTTGGGAATGAAAACTGAATACATGGCTCGTTATCACCCCCGCCTGGGTCATGTGGGTCAGACATTTAACACAAAACAAATAAGCACGGATTGACTTACCAATATACGTATCGCACCTTTAATTATAAACTAAACACTTCTTTTTGACACCGATTTACCTCGCATGACTACAAAATATACATTGTATAATATATATATATATATCATTGTATATTTCATCTAAATCTGGCGCTTGATTGAGATCTGGACTGTAATTAGGATCATCAGGATCTGATACGTGGGGCGCACTAAAAGTTTCCGTGCGTAAATGCACTTTTTCATTCGATCAAACCAATTTTAAAAACTTTTGTGCCACTCCTCCGTGGTGACCTCAGAAACGTGCTTTTCATACTCTTCGACAGCCTCTTCTGGTGATGAAAATCGTTGACCGCGTAATTGGTTCTTAATTTTTGGGAACAGAAAAAAGTCACAAGGTGCCAGGTCGGGACTGTATGCAGGATGGCTCATAAGTTCTTCGTTTTTCACCTTGAAAAATTCGTTTGACTGTCTGGCCGTGTGGGAACTAGCATTGTCGTGGTGCAAGATGACACGGCGTTTACGGTTATTTTTACGGAGTTTGTCAAACAAATGGTCGTGTACCAGTCACTATTTACGGTACGACGATTCTCTAAAGCAACAGTAGCTTCGTGTCCAGTTTTATTAAAAAGAGAAGCAATCATCCGCTTAGATGCACTTTTTCACGAGCGCCGCTTGAGTTGGTTTCGGCTCATCTTGAAAGACCCATACGCTCGATTGCTGCTTTGTTTTGGGATCGTAGCAATAAATCCATGTTTCGTCACCTGTTACTATGTCCCACAGGTGCGATCGAGTATGGAGTATTGTTCCCATGTATGGCACGGCTCCGCTAAATACCTCCTCGATGCACTTGATAGACTGCAAAGGCGAGCCGTACGCATTATTGGAGATGCTGAGGTTACAGCCTCTCTTGAGGACCTCTAGTTGCGTAGAGAGACATTGCTTCTCTCAGTGTCTTCTACCGAAATTACTACGGAGACTTTTTGATCTAATCCCGCCCTCTCCTTTCATGTCCCGGACTACACGCTGGTCTTAGGAACCACCATCATCATGCAGAATATCAGCATTCGTACCAAAAAATTTGGCAAATCGTTCCTCTGTAAGACCATTCCACTTTGGAATTCTCTGCCGGCGCAAATGTTTCCCAGCACCTATAATCCCGGGTTTTTTAAACGGGGCGTGAAACGGCACTTATTCAGGCCGTCATAAATGGGTGCGCTTGTTCCACGGTGAGGAGCGCTCTCATTATTTTGGACTACATCGGCTGCTTACCATCAGGCAGGATGTAGTCACTATGACGTGTCATATAAAAAAAAAAACACAAAAATTGACGCACCTTCGTTGAATCTGGTAAGCATGGCACTGCACCAAGTGACGCGGTCCGTTTTTTGAGCCTCCGTCAAATTGCGTGGAATCCACCGCGAGCACAGCTTTCTCACACCCAAATGTTTGTGTAGGATTGATTATATTTGACTCATGCCTATGTCTAAGGATGCGCGAATCTCATGGTAGGTCACATGCCTGTCTGTTTCAATCATACGGCGCACAGCATCGATGTTTTTGTTGTTCACAGCGGTGGACGGGCGACCATTGCGAAATTCGTCACTGAGATTGAATTTTGCAAACCAGCTTTAAATAGTCGTCTTGCATGGTGCTTCATCGCCAAAAGCAGATTGAAGCCGAGCGATGCTCTGTTGAGCTGTCAAATTACACTTAAAATCGTAGAAAATCATACTACGAAAATTTTGGCAGAGTGATAGGACGGGGTTGCACAAAAGATCCCAATGGGTCGACGTGCTGCTGCGAGAGCGAGACCTCTGCGGGCCCCCTAAATAAGATAAGATTTATTCTAAACTTGACATGTTTACCAGTGAGAGCAATTAAAACGCAACTTTATAATATTAAGAATATATTTTAATCAAATTAAAACAAACAATATAGATAGGTACTTAATCAATCTTAGTTTTCAAGTAATCTAATGAGATGGATGAATTTGATGATTATTAACAAGTTTGTTGATATCAGTTTCGATTTTACTCAAAAACAATCGTAAGTCGGTAACATGCAAACTTTTTTACTTACAAGATTTTGAAATTGAAGTTCATTCGACCACAAACCATGGTACCTACAATTGCGGGATTGACTTTTGTAGCCAAAATTCTTGCTTGGTAGCCATTTTTGAATTTGATTTTTATTTCCTCATGCGTTGTCAGTTCTTAAGTTCTTCTTCCAGTGCGGTGATACTGCTATGTTGACATTTGAAAAAGGATCTATCTATAAAACCTTTGAATAGTTACAAACTAGTTTTAAGAATCGTTTTAGATCGTAATACTTTTTACGATACGAATGATCGTCAAAAATTACGATAACCAGCGGTTTACGATTATCGGCATCGGTATTCGTTGCATCCCTAATTGTAATCGGTTTGGTCGGTGGTAGATAGGTCTTATTTTAAATCTGCTAGCAACCACCATCTTATATAAGTATGACACTATCTATTAATGTTAGTAGCATTTTGTTTCCGTGAAATATAAACCAAGTGCTTCCCAGGTGTGTAATAAAAAAGATTAGGTATAGTACCTAACAATAAATATATGTTTAAGTGAAAATTATACTTGTGTTTTATTTTGTGTACTATAATTTTCCATTATTTCACCATGAGCCATGAGGACACCCTTTTATGCCGTGTGAATCTGCCTATGGATACTCCCCAAAGGGGAGTTAGCTCCTTCGTACACAAGGCTACGCAAATCTCCGATACTCGACGATTTTAGTCTCCAAGCGACTACCGCCATACATACAAATCCATTGAGGTTCGTACACTAGTCGCGTCGCCGACATTTGTCTCGCGACTCGCGTCGCGCCAGTCGCGCGCTACCTGCCAGTCGAGATCGTCGCGGCGATTTCCAAGATAATATGAAATTTGTTTCTGAGGTGGAGAAATATCCTTGACTATTATATTACAACATTAGTATCGGAGATTTGCGTCGCCTTGTGTACGAAGGGCCTAGGGTTATGTGGGGCTCCGTCCGTCCCCCTTTTCACACTGAAAGCCTAATAGCAATCTGGAATGGAGGAAGGGAAGTTTACTCACTGAACTCTAAAGAATAGCAATTCGATGAAAGTGAAGGCCGCGGGAATCCGTCACAACACCAACCACCTACCTACTACCTACTAGTCTACTAACTAAGGTTGTCTAATTATTAGTCAATAGAGAAAATTTAGCACTTGTCAAAACGATTATCTTCCACATGAGCTCAGCTGTGTGAACCAGACACAATAGAAATTCAACTGTTGAAGTATTTTCGTAACATAACAGACAAGGGGTTAAAAATGTAGGAATAGTAGGTATATTAAGACGTCACTGTAGGTATACCTGTGAGAAAATCTACTAACAATTTAATTACTATTGTGTCAGCCTTTACGGCAGTTGACAGCTTAAGTTCCATCAAATGAGAAACCGAGATTAACATCTAGACTGGTTGCGCAAACCTAAAATAAATAAGAAAACGCGGTTCAGTTGCCGCTACCGGAACCGGAAACAGGAACCACCATTTTTCTCATTACCTATCCTCTTCGCTGTTTTAGGCTGATTTCACAGTCACGCGTTTGATCAGCGCCGGCCACGCGCGTGCTTACAATTATATGACACAACATAGTAGTTGCGCGTTTGAATTGAACTGCGTGCGTTACTATGAAACGCAGCTACTATCTAGTGTAATTGTAAACGCGCGCGTGTGGCCGGCGCTGATCAAACGCGTGACTGTGAAATCAGCCTTATGGTACTGTACTGATCCATGATTATACGTCTTTCTTCACGCGATAATTATAGTAGGTAATTAATGCATTACGTGTGCGTGCCCAATATTTAGAAGGAGTAATAATTTACTAACGGCTTTATTAATGCCGTTAGTAAATGCGTTAAGAATGCAGTGACGTCATCAGTGAACTGCAGAATTAGGTACACCTTGTTCACTGATGACGTCACTGCATTCTTAACACGAAGAACTATAGTGGACAATGTAGGTATGACGTCAATATTATGTTCATAGCTTAGGTTTGGTTTAGTCAATGTCATTGGTTTAGGTAGTCACAAGAATTCGTTTATACGAATATAAAAATACATAGTTGGTTTAAACTTTATAGTTCAAACCAACAAAAATACCTACCTATTTATTTTGAAGAACTGTTAGGTACGTACCATTTGTATTTATTCCCTCTTATTTCAAAATGTAAAATAAAGTACAATCATCATGCTATAAACTCCCACTGCTGGGCACAACAGGCTTTACCACATTTCCAACGGCACTTGGAAAGATTAGGTCATAACAGCTCACCAACTTAGCCCAATGCGGGTTGGCGTTTTTGGCTACTTTGTACAGTCAGACAAATACTTCTATAGATTTCTTTACATTAATTTTAAGAAAATATACTATAGTGAAAAACATTATATTTTGAAGCTTTTTTGTCTGACTGTACTGAACAGCTCCAATAATTTAATAGTGTCCGAATCGTCAGTGAAAAATTAATAAAATTAAAAATCACTTCGGACACTGTGTCCGAATTTGAAGTATCCGAATTGTTACTTAGTCTTTAAATCCCAGCAGCGTCGGTCGGGCGACCGACGCCGACGACGGGCGGCTCGT
Source organism: Scoparia ambigualis (assembly GCA_963921215.1). NCBI lineage: Eukaryota > Metazoa > Arthropoda > Insecta > Lepidoptera > Crambidae > Scoparia > Scoparia ambigualis. The sequence continues at coordinate 11,143,654 of OY992520.1, read as the reverse complement.
CGGGTGCACTCGGTTTGTTAAGTAAAACATACTTATGTACACAGATTCCAGACTATTATCACAGAATAAAAGGCAGGCAAGGAAGCAATGAGGACCGCAGAAGGAGTCCTCTGCAATAGTCCAAGTTTCACCAAATTACAACTGCACATGTGCTCAGCGTGATATGTGGTGAGCCCATCGCCGCTCTATGATGTTGGATGCATGTGCAGTTTTAGTCCGTTAGTTGCCTTTTATGACACCGAAGGGAAGAGAGATAGCGGTTGGTATGGTAGTACCTAGGTCCTCTTTTAGTGCCGCTACAAGACACGGCTCTTACACGACACTGCTCGGTTGAGTAAAAGGTTTGTTTTAAGTCCGCCATACTAACTAAATCAGTAACCAACACCGGTAACATACCTTATTGTTGAGTTCTGACCACGGAATAGATAACCTTCTCTAACTGTTCTGTGGTTTTTTTTAATTTTTTTATTCGGCAACGGGTATATAAGCGCTTGGCCTTCATCTCACCTGATGGTAAGTGACGATAAGGCCGAAGGTGGAAGCGCGCTTCACACGGAATCCTCAACCACTGAGGAACTGGCTGTCTCATCTCAACTGTCGTAACACAACAATGCTATAAACATCGTTGTTATAGCGACAGACTTAGATAAGATGGTGGTAGCTAGCCAGGCGGACTTAACAGCCCTACCACCAACCAAACCGAGCACACAAAGATGTACCCCCCGCTGGGAATCGAACCCGGGATCTCTAGGTCTGAAACCGGTGGCTTAGCTACTAGACCACAGAGGCGGAAAAACAGCGGTTCTGACAGAGCCATAGGATAGCTAGCTACTTCTATTAAGGTTCCTAGTGAAGTGCACTTTTACCTTCCCCTTTACTCGTACCATCTATTTGTGAATGGTAGAGCCACGCTGCGTTGCAGCACCAATTGGGCAGGCCGCCCGGCGTAATACTACCATCTCACGGTTATCGGTTGGAACATTATCCAGGAGCCTTCAAAATTTAGCGAAATCGCTCCGTTTTAAGGCGTAGGTATTCAGAAAGCTTAGATGAATGATTGGTCTCGCTGCGTTCGACTAGATACCTCCGTCGTACTTATAAAATGCGGCAACCGCCTCCGTGGTCTAGTGGCTAAGCCACCGGTTTCAGACCCAGAGGTCCCGGGTTCGATTCCCAGCGGGGGGGTACATCTTTGTGTGCTCGGTTTGGTTGGTGGTAGGGCTGTTAAGTCCACCTGGCTAGCTACCACCATCTTATCTAAGTCTGTCGCCATAACAACGATGTTTATAGCATTGTTGTGTTACGACAGTTGAGATGAGACAGCCAGTTCCTCAGTGGTTGTGGATTCCGTGTGAAGCGCGCTTCCACCTTCGGCCTTATCGTCACTTACCATCAGGTGAGATGAAGGCCAAGCGCTTACCCGTTACCCGTAAAAAAAAAAAAATACTACTACATAGTACTATTATTACTTATTCTGTGATACTACGTCAAAATCGGCGTACCCGAGAGCCAGTCACACTGATAGCTGTGTATAAAGTGTACGTACCGATTTTTTTATTTTTTGGGCATAATTCAAAGTAAAATGTCAGTTTGCGTAATAAAACTGTGTAAAAATAATACTACAAACAAATAAGAAGGACAGCATCCTTGCAAATTGTCATAGGAAGATGAGTCGCCGCATTTACAGAGCTGTGGTTTTTAGATAGGGCGGTATTTTTTTTTTTTTTATTTTTTTTTTTCCAGAGGAATGCGTTATGCATACCCAGGGCCTTGAAGAGGCCCCGGGTTATGTGAGACTCGCCCGTCCTTCTTTCCGCCTCCCGCCGACTGCATGGGGACGACATTGTCCCCAGTCGGCTGCCAGGGAGAAGCCCCGGCTGGGAAGGGTGAGACGGAGGGGAATACTCACTAAACCTCTGGAGGACCAAACTCCGAAAACAGGTGAAGGCCGCCGGGCCTATCCTGGGGGAATTGAACCGCGGGAGATAGGGCGGTATCTAGTCGAGCGCAGCGAGACCAATCATTCATCTAAGTCAGAAACATTAAGTGGCTGGTTTTAAAAAAAAAAACTCTCTTTCTTTAACCGTTGCTGAAAATGTAATAAAAATTGGTCTTGTTCTGAAGGAGGAAACAGGGGACTACGAGACGTAGTTTTTCTGTGTTTTGTATGAGAATTTTGCATGCCACGTCGACGTAGTTAAGCTCGGCAGCGCGACTCCTCTAGTTATGTAACCTGCCTGCCGTTTGCCAAGTTTTCATGTTAATTAAAAAAACTCAAGACAGTAAGTACTTAGTTGTTACTTCAATATCATTTTTGATTAATGCGAACTTAAACAATCCAGTTAAATGTTGCCATATCATAAGTCAACTGTAACTAGGGTGGCGTGTCAAAATATGGGGCTTAGCATAACAAAACACATCGACAGATTACACGCTACAATGAGAGCCGGGGCGAGCGCACGTGGCGATGAGGGGCGGCATATTGCATTGCATATTCCATTGACAACTAATGCGCGCGATATTGTTTTATTATATCTAATTTTCGTTTTTGTAGACGGTGGAAAGGAATGTTTGTTTGGCCGTCTGTAGACCTCGTGACTTATCAAGTCATATCAAGGAATCTATAAAAATAATTATAAAAATAATGGTTTATTTTAGAGTCGGACTCCATTTTAGTGTACAAAAGTCTACTGTTAGTAGGTGTGCTTATAGGTATTAGGTATTTTTTTATTAAAATAGACAAGCATTTCAGCACCATTTTACCCGATGTTAAGTGAAGATATGGACTACTAACATGGTAATTACTACTGCTTTGTATAGTATATACATTGTTCGGCTTCCAAGTCTTGGCGATTCTAGCTGTCTCTTTCAGTTATTTAATAATTTAATAACATTTCATTCTCACACCAATCATCATTATCTAGTCCAAGTTAAGTTTCTTTTGAAACTAGTTTTTATGGTTAATCTAGATAACGGATTAATATACTTCTTATACACATAGAAAACACCCAGACCCGAAGTCGACCTTAGAAATGGCGACGCCAGAACCTTCGTGCTATCCACTCGACCACGGAGATGGTCTGTAAAGTTCAAAGACTGCCAACGACTACAACTGTTCTGTTAAATATAATAGTACGAATAATAGACTATTATGATTAATAGAATATTATGATTTAACTATATTGCACTTGATAAATACATTATAAGAGAACAAACAAAAAAGGTCATACAAAGGAGGACTTATCAGTTGATTGTTTCTAAAAAAATAATTTTTAGGCCTACTACATTTTTTTAAATCACTGCTTATTTTTTATGTCAAGCGACACGAGCGGAAAATCGCATTTCCGACGCTGAGCGTCTAATATGATTTTAATTAAACGGAACCGTAGATAACTGGCGCAGTTTGGGCCCCCTCCGTGTCTCATTGGGGTCCTGACAGCGGTGGACGCCATGAGTCAAGTTTATTTTAGGACAAAGTTGGCGATGACTTTAATATAACTAAAGTCAAGTAAGTGTAAGTATTAAGATTACATTTTATTAGTCCCGCATACTTGCTTTTAATACCGCAGAAAAGAGAGCTGGAATAGAGACCTCTTTTAGAAATAAGCTCACCCTTTTATGTCTCGTGTAACGTCTTTGTAAATGTTGTTTATTTGGACAATAAAGTTTTATTATAAACATTCGTAATATTTAATGTTTTTTGCGTTAATAACGCTCAAACATACTTTAAGGGATATTGAAACGTTGAAAAAAAGTATCAACACAGACGGAGTGGTCAACGCAGCCGCCCGGATTGTTGAGGTCGTGGGTTGGATTATCTCACCTGAGGTAGTCATTTTATCAAACGGGCTCTTACTAAGGCTCATATTCTAAAACCAAACTCAAATCTCTGCTTGAGTACAGTTAGAAAGGGATGGTGCTATTCATCGCATATATCGCCATCCCTTTCTAACTGTACTCAAGCAGAGATTTGAGTGTGAGTTTGGTTTTAGAATACGAGCCTAAGTGTAACACTGATCACTGCTCTTGTTCCTTGAATTAGATAGAGATGGGACGGCTTTTTTTAAGGGCAAAAATCACGGTTACCGTAATGCCCTGCATGCACCGACTACGCAACTGCTGTGTAGCAGAGCCGCGCAAGTGTTACCCCGTGGCTAAACAGCTAATAGATTCCGTTTCATTATTGTTTACGACAAATTATAATATCATTAGCATTATGAGCGACATAGGAATGAACTATTGACGGGACGCGACGTTTGGATAATGTTTAAGAGGAATTTATCGACAAGAAAGATCGACACTACCTATCATTTTTTCCTAGTAGATCTAAATGACTAATAAAAAAATAATATCTTACGAAAAATAGAGATATCTAAATAGTTAGGCATGAGAAAAAAAAACAGTGGATTTTTATAGGATTTTAAACTTTCTATAATGGACTTGAAATCGCATAAACTCAGCAGAATAAACGTTTTTTAATGTTTTCTGATGATAACTAATTAGATTTTTGTATTTTTCTTTAGCATGCGATGTTTTATTAAAATGGCGTTGTGTGTTATTGCAGGTTATTATTAAAATAATACTACCAAGTCTACCATCCCATCTCTTTTCTAGGATGTCGTAAAAGGCGACCAACGGACTAAAGACTATGTGCGCGCACGCTTATAGTCTTCTTCTTCTTTTTTCACACAAACCTTGTCCTCATACTTACAAACACAACAAAAAAAGAGTCAGCCAAATCGGTCAAGCCGTTCTGACAGATCGCGTACAAACATTTTGGCAATTGATTATTATTTATCAAGGATAATATTATGTTAGATTTAAGATAGCTACTTAATATTCGTGTGAGGTACTCTTCGCATAGTTGCCTGAATTACTAAGGTAAGTATATTATACTTACCTTAGTAATTCAGGCAACAAGTATTAGGTAGGAACATAAAATGAAGTAGCCGTTTTCCTGTCTCTGCTTTCTCCTTCTAAACTATGCAATGGATTTTTATGCGGTTTCCATTAGAGGAAAGATCAATAAAAGACGTTGGTTTTATTATATAATTTGTGGATATTTTGTACAAAATGGCTGAAGCATTTTTGTTAGCGCGGAAGAAGGCGCGGGCGGCGGGTCGCTAGTAAAATTAAAAATAGGTACATCGCATCCAAATTATCATTATTCTTGTTATTGTTCTATTCTAAAACATGCTAAAGCACCAAGAAAAGTTACATACATAAAGTACATACATAATCACGACTATTATCCCTGACGGGTAAATCGGAGACTAATACTAGGGAATTAGGCCCGCAAAAGCCTCCTCTGCCATACTCCACGTTTCAACGAATAGCGACTGCACATGTGCCCAGCGTGACAGGTGGTGAGCACATCGCTGCTCAATGCTGTTGGATGAATTTGCAGTCTTTAGTCTGTTAGTCGCCTCTTACGACACCCAAGGATAGAAAGGGGATGGGAAGAGCCGCTACGCGACACTACGACTCTAAGAAAAGTTGAAAGTCCAAAAATACGATCTATCATTTCATCAGCACCATCAGATCAATTGACACATCACTTCCCTACAACAAAGGGTGCCGCTCCAGTTGTGTGCAAGCGAGACCTCAGTTTAATCCGATTCTAATAATCGCTTCGGCTTTACCCCATCCCGTCATATTTGACAAATATCCCCAATTTGCAGCGTTTTTTTCGCTTGATCTGACACTGGGCCATCTGTGCATGAGTCACGCCTATCAGCAGTCAGTAACAGATTTATTTGTTTGGCATAATGTTGCAGGTGCATTTTCTTTCCAATAAAGTAACAATGGTGTCGGAAAAATGGAGATTGGATCATCATCCATCATCCGCCTGTAAAGTCCCACTGTTGAGAGCGGGTTTACTGCTCAAGACCGAAAGTCGTCTGCCCGAACTCCATTGCGCAGAAACCATTAACTCGAAAGTCCGTTTTGCCGAAATACCATTGCACCTTTTAGGATTTACATTTATCTTTTTGGATAGACGCACATGGGAAGATGGTCTCTTAGTCCGTTAGTTGCCTTTTACGACACCCAAGGGAAAAGAGGGGTTAGTAAGTAGTATTATTCCACCGCTACTTACGCGACATTGTAAAAAATTAATTATACTCTTTATTTCACAACGGGGAAGCGCGAAAAGCGCTTAGCTTTCGTTTTGTAGCTACAACTATATACACAAGGAAGATGGCGGGCAATGGATTCATACGGACTGCCCAAGACCGGGATATGTAGTTGGCGCCACGAGTGGTTTGCTTCGTGGTTGGCGCTCCTTATAGAAGCACCACACTATTAGAAGCACCAGTACCTAAGGCTGTGGCAATACGGTGAAGGGAGAACTACAAGGCCAAAGTTGGCAAGGTAAAGTGCTCTGATCACAGGGTGGTAACTGGTAGCACTATATAGCTAGGTCCACTAACAACCAACCAAACAGAGAGGGAAATCTTACCTCCTACTAAGAATAGAACTAAGAACCTTTGGGTTAGGGTAAGTGATTAGTCGTCTAACCACTAGATTATAAAGGTGGTTATTTTTTTTCGCAATCACTTAAAGAATTTAATCCACATTAGAATAGAATAGAATAGAATTCCTTTATTGCTTAAACTGTGTAACAAGTTCTTAAAAAAATATATAGTATCAACAGTTTGCCCATGATCAGGCATGCACACTCAGAAAAAAATCCTGAGACAAGGCTGCAGTTTTACATTGCGAGCAGATTATTGCGAAATTATCAAAAGATTTTTGTGAATTTGCTGGGGCAGCAACATACCCTTTGCTGCCCCAGCAACTTTTTTTTTGTGAAACGCAATTATTGTGAATGCAACAATATAATTATTGTGGCATTAACAATTTTTAGGCTTCTTTGATAAAACCGCAAAGGAGTACTTTGCGAAGTTCACATTGTTATCAGTTGTCTCGTTGACAATGTAAGCCGCACATTGTTTTTAATGTTGTGGCATTAGCAATTTTCTGGGCTGTGATAATATCACAAAGTCGGTATTCTGCGGTATTCGCATAGTTCAAGTTTGTGTGATTCACAAGGTAAGCCAAACATTGACTGTATACGTTGGGGTTTTAACAACTTTTAAGACTTTGATAAAATCGCAAAAGTGGTATTCTGCGGGGTTCGCATAGTTTAAATTTGTGTGATTCACAAGGTAAGCCGAACATAGACTGTATACGTTGCGATTATAACAACTTTTAAGATATTGATAAAATCGCAAAAGTGGTAATATGCGGAGTTCGCATACTTCAAGATTGTGTGATTAACAAAGTAAGTCGAACATTGACTGTCTAAGTTGCAGTTATAACAACTTTTGAAACTTTGACAAAATCGCAAAGGAGTATTCTGCGGGGTTCGCATAGTTCAAGTTTGCGTGATTCACAAGGTATGCCAACATTGACTGTATAAGTTGTGGTTTTAACAACTTTTAGGATTTGGATAAAATCGCAAATTTGCTAATCTGCGAGTTTCGCATAGTTTAAGTTTGTGGGATTCACAAGGTAAGCTATACATTGACTGTATACGTTGTGGTTTTAACAACTTTTAGGACTTTGATAAAATCGCAAGTGTGGTAATCTGCGAGTTTCGCATAGTTTAAGTTTGTGTGATTCACAAGGTAAGCCTGAATAAGTTGCAGTTTTAACAACTTTAAAAACTTTGACAATATCGCAAAGTCGGTATTCTGCGGGATCCGCATAGTTCAAGTTTGTGTGATTCACAAGGTAAACCTGAATAAGTTGCAGTTTTAACAACTTTTAAAACTTTGACAATATCGCAAAGTTGGTATTTTGTGGGATTCGCATAGTTCAAGTTTGTGTAATTCACAAGGTAAGCCTGAATAAGTTGCAGTTTTAACAACTTTTAAAACTTTGACAATACCACAAAGTCGGTATTCTGCGGGATTCGCATATACTCGTAGTTCAAGTATGTGTGATTCACAAGGTAAGCCAAACATTGACTGTATACGTTGGGGTTTTAACAACTTTTAAGTCTTTGATAAAATTCCCGAATATTGATAAAGACACAGTGTAAAGTTATTCTAACAATGTTTTTATTGATAAAATAACAATATAGCCATTGCGAAGGCAAATATACAAAAAGTAGTTAAAAACGCAAATTTAGGCTTGCAAAAGCCACAACGTTTATTTTCGAAAATAAAGAATGTCGCAATGTAAAAAATTTAGCAATGTCTATTATTGCTAAAAACGATATTCTAACATTGCGAGGGACCCCTAACATAGATAAAAACGCATTTTAAGCTTGTGAATATTACAACGTTATTTTCCCGATTTTTTGGTTGTCATTCGCATTTCGTAATTCTTGTAGGTTCATGAATTGTTAATTTGACATTAAATTTCGACAGTGTATTTTTTAATATTTTACTCTTCCTATCATTTTCTAGGGTATTTATATTGAAATCACCTCCTATAACTATTTTTCTCTTCGCATAACTAGATCTAAGTGTTACTCTATGTAAAAGTAACTCTAGTGTAAACAAATCGAAGTTTGAATTAGGTATTCGGTAAATACATATGACCACAAGATTCAACTCTTGAAGTAGAACATCGCAACATTAAAAATTTAGTTCCATAGTTAAAGTATTTACACAATCAAATTTTTTGTAGTTAATACCACATTTAATATATATACATACTCCCCCTCTTGACTTGTTTCGAGAAAAGTATACAGCTAATTGGTACCCTGGAATCTGTAGAGTATTAACATATACATTTTTTAGAAAGGTTTCACTAAAACATAATACATCATATTGTAGTACTTCTATTTGACTTAATTTAGATCTAATACCCTGGATATTTAGATGTAGCACTTTCAAGGAATGTTTACTTTTTTTAGAGAAAAAACTTATTCGATTCTAAGTTATTACCACTTTGATGTGTGAAGTAATATGGTATTGTTCCTTTCTTTCGTGTTGTAATTGACTCTGGATTTAATTGCTGACAGTGACTAACATTATCATTACACAAATTATGTTAAGAAGACAAAAGCGTGCTCGATTCTTGAGTTTTAATTTTATTGAAATAAAAGGGAATAGTACCACGTTTTGGCAACATGGAGCTAGAATTGTTTTTATTAATGGACAAGTAAGGAACTGAACCTGGCTTTAATGAGCAGCTTTTAGTATTATTACTTTTGATTGAGCTGATTAGTATATATATTTGTATTATTGCTTTTTTTGGTCATGTGTGAATAATCGGTATCATAATCATTTTTATCAATACATAAATTAATCTTTGTTGCTATTTTTTTCTTTAATGTCAATCGTTTCTTCATAATATTATTTAAATCAGTTTCTAGATAAGTACAATTTCCAAAGCAAGTTACTAAAGTTTTCAATTGAGAATTCAAATCGTCAATATTGAAATGTTTGTTGTAGGTACATTACATTCATTACCATTAACCTTGGTTTATTAACAATTTTTAAAATTCCACAAATTTCTGCAAATAACTTTGATGGGTTGACATCATTAGCACCGATGCATAATACCACCCAATCATCTTCTTCCAGATCCATGTTTATCAAATTAGATTTCTCAAGAATGTAACTTGTAGACGCGTTGGGATAGATGAATCCAGAGATTGCATATTGTCTTGGAGTCTTATAACAAGATCTCATATGCATTACATATGAAGAAAGGTTCAAACCCTGCCGATCACCAACAATTACAATTTTTTTGTACGTATGTTTTCTGAAAGTGAAGACAGGTTATTATTATGTTTCTCAATTCTGCCATTAGATGGAGATATCTGTCTTCGTATAGGCAATGAACATTTATGTAACTGTATTTGTGTATTTTTCTTAATTTCATTTTTCTATCAGACAGTGCGGCAGTTTTAGGCAAGTTAAATTTGCTTCCTGTTACTTTTTTCGGTGTAGACTGATAATTTATATCTTGGTGTTGATTGTTAATACTTTTACGAGTACTTACTTAGAATTGGACCTAACAAAAAATACTTACTCTTCTAGGTACTCCGTATCTCTTTAAGTTTTTATGTACCTCATAATCGTCGGCCTATAAACGTCCCACTGCTGGGCACAGGCCTCCCATTTGGATAATAGCACGTGGGGATATTGGGCCATAACCCACCATTGGCCCAATGCGGGTTGGTGGGTTATGCTACTGTCATCAAACGACAACAACCGGGACCAACGGCTTAACATGCCTTCCAAAGCACGGAAGTACCTGAAATGTCTGAAATATTTGACAATAAATTTAATATTTATAGAATTTTCGTAATATTAGACTATTTGCGTTAGAAAATGCTCAAATAAACTCAAAGATACGTAACGATAAAAAAAAATCTACCTCAGGCGGGAATCGAACCCGCGTCCTCCGCAATCCGGGCGGCTGCGTTGACCTGCGTTGAATTTTTTTTTCAACATTTCGTTATCTCTGATTTTATTTGAGCGTTTTCTAACGAAAATAACCAAATTTTACTAAAGCGTCTTATCTTAACTGAATGTTTAAAACATTGTATAAATAATTTTCATTCAGATCGCTAAGGCGCGAAATACACAGAAGCGATGTAAGATTCGGATGCGATCTGGATGTGGATCGGATTCGTTGTCCCTTCAAATCTTGTTCGTATAAAATGTATGAAAGAGATGCCTCGAAAATTACACAGAAAGGTTGCGGCGAGGATCCGCCGAAATCCGCCGGTCTAACCAATACCTCGCTCGGTGGCGGAGTGGTCAACGCAGCCGCCCGGATTGCGGAGGACGCGGGTTTGACTCCCGCCTGAGGTAGCCGTTATCTTTGAGTTTATAGAATTTGTTGGTGTATATAAACTCAAAATAGAATTATCTGAAATATATCAGATAGAACCTAATGAGAAGGTTTCAATTAATTATAAGGAAACACTAAATAATATTTTTTTTACACTTTTTATCGTTGTCATAATGAAAATTAATGCCATTGTGAGAGGGCTCAGCTTGTCTCATAATAGTAAATATTTGTTCCCAAATTTTTGAATAGATCAGCGTTTGTCCCTAGTCTATTGGTAGATAAGTTTCTAGATACTTGACGAACGCTTATACTATTCGATCGCTACCACAGAATATACATTATAGTTGAATAAAAATAAATAAGCAAGGAATGATGTTACATACTTACCTATTATTACCTATATTAGATTTTTACAATTACTAATTTAAAGTTCGCTAAATAACAGAGCGTTGACATAATTGCATGTCTATTGTTTAAAACATGTAGAAAGCAACGTCATGAAAAACCGAATGCAGGTTCCGTTTTCACGGCACAGCCTCTGGGGTCAGGATTTCGGAAATCAAAACCTTCAATTAGCTCCGCCCACTGCATCCGCTGCAACCAATCACTACCTCCCACCCTTGTCTCACCCTTAGAAGCACCAATAGCGAGCCAGAAACCTGGTGCTTTAATGGTTAGGGGTGCCACTGTAAAGAAGCATGTTAATTTGAACCTTTTGTATTCGAGTTAGCGTACCAAATACGGTGTTAGTAAATTTTAATAAAACATCCCTAGTCATATCTCGGTATGCTGTGCAGATATAATTATGATTTAGTCCGATTTCATATCTGTGGAGTTCCGGTCCGGTCGTCCGTGTGTCGTGTGTGTGTAGTGTGTTGAGTGCGTTGCTAAGGCGCAGTGGTTCTAGCTAAGGGTGGTGGTGAAAGGTATCAAGATTCATTTCCCGCTGATGTCATACGGCAGCGAGACGCCGCCTGTGTGGAGCAGCTCAGCAGTATGTGCCAATTGTAAACATGTTTTAGAATTATAATGCAGAGAAGTATTGAGAAAAAATAGATATATTTTCTTCATTTTCAATTAAGTATTAATTTATCGCCAAAAATTAAATAAAGTATATCCACACTAAGTCAGTACTATACCTAACTTCACGTCTATCTATACACACAGGATCCCACATAAGATGGTTTACGCATTTCTGTTTCCCATACCCATATCCACCACAAAACAGTGCCCATACAAACTTCCGAGTTTTACCCTATACCCATTTGCGTCTAGGCACTATATATTTAATCAACTCTTTATATGGCTATCTAACATACATATACGTTACATACTTACTTACATTAATGTATTACGTAGGTACTATCAACAAAATCAGCCGTATACCACCTTAAGAGCTATTTTCATTTGCATTTGCCCTGTCCAACATCCTTTTTAAACGTTTGCTACAACATCGCTCTATTGACTCAAAAATCATAAAAATGTGAAGACAGTCAAGATGTTAAAAGAGGGACGTTTTGTTTGTCGTTAATCAATGAAAACTAAAGGCGGAACGGGGTATGGCCACCACATGCAAACAATTTCTTTCTTTATAAACAGTTAGTCGTCATTGGTCAATGTCAAACAAAAGGCGGGACGAACTATGGTCATCTTGTGCAAGCAAAATTTTTTGAAAATGGTACTGCATCGGTTTTGTTCATAACATTCACGACTATTACTAGGGTTGCTACCTTTTTTTAGGACGAATAAGTATTTTTTCATTTTGTTGGAACAAAAATAAAGTAAGTACACATAGCATAAAAAGAGTATTCATTTATTTGTCCTTAAACACGTATTTTTTTGCTCTTTGCGACATTTAACAAATATTTGTATTTTCCATAAATAGTTTTACGTAAATAGAGTATTTTAGCGTACTTTATGGGTGTTGTGGATTATAAAGTACGCCTACATGAAAAAGAGGATAATACTCTATTTTAGAGTACGGGTGGCAACCCTAACTATTACCCTAAAAGAGTTAGTCAGAGACTAGACAATAGGGACCGCAGAAGCAGTCTACCGAGGGGATGGTAGTATTCTTTCACCGAACCTCGATTATTTATTGTTACATATTAATTTGACTATACAAATTTTATAGTCTTTAGCTAATATTATAAATGCAATAGTAAGTTGGTTTCCTATTGTATAAGAGCTACTCTAAATTTGGGAAGAAAATATCAACTGTTCCATACATTTAGGTCGAATGGTAAGTAAGTACTTACTTCCAGTTTTGTATGGAATAGCCGATTTTTTAAACACATTTTAAGAAATGTGTTTTTACACACTAGGATCTTCCTGTTAATTCTTAAAAACCCTGTTAAAATCCTATTAAACTTAATTCTTAAAAATAATAGCACAATACATTTTTTTTTACATATAGGTACAATAATAACGACTATTATCCCCCAAGGGTTGGTCAGAGAATAGGCAATGAGGACCGCAAAAGCAGTCCTCACCATAGTCCACTTTTCACCAAATCGCGACTGCACATGTGCTCACCGTGACATGACAGATGGTGAGCCCATCGCCGCTCAAAGCTGTTGGATGTAAGTACATATGTGCAGTCTTTAGTCCGTTAGTCGCCCTTTACGACACCCAACCCAAGGGAAGAGAGGAGTAGTATTCTTTCGCACACCCTTTTTTGGTACCTACAGATTCTGTAATTTTAGTAGATAACAATTATGTACATGCTACGAATTAAAGCTGATTGTAGGGGCATTTATTCTTATATATTATTAAAGCTGCAAATTTTTCAAAATATTCTAAAGGCGCGATCTTGCTTGCTTTTGTAATTATTTCAATAACGCATTTATTTTTTCTATTAATTATATTTTCAATATTCTTTGACCGCAGGTTGATTTTCAGTTCAGAAAATACAGTTTGTGTAATTATTTTATCCCGAATTGATACTCTTTTATTCAGTACCTACCTACCTACCAACTGTATAAAATAATAAATATAATTTTAGTAGCATGTGGCGTATAAAGGAACACTGCCGGGTAAAGGAAAAATAAATAATAAAACTACGTAAAAGTTCGTTCGTTTTATTATTAAAATTAATTGTCGTATCAATAAATAATATTTTGCTTTAAAATTTAAAACCATAGTTTTGTCTACTTGATCCCCAGCTACTTCATATAAAAATTCCAATAAAAAGTGTAATCCCAAAATGTTTTTGACGACATAACATATATTTCTGCCCTAACACGAATCTGCCATAAAAAGAATCTGCCGTAACCAGAATCTGCCTTTGATTGATGATTTTTGTGTAAAATGCCCATTTTCGCATTTTGTAGTAATTATGCAGTTGTATTATTTTATCGTTTTTATCTAAATAGGATAACAAATTTGTGCATAATATTACAAATCTCCATTCTGTGAGCATAAGTTGAATTCGGACGGCCGGCGCATCGCATTTTGTAGAAATTTTGCAGTTGTATTTATCGTTTTTATCGAAATAGGATAATAAATTCATTATAAAATCTTTATTCCTCATGAAGTAACAATTACTCTGGTATAAATTTTGCTAAATAGCATTATCGTAGATAGGAGATATTCACAGTTAACTTATAGCGATATTCGAAGTTTTTTGGTTTAGAATAAGATTTTTTTCCTATATAAAATCAATGATATCTAAAAATTCCGAGGCCGCTACGCACTATTCGATAATATAAGAGATAAAATTATATTTTTTTTATTTCACTGAACTACTGTTCAGTTCAATCGATGAGCTCAAAAAAAGTGCCTTCGCGCACTTTATGAAAGACTTTCTCTGCAATTTTGGATTTAATTAAAAAGTTAAGCAAAATTTACAAAAAGCGAGGCCGCTACGCACTATTCCATTAGCTATTCTATACTTGTCAATAAATCATAATTGTTAATGTATTTTGGTTTCTGAGATCCATAACGCCAAAATTGGCCATTTTACGTAAAAATCACAGTCGAGATGTAATAGGCCTCCTAACGGATAATAAAGGTAAACTTTCGATTTTCATTTTAAACTATAAGCACTTTTGACTCTCGGTCGAAACGTCGGATTTTATAAAAAGGTATGAGTAGGATGCCTTTTCTAATTAGTTAACATTAATTCCGGTGTAAATATTTTTATAGCCAGTTCCTTAGTGGTAGAGAAATCCGGATAAAGCGCGCTTCCTTCGGCCTTATCGTCACTTGCCATCAGGTGAGATGAAGGGCAAGTGCTTACAGTAGAGGATAAAAAATATATATTTTGTATACAATATTGAGACATTCATTTACTCAACATCATGATTAACGTAACGGGTCAATAAAAGAATACTACCACACCCTCCCTTCCCTGTCGTAAAAGGCGACTAACGAACTAAAGATTGCATATACAACCAACAGCATAGTGCGGCGATGGGCTCACCACCGGTCAGGCTGAGCACATGTGCAGTTGGAACTTGGTGAAACGTGGACTGTGCCAGTGGACTACTTTTGCGGTCATTGCCTGGTCTCTGAATAACTAACCATTCGGGGATAATAGTCGTCAATTTATGTATGTACTAGCGGCCGCTCGCGGTTTCACCCGCTCCCTGTTCCCGGGGGAATATCTGGATAAAAAGTATCCTATGTGTTAATCCAGGTTATAAACTTCTGTATGCTGAATTTCATTAAAATCCATTTAGTAGTTTTTACGTGAAAGAGTAACAAACATCCATCCATACTTACAAACTTTCGCGTCTATAATATTAGTAGGATAGTAGGATGTATGTATATATGTGTATATGTATTAAGACTGAAACGTATCGGCAGGGCAGCGAGGTGTCCCCGTACGGGCCGCTGTGGGACGCGCCGCCGGCGCCCGTGCCCTACCCGGACATCCTGGCGTTCCCACCCGCCGATTTGGGTGAGTGTCTATCTATGTGACCTGCCTATCTACCCACTGACAGCTGAGTATTCTTCTTGATGGTCGGCCCGGTGGGTAAGTATCAGTATATTTCTACTACAGGGAAACACTAGGTCAGAGCTTGCGAGCATTTCTACATTTATGTGCCATTTTTTTATATTTTATGATCATCAGAAGGCTGAGTACACTCAACTCGTTCGTCACCAGAAAGCGCTGCTACTACGCGCTTTGCTTTTTAATTAGATTTTTTTGTTTTTGTGATGAGATACTTATGAAATCCAATCTCTCCTTAAGCGGCTGTCCATGAGGGAAGACCTGTGCCCAGCAGTGGGATGTTTATAGGCTGAAGATAATGATGATGTAAATCGATGCCAAACGCCTGCTCGAAAAGTTGGGGTCTCACTTCCCTCCTACTTTTATACCTACAAGTCTACAACTCTCTAGGCACGGTGCAATATGTTATAGGGTGTCTAAAACAAGGCTTTTTAGCCATCTAACAAGGTATGCCGCCGACAGACATGTTAAGGAGGATATTATCATCATGACGTTATTTCTTAATACAATTGGCTTGTTGCCATAGTATGGTCGGCAGCGGGGTGCGGCTGGCGCAGCTCCTACCGCTAAACACCCAGATGATGACGTCATCATCATCAGCCGAAAGCCGTCTACTGCTGGACAAAGGCTTTTTCCCACACGTCCGGTCTTATGCTGCTAGTATGGCCACTGACCTTTTCTCGATCGTCCGTTCACCTTGTCTAACAAGGTGAACGGACGGAGCGTGCCTACACTGTGTCATCCGGTCGCCGCTAAAGAACATTTCTGCCCCAACGGCCGTCGGTTCTGCTGTCATGTCCTGCCACTGCCACTAGAGTTTAGCAATCCTTTGCGGCATGTCGGTTGCCTTAGTTAAACTACGGATCTTCTTATTTCTCCTCCTTTCGATCCAGCAGAGAAACCCCGAACGTAAACCTTTGCCCTTTGAGTGACTTTGAGCCTTAAAAGACCTATAGTGAGCTACCCCGTCTTATCACTGGCCACAAACTTTATTAAATTTCTTCTGTTGCCCATAGTATGGTCAGAGGCCCAGTTTCTCCCGCTCAACGCCAAGGAGCAAGATGTTAAAGACATCATTATCATGACGTCATTGTGTCTTTATTCAATTCTTCTGTTGCCATATAGTATGGTAGGCAGCGGGCTGTGGCAGCCGCAGCTTCTCCCTTTCAAGAAAGTAAAGCCATCATTATCATGTCGTCATTGTGTCTCTATACCATCTTTCTGTTGCCGATGCCATAGTCTGGTCGGCACTCGGTAGCGGGATGCGGCGGTCGCAGCTCTTCCCGGTCAACGCCCAGCGGCCATCACCACGACGTCATTGTGTCTCTAACCATCTTTCTGTTGCCCTTGCCATAGTCTGGTCGGCACTCAGTAGCGGGGTGCGGCGGGCGGTCGCAGCTTTTCCCGGTCAACGCCCAGCGCGCGGCCATCATCATGACGTCATTGTGTCTTTATTCAATTGTTCTGTTGGCCGCAGCTCCTCTTGCAGTCATAGTGTCTCTATACCTTCTTTCTGTTGCCATAGTATGGTCGGCAGCGGGGTGCGGGGGGCGGAGTTCTTCCCGGTCAACGCCTAGCGGCAAGAAGCCACGGCGCCGCGTCGCGTCGGTGGCGCAGCGGCGCGCCGCCAACATACGCGAGAGGCGACGCATGTTCAACCTCAACGAGGCCTTCGACAAGCTGCGGAGAAAGGTATAGTTCTGCAGCAGTTATTAGTATGACATTAACGATAAAGGTGACGTTGTTAACATCCACGGGAGACGACGCATGCTCGGCAAGATGCAGAGGATGGTACCATGCGACATGAGACATGACATAAGTTTGAGGATGAAGCTGATGTTAGCGATGTTGTACTGACAGTGACAAACAACATGATGTGGAGATAGAAATATCACGTGCATGACTGTTACGTTTTCCTTTTCAATAATTAGAGAACACTGCAACCGATGAGTTTGACGTAAGCCTCCCTGTTCACCCACCAAACTGCATTGGGCTAGCGTAGTACCCACCACACTCAATCTCCCCATTTTCCATGAGGGAAGACTTGGGCCCAGCAATGGGACGTTTATAGGATGACGATAAAGATGGTAAAGATGAGTCGTGTGTTGGGATAGCGGCTCTCCAAAAGAAAACTACCAACCCCTCTCTTCTCTTGGGCGTCGTAAAAGGTGACTAACGGACAAAAGACTGCTTATACATCCAACAACATAAAACGGCGATGGGTTCACCACCTATCACACTGAGCACATGTGCAGTTTTAATATGGTGTGCCGTGGACTATGGCAGTGGACTGCTTTGCTGTCCTCATTGCCTAGTCTCCGACTAACCCTTTGGGGATAATAGTCATGAATCTCTGAATGTATGTATAAACATGAAGATCCCTTATTTTTATGAAAAAACGGGATTTTTACCATGTCTGAGTTGTTGGTTTTGAGTCAGGTTACTCAGACATGGTAAAAATCCCGTTTTTTCATAAAAATAATTGTAGTGACCATGAAAGTTTAAAATGTTATGAAGATCCTTGTTCAACATTCAGCTCATGAACACTCGTATGAGGATGAGGATCCCAAGATTTAGCTGAAAACTCTTAATCAACCCTTTCCTTTTCCTCTGTCCAGGTGCCAACGTTTGCGTACGAGAAGCGTCTATCGCGCATCGAGACGCTCCGTCTAGCCATCACGTACATCAGCTTCATGTGCGAACTGCTGCACGGCTCGCCGCCGCCCCATCACGCTGCACACCACCCGCTGCACCCCCCGAGACATGCGTTCGACGCTGAGGTGCCGTGGTGCGCGTAGTGGAACTTATGGAACTTCTTAAGGTGTTTCTAAATGTGCAATAGTTTTAAAATTATAAATCGCTGTAATTAAACAAAAATCTACGTACCTACTGCAGGAATGCCACTTCTTGCATCTTCGATTTTCGAGCGGTATTACATAGTACTTAAATAATTAAAAATTAAGTGAAATTGTAATTTATGTCGTTTTTCAGTTTCTAGTCTCAAGACCACCACCACCGGTGAGGTTTCAAAATCGTACTATTGTGCGTTTTTGCGATTCTTCCGGCACCACACGCTTGGCAAACCTCGGCAAGCCGTCATAAATTCAAACGTGTGGATAGAGCGTTTGCAGGCGCTTGTGGCCGATCCGTCGAACAAATCGGCAAGCGTGTGGTGCCGGCATTAGGTACCTCAGAAGCGGCTTAACACTTTAGTACCACATCATAGCACACCAAATCGCTCCAAAAAACCGCTGAGTAAAAATACCTAAATGTGTTTAGCTGTAGGCTTTGTCTATCTAATCAAAGGCTATATATAAGCTGGCAAATTCATAAATGACAGTCACATGGCATGCCGGAAACGGGGGAGGGTGGCATCTGCACACAACTGAGGGCCTAGGTACTCTTTAAGCCCTAAGCGAATTCGAAACTTCGTTAGCCTGTACTTTGTCGTACAATACACGCGCGCTGCTCTGTTTTTCACTCGCGATTGGCGCAGAACATGCACACTCAGCCTTGTGCGTCGAATTACGGGGGACTGAACTGGGGGCTTCACTGACTGACGTTCAGTCCTGCCACTCATGTGTTCCTACTACGCGGCCCTGCCGCCCGCGCAATTCTTTCCCGCCCCCGCAACCTTTCATTCCCCGTCCCGCAGGCCATGGAACTGCTGCACGTATGAGTTCTAGGGAGACTGGAGGTACCAACTCTTATAACAAAGTCATCTTGTCAAAGAAAAAATAAGGTTCTATAAAGTGGTATTTGTTTTATAGTAAGTTAGGTTACCTAGAATTACCTATGTAAGTGTCTTCCATTAGTACGTAAGTGATTTGTATTTAAATGAATTGATGAAATATAAAAAAATGTCCATCGGTCATTACGTAAAAGTCTTTAACTTAACTTGAAAAAATATCAAGTATACCATTTAGTAATTAAATCGTAATATTGGGCGGCTAAATAGCACGTGGTTAATAAATAGCTTCCGATAATTTTGCATAAGTCATATTAAAATTAAACCAATTTTGTACCTATTTATTTTGTTGTTGTGAAAACAAAAAAAAAAACATGTTAGATTTATGTACTTAAGTACTTACTTATTTACATAAGTAACTTAAAAAAAAATAGGAGGGTTTTTACTTCCTAAACTTAATGGACTTTAAATCGCAATAACTCACATAAAAGTTTTTTAAATATTTTGTACAAAATTTTAGATCTTTGTGTTTTACTGTAGCATGCAAAGCTTTAATATTGGCTCATTGGTTTATAAAAATTTGAACTGGAAAGTTTGTATGGAAAACGAAATTGCGTAATAAAAAATAATATTAACGCAAACTCCCCTTATACTCCAGCCAAATTCGATGAAGAATGTTTGTAAACAGATTTCTTTGTGCAAATATAGTTTTACTCGTATTTCTACTTTTTCTCGAGAGAAATTTACAAGAAAACAGTAAACTATGGTTATGCTTACCATAATTTTGGAACTCCAAACTGGGAAAGAAGCGAAAGACCAAAAAAAACGGTGACGCTGAAGATAAAACACATTACTTAGGCTCTACCAAACAATGATTTATATTGTTATTAAAAAAACAGATGTGTAAATAAAGTAAAGGAAAGATACCTACCCACAGTACCGAAAGGCCGCTGAAGCAGAAAATTACATTGCTTTAGTTATTAATTACTGAGTTACTTGAGTTACTTCTGTGGCATATACACTGGACTGCAAAAATAAGTACTTATCACACTTTTAAAATTTCCTTTTTTTCTAAACTATAGAAGTTAGAGATTTAAAATAAAAAAAGTTTTATAACAATTTTTATCAGCTTTCTTTGATATAGTTTCAAAGAAAGCTCATACATTAGTGACATTTTTAAGTCTTGTGTGTCTTGTTTATCTTGTGTAATTAAAAAGTGATTTCAATTTTAAAGTGTGACACTTATTTTTGCAGGTCAGTGTATGTGTGTGTGTGTTCGTTTTTCTTAATACACGTTCCAACGGTTAACTGGGACAATACCAAACCAGCCGGGACGCCGGGACCAATTCTTGAAACCGGGACAATCCCGGTCAAACCAGGACGTATGGCAAGCCTAGCTATGGTGTCTTTCTTCTGAAAAACAGTAAACATCCGAGTGAAACTAGATATTTAAGAAATACAGTAATCTGTTTACAAACATTCTACATCGAATTTGGCTGGAGTAGGTACCTACTTAAATATCAAACGATCCATTTCGATTCGTTAGATTCGTTAGCGTTTGTCGTTAGTAAATTGGTAGACAAGTTTAGAGAAAGCTACTTGGCGAATAATACTGATACTTATTACACGTGGTCACGGCTGCATGACTGCTACTAAAATTGTAAATGATAATTTTCAATTTATAAATAAATAGATTACATATAATTTGCCCTCCAATATTTTATTATCTAGTCAACAAAGATGATATATAAGTGTACCTGTAAATATTAATAAATATAAAATATTCTAAAATAAATCTGATTTCTGAAAATATCCATTATTTTATTTTATCGGAAATAGATCTATGGATCCAGTCATGCAATACGCGCGCAAATCCAATGCGCGCGCAATGCTTGCAAATTTTTCACTAGCAATTGGCATAGTACACAGCCGTGTATATACGACACATTACGAATAGACAGGGTCACCATTTGCTACTTGTCTAAGCCATATGTAACTCCTGCTCCTGCGGTATGTCATGGCTCAATTCCCCCATGTGCTATTGTCCATGTGGGAAGCTTTTTGTCGCGTAGCGGTGAAAGAATACTACCACCCTTTTCTTCCCTTGGGTGTCGTTAAAGGCGACGAACGGACTAAAGGCTGCACATACATCCAACAGCATAGAGCGGCGATGGGCTCACCACCTGTCACGCTGAGCACATGTGCAGTCGCTATTTGTTGAAAAGTGGACTATGGTAGAGGACTGCTTTTGCGGTCCTCATTGCCTAGTCTCTGGCTAACCCTTCGGAGATAATAGTCGTGAATATATATTATGGGAAGGCAGCCCAGCAATGGGGTGTTGATTATAGGTCAAGCCGAGAGTAGACGATCTCAGAGAGTCTATAAAATATATTACTAACACTACATCTAGGGTTGGTAATATTTGTTGTTTTGCGTTATTAACGCTCAATTAAATTCGAAGGTAACGAAACATTGAAAAAAATTACTACACACCGGTCATGAACCTACAGGGTGTCCCAAAAAATAGGGTCAAGCGGAAGCCCAGAGGTAGAGCAGCCCTATAGAGGCACCCAAATCACCCCCATGTACTTATGTTCCGCGATTTTCAATATTTTCGGACAATGATTTTTTGATAAACTGTAATTTAAAAACTTCTTCAGTTAATGTGACCTGAAAATATGCCTGATATTGCAGGCCCATGTAAAAAAATACTTTTCCTTAAGAGGGTTTACACTGAAAGAACAAAAAGGTTCATTTTGCACGGGTTGGCGACACATTAGTTGAATTAACAAAGTGATGGGTTAAAGCAACATGAACAAATTGTTGTTTTCACAGAAAAGTTTTTGTTGATATGAAAACAGTTGTTTTTACCTATTTGTACATGTTGGCGTAACAATTCATGCATAATTCAATAGGTTATTGTTGATTCTACTGTTCAAGTTGTTGAAATAACCATTTTTAAAGTTAAATTTACAAAATGAATACGTTAAAACTACAAAAGATATATGTAATAAGTTCAAATTACCGTAACTGATCAACAATACAGTTTTTGTTCATTCAACAACACTCAAGAGTAGGTGCTACGAGTATATTAACCCTAAAACTTTGATGAAATATGGTATACCCAACTAATAATTTCTTTCCGTGTACGCATTTCGGTTTTCCATACAAACTTCCAAGTCGAAATTTTTAAAAACCATTAAGCTAATTTAAATGAAACTTTGCATGCTAAAGTAACATACAGAGATCTAAACAGTTTGTTAAAAACATTTTTAAAAAACGTTTAAATAACTGAGTTAATGCGATTTTAAACTTTCTATAGTGAACTTTAAATCGCAATAACTCAGCTAAATAAACCTTTCTAAAAAATGTTTTCAACAAACTATTTAGATCCCTGTATTTTGTTTTAGCATGCAAAGTTTCATTAAAATTGGCTTATTGGTTTTTAAAAATTTCGACTTAGAAGTTTGTATGGGATATTGCGTAAACCCTCTTAACTATTAGAGTCACAGTGACCAATAAAGTATTCTAACTTGAGTTTATCAAAGTTTCTAAGTTCGAAAACTATTAAAAATCGCGGAACATATAGGGGGTTGGATGGGGGTGATTTAGGTGCCCATAGAGCTACCGCTTTACCTCTACGCTTCCGCTTGACCCTATATCTTGGGACACTTGTGTACTAGTAACATGCCTGGGGTAGATTTTTTAAACGATTCGTTATCTTCACGTTAGTGTTTTCAATGTATGGTGATTCTAAACCATTTCCACAGAAGAGAAAACACGCTAAGTTAGGAATCAAAGGCGGAAGAGCTTTTCACGTTTCTAACACAAAACGTACTGATAGCGGCCAAAAGTCCACTTAATTTTCCCTGAAAATATGATAAAAACTAAACATATACAAATATTGAGTTTAGATATTCGTGGTATTTTTATGACTTGTCCAAGATCATTGGATGACACAATAGAGTAAACATCAAATGTAAGATTAGAATAACATTGTTAACTAATGTTACTATTAAATAATTAGTGTGTAAGTATGCTTTTAGCCTAAGTGACTCGTCATCAGTGGTCATCAGGTACCCTGGACTTTCGCCACTAATTACCTGCATATAAGACAGTGTTTCGTAGTGCAGTGGATAGTATAACTTTGGCAGCGGAACTGATTATTTAAAGATATTATACAAAGTAACGAGTTGAAAGGACTTACGCACATACGTGATTTTGTGATAGTTAGTGTTATTGTGGAGATTGGGTGAAGATGCGGTGGATTATAAATGTGAGTACTGTTTGTCTTTTATTAAATATTCATAGAAATGAAACACTTTTTTACGGACTAAGTCGCGTTTAATTTACTATATTACATAGTTTTTTATATTATCCTGACGTGGTGACAGGGATAACATAAAAAAACTACGTAATACAAACGGCTGCTCGCGGTTCCCGCGTGGTTCCCGTTCCCGTAGGAATATCGGGATAAAAAGTATCCTATGTGTTAATCCAGGTTATAAACTATCTGTATGCCGAATTTCATCCAAATCCATTTAGTAGTTTTTACGTGAAAGAGTAACAAATATCCATACATTCTTACAAACATTCGCGTTTATAATATTAGTAGGATAGTAAATTAAACGCGAGTTAGTGCGTAAAAAAGAGTTTTATTTCAATATCGCTCGCTTAAACCTCAGAAAACAATATAAAATATTTGTAATTTTACTTTTAACTCGATGAATTTATTGCCGGTGGTGTCGAAGACTATTCATATTAATTTTTGATACAACTTGATTAGCCTTAATAAAATAAGTTACTGAACTTAACAAATATTCAAAAACTTTTTCTCGAAGTTTTGCATTTCGCTACATTATATTCTCAATCATTCTTGCATTGTTTTTTATTAAATTTTGTTTGTCGACTTTGCGATCTCGTACTTACTTATAAAGAAAGACACAAGTTTTTTCTATGTAATTTTTGACTTCCAAACCGACTACAATTTATCATTTGTATTTAAATACATAATTAATTTTATGCAAGTTTACCGAATTTTAGCTAGATATAAGATAAGAAAGTAAATAAGATTTAAGCAGTTAATTTTCTTTTCGCAAATCATATCTGCAGCTGGAAACGGTTTCACATTTTCTTTTACTATTGTCGTCAGCTGATCGGACAGTTTTGTATGGGAGGTTGAAATTTTTTGTAATTTTTGCACATAGGTCTCTTGGGGAAAGTTGTTCAGTTTCATGAGTGAAACTTACCATTAATTGTTTTTGTATTAATTAAAATTAAGGTTGTAGATATACTTTTACCATATTTTGAACCTTATTCAGTTGTAATAGGATGGAAAACCAATAAAAAATATTTAATGCTGTACCAGTTACAGGGTTAAAATCACGTCGATTCGTTGCTATTTTTAAAAGTGCCAAACAAAGAAACAATATACTTTCCATTTCAGTTAAGACTAAGCATTCGTATTCATTAGGTCAAGTTGCACGTAACAGTTTTGGCTGTTATATATTTTATTAGTTAAAATGCTTTAATTATATTCCCGAGCACACGTAACTGCGTTCTGAGCTGTTGACTGCTTGGTGTTTAATGCACGCCATTTAAATACATTAACCGCCAAAATAATCAGAGTGTTTCGTAAAATTTAGACGTCTTTATATATCTGTATTGTAAAGACGTCTAAAAACGGCTTAAATGTTGTTGTAATAATAATGTTTTATATGTACCTATAACTAGCGACCCGCCCGCGCCTTAGTTCACGCTGACTTAGAAAGAACGTCATAGTTCAGCCATTTAAAAAAATATATTTACATAATATAAACAAAAACTATCGTCAGTTAACTGTCTATCTTTTAGTGAAAACGCATAAAAATCCATTGCGTGGTTTAGGAGAATAGGCGGTGCCACAAACAGAGGAAAACGGCGACTTTACTTTATAATATGTTAATATGTAGGTAATGATAATGATAGTAAAAAGCGCCAAGGACAACTAATAGTATGAGATCAACTTGAAAAAGTCGAAAAAAGGTTGCTTATTCAAGAACCTTTAATCGCCTGTGTGATCTAGTGGTTAGACAACCAGTATCGGACAAAGTTCTCGTGATCAATTCCCAGAGGGCTCTATAGATATTTAGCATGCTTGGTAAATAATAGATATACCTAGTATTATCCCGCAACTGGGCCATCCTAGGGGCCGCCCATTAATCACGTGATGTTATCTAAGCATTTTTTAACCCTCCCTAAGGGGGAGGCCCTTGCACGAAATGATGCTCGAAAGGGGGGGGGGGGGGGGGATAAGGTTTTGTGTGTACTAAGAATGCAAATGCCTCGGTAACCGAGTTGTAGAGCGCTTATGTAGGGCCCGGGTATAATTGACCAACCCGGAACCTCCGAATGTCGAACCAAAGTTAGGCAAAATGTAATTCATATTTTCGGGGGTTAGGACCATTGAGTTATAATGTACTACGTACTAGAGGAGCTAACCCAAGCAAACCACGTGTTCTATTTTTTAAAGTTTAAACAAAAGTGCGCTGCAGCGCTAAAATAATAATTTATCTTCTTTTTGAACAATCCAAACATACAGCGCTTGAACGCTTCTTTTCTCGCGACCAAAAGGTCTAAAGCGCCGAAATATGGCCGCCGCTTATGTCTCGGCGATTTGATAAAATAATTAGTCAAATGCATGTTAGAGCGATAATTTAGTGCGTATTTACAGGTAAAAAGTGATTCGTTTAGTTTTTATTTGTATTTTCTGAATTCTTTAAGCAGTAGGTACCTTAGACATGAAGGCATATTATTAAAATAAAATACACACGTATTGTTGCGTGTAGCGCCTGCCACAGACTAATATAGTTGTTGGAGCGAGTTGGCTCTAACACGTGTAGCAAACAATCTAGTTGTGACGTCTTCTCTAGTACGTAGTACATATAACTCAATGGTTAGGACGGGGTTTGTGATCACCAGCTTGCACTTGGCAAGCGTGGTGATGAAGCCAATAAAGCCAATACTCATCAATTGAACTGATAAGGGGCCGTCCATTAAACACGTGATGTTATTTTAGCATTTCTTAACCCTCCCTAAAGGGAAGGCCCTTGCACGATATTGGATACGTAGTGAGGTTTATAACTAAACCCCACCCAAAATGACGTGTATTTTTAACACGCTTTTATTAGGTCGACCTGTATGTAACAAACTATGTAATGGAATCTAAGGTAACTAATTTAACCATCTTCCAAGGGTCGTAGCGTAATGAAAATTGGCGGCTGTATCTAGTTCTGATGACAATACAATAATATGGTACTGTCGAACTGATCTGCTGATGGAGCCGGAACATATGAACTGGAACTTCATGATGGAAAATCGTATCATAGCTGTTTTGGATTTCTTAGAAAAGTCTTGTAAGAACTTTGACCACGATTAGGTTTCAAGGTCTGATGATGAAGCCGGAAGATAGGCACTGGCATTTCATGATAGAGTATCGTATCGTAGTCGTGTTTGTACTTGTGAGAAAGGCCACGTAATGGACTTTGAACACGATCAGGTTTCAAGGTTAGATCAAAAAGTATAAAATGAATTAATAGTTTAAAAAACACTAGAAAAACACGCTTTTATAAATGCACGTAAAAACCAAAAATAAAATATGGATCGTTCAAGTTATCTCTATTTCTGGGTTGAAGTGTAAAGTATGTGCTTTTAATTATAATATTTGATTGTAAAAGCGTGGGGCGCTGGAACAGGAAAGACTTTCTTGTTAACAAATACTAATATTAACTTCCTGGCGGAAGCTGCATGAGGTCGCACAAGAGCATAACGTTTATGCCGCCAAAGGGTTACCAAAGGGAACCAAAGATATCTCGTCCACGAACAAGAACTCTCCATACTGCCACTGTTGACGCATTACCCTTATGTACTTGATTTCCTGAAAGAAGAGGCTTTAAAAATGTCGGTGAATGTCGCATCTCCTCGCTGCTGGCGCATGTTTTGCCTGTGTTCGACAAACTGTTACTTTGAACAGACTGTTTAATGTAGAGCCACCTATTTATTAGTCGTGCTGCAACTCCAGTTAGAGCGCCAATCTGTGTAACCTGCTTCCCGTAACATCGCTTAACTTGATTTCTCAGCAAGTTGTACAAAAGTCTTTCCTTTTCCAGCGCCCCACGCTTTTACAATCAAATAAGTATTATAATTAAAAAAAGCGTGTTTTTCTAGTGTTTTTTAAACTATTAATTTATTAGTAATTACAAGGAATTCTAACCTGGTTAAGTGTCTTTAGGTTATAATTTTGAAATACCTAATCTGTTACAGATTTTCTTATTATTTTGATCTCATTTTCACTTTAACCGTGTCCCGTAGCGGTGAAAGAATACTACCACCCCCTCTCTTCCCTTGGGAACGGACCATAGACTGCACATACATCCAACAGCATAGAGCGGCGATAGGCTCACCATCTGTCACTCTGAGCACATGTGCAGTCGCTGTTTGGTGAAAAGTGGACTATGGCAGAGGACTGCTTTTGCGGTCCTCATTCTCTCAGAGACTACTCTGACTAACCTTTTGGGGATAATAATCGTAATTATATGTATGTATGTTATATAAGTAAATTAAAAGCTTTTTCTCTAATAAAAGTTCTTCGTAAACATGATGATATTTAAATTAACGAAACCTCATTTGTTCTTTTTCAGTGCACAATATTGGCGGCAATCGCAGCGACAGCATTAGCAGCACAACCAGAAAATCCGCCACGACCACCAAGAAGTTTAACACTCATCAAGGACCTGGTCTCATCAAAATTGTTCGGCAGCGAAGAGCCGGTTGCTGTACACCCAAATTACAGAATATTCCGAGTACCTGGATACGACAACATATTAGTTAAAGCAGTACCAAAAGTCCCGTTAGCAGTGGAAGCAGTGGTAGCTGACCCTCAGTCAGTACAAGTACATCCATCTATAGCACTAGTAAGCTCATATCTGGGCACAAACTCACAAAACGAAACCCTGTTTGCATTAAAAGGTGTAAAGAATTTACTACAGTCTGGTATTCTAGAGACACAGGGTAACGCCTCTGTCAGTTATGGACCTGTACAGATTCCAACGGCCATAATAGAACCTACTAAAGATGTTGTTTACACACGCAGAGTATGCACTACTTGTGCTTATCCATCAATTCAACATGTTGTTCCCATACCATATGCACCTATTGTAGAAGACATCCGCAAACCAGTCAGAGTTCCTTTACCGGATTTACTGTATCCAACCAAATATTCTTACAAGCAAATACACCATGATGTAGTGACTTCCTACATGGCGAATGACAACAAAAATGTTATAATTACTGAGAGTCAGGCTCCCGTACGTTTACCGCCTTACATAAACAGTAGGTTTCAAGAAGTTTTGGCTTTGGGTATTAACACCGTTCCCGTTAATGCTGTGCCTCGTATGCCTGTCTATGTAAGTCAACCTTCACCTTTCGCCCCGTTTTACGATGTCCCGGAACCAGTAAATCCGTATGGACCAATCAGAGTGGCACCAGCGCCTGTACCCATCAATTATTCATACAAACATTTACACCATGATGGTTCTGTGACAACACACTTAGGATCTGGAAATGTAAAAGAAAACAAAGGCGAAAGATCTAATGTTTATTACTCTAGTGTGTACCAACCACCAGCACTACTAACACCATTTATCGAAGATTCTAATGTTCCAAGGGTACCAGTTAATCCTTATCTGCCTATGAAAGTAACTCCTGCCATTGCGCCTACTAATTATTCTTACAAACACTTACACAATGACGGCACTCTGTCTACGTTTTCCGGTAACCGTAATGTGGAAGAAGATGATAGTAAAAAAGTAACGGTACCAGTTCATGTATCCGGAACGTATCAACCTACACCGTTTGTTCCTATCAATGATGTGCCGTGGATACCAGTTCATCCTCAACTACCAATGAATGTGGCTCCTGCAAATGGACCTTCCGTTTATTCTTATAAGCATTTACACAATGATGGTATAGTGACACAGTATTCCGGGTCTGACGTAGTAGAAGAAAGTAATCAAAGACCTGCTATAGTTTTACAAGGAATAAGCAGTCCTGACCCACTTCCTGTTTTTCTAGCAAATCGTATCCAAAACGCAGCAGCGACAGCATTGAATTATAATTATCCACCTCCAGCAGTGGTTGACAAGGCATTATACGGACCACATATACCGGTTTATCAAGAATCATATCCAGTATTATTACAGCATTTATCGGGTCCTGGGGTTAAACCATTTAATCCCCACTTTAACGATGAAGTAAAAGTTAACTTTGATGGACAACAGCATTCAGGGCATACTGTTTATCATAACGTACCATCGGGACATTCTTTTAAAACTATTCATGAAGATGGAACGTCAACTGTTCATTTTGATTCGGGACTTGTCCAAGAAAATATTGAAAAACAGAAATTGGAAGGCATCACTAATAATTTCAACGGAGACTATTATAACTCTGCTTTATCTTCCTCCAGCAAAGCAACAAATTGCATTACTGATACCCATGTACAGAATGTTGCACATCAATCAGTACAGTCGCAAGAAAATGGAGATTCTAATACAGGTGGCTTTTCCTTCACGGCAGTGCATAACGATAGTTCAGTAACAGCTTTTTCGGATTCGACAATAGTACAGGAAAACAATGAGTCAGCAACAACACCTAGAAAAGTACCTACTACAACCAGAAGACGTCTAAGAAAACCGACTAGACCTTCGCAAAATCATCCTACTGACGTTCACCGAGGATCTGACGAACTACAGAACAATTCGCACTTCCAAACTGTCACTTCACAATATACTTACAAGCAAATAAAGCACCACAATCCAAATGATTTAGCAGTCGGCCGAGTAGGAGACACACCAAAATTAGATGGACAAATAAATGTGCAAGTTGAAGCTGACGATGTAGCAAGTGTGACGTCTCGCCCTTACATCAATACTTCGCCATACAATAATAAGAAAGGCGAAGATAGTGTTTCGATAACGCCTAGTCATTCCGTTTATGTACCACCCTCAACAGTTCCAGGATCTACGTTAAGGCCAGCCTTAGCAGTTACAACGAAGCCCGTTCCTCGTTTTTCATATAAACATAGGCATAGAGTTAATACAAGTAACGGAACAACAGTCGATTACAAAACTAAAACGTCATCGAATTCTAAAGGTTCAGAACATACTAGAGCCTTTTATACAACAGAGGCTGCCACTTCAACCAGTGCTATATCTCTAAGTGCAAATCCAATTGTCGTTCTGCCAGATGAGCAAATATTTTCTTATAAGCAAGACAAATCAGATGGCTCGTCGGTAACCGTTTTAGGTGATAACAAAAACAAAGTGATAGTGGTTGAAGATAATAAAAGTGAGGGTTCTTCTAATCGTGGAGACATTCCTGAAGAGGCATATTGAAATTGAACATTTTAGATAAACAAAAGATCTCTTAGCGTTTTTAAATTTAAACACAATCTGTTTAAGTATTTATTTATTGTTAGTTATAGCTAGTGTATAATTAAATTATAAGTACCTATAATTGTAACAACGATAAATTGTAATTTTTGTAAAGCAATAAATTTATTTATTACACATCTCGAGCCTCTTTATTATTTCATTACAACATAAAGTCGGCGGTAATTATTATCCTGAATACAATAGTTTAACAGTTTTCAAATTCTTCTTATCCAACAACATTTCAATATAATATGTTTAAGGGTGGATTCGACCAAACTGGAATAAGACTTACTCCGAGATTAGTCCATACAAATTCGGCGTTTAATCTAGGTATAAGACCTTATTCCAGTCTTGTCGAATCCACCCTAAGTAATATATTTTGATATAAGTAGGTATATCATCATTTAGAATTACAAGCTTCATCCTTTATGATAATTTGCTTAATTGATACATTTTCATAAATCAGCACCTGTTTAACATAAATAACAACTAATTTAAAACAACTTCTTCGGAATTAGACATTTTACTTACTTACAATTATTTGCAACGCAAAAACCTGTTGTTCCATCATTTGGTCACTTTTGATTTCTTCTGCCATGAACCAATAATAAGTGGTCCATGGTTATGAAAAAGATATGTATGTCACAGGGCTATGATAAAAACAGAGAATTGGTCAATTCCCTAGGTGATTTGATCAAATCACGAGGAGGTTAAAATAACAACACGATTTTATCATTTCCCTAAACAAATCTAGGGATTTGAACAAAACAGAACTGGTTCCGTGAAATGACCAAAAATATGTGACCTACAGGAGTAGGGCAGCTAGTATTTCTGTTGTCTATTAAAAAAAATAACCTCGAAACGTCTTAAATTTCTATCTTATCACTTGACCTACAGGAGTAGGGCAATTTATGTTCTAGTGGTGTTTAAATCCCTAGATTTGTTTAGGGATATGATAAAATCGTGTTGTTATTTTAACATCCTCGTGATTTGATCAAATCACTTAGGGAATTGACCAAATCTCGGTTTTTATCATATGACTGCGACATGTACATTTCTAGATGTTTAGATAATTTTAGAAATAATGTTTTTAAAATTAGTTTGGCTTTGTTACTAGCGGTTCTAAACTAACCCTTATCCAATTGTACATAAAATTCACTTGTCGCTTTGTTCGTAGTGAAGTCATCATTTAAGTAATTTACTTTTTTGTTTAATTCGATTTTGCGCTTCTCTTCTCAATCAGTAAATTCATTTTTTAACGAAACTTTTTTAAGGTACGACTTTAGTTTCAAAATGATCAAGTTTTTCACTGTAATAAGGTTACCTAGTTTCCAGATTAGTCAATAAAAATATTTTTAGCACCCGCGAAAATAACCATCACTACCTAACTTCTTGCATAGAGATTCCATGTTTTGATGTCACTGTAATGCACTATGAGATAGCAATTTATGTTTACTTTAATTCATTAAATGGTTCATGTTACGTTATCTTCTAGGTCAATGGTTCTGATACAGTCGCGTTCCTTGGCATGTTGGCATCGCGTCGTCCGTCCTGTCCTGTCAAACTTCCGTGCAATAGGCATGCTACCAGAATCTGTGTTTGCACGCTTTTGATAGATGGCGCTTCTAGCATGCATTTTCACTAGTTTACGTTAATTCTAGGCAGATCACTTTTCAGATGTTTCATGCATTTTTATCCGACTAGTACACACAAAAAAGACTTTATTTTACAAGAACATTTTTTCTGAAATACAAGACACGATCATATCGAATAGGTAGACTATGCGAAAATATCTTCTCACAGCACTCTCTCTGTACAGAAAAGTGTAACATGTACTCGTAAATGTAACAGCTGGCGTAAATGTTAACCTTCATTGCAAAGGGTTTCCTCCACCCGCAACGAGGTGGCGCTGTTAGATCACTTAACAAGTTGCAGTAGATCACTTTATGGTGCTTAATCATCTCATAAAATTTATGTTAAAACTAATAGTCAATGTCATTTATTACTAGAAAAAGTCGTTTGGACGTACAGTTTTTTCTTTTTGACGTTTATTTAGTTCACACAGCGCTCTCTCTGTGCAGAGTGAGTGTAACATCGGGCGGCGGAGCGTCCCAATGCTCCCAGATTGCGTGCGGTTTTCTTCGCCGGTCGACAGATGGCGCTGACTGTTCTTCCAACGCCGAGCCGTCGGAGTAGCCACTGCTGCAGGAGCGGAGGCTGCATGACGCGCGGACTTTGTTGTCTGGAAATAATGAAATGTTGAAGTTCAGAATTATTTAATTAAAATGTTGTAGGTCTGTGGCATTGTTGTAGAAAGTTGTTTCTAGTTAACAAGAAACAAACTTCACTGTTAATGTGGTTAGAGTAAATACGTTTTTTTAACATAGTCAACATGTTGAGTGTAGGACTTTTTAGAACACAGGATATATCGCAGCATAATCTGTGTTCTAATCATACCATACTCATTATTATGAGTATGGTCTACTCCGATCTACTCAAAGACATACTATATTTCTTTGGATTTATACTGTGCAGTCAGCCTCAGAAGCAGCTTAACACTTTAGTACCACGTCACACCAACTACCTGCGTTCAACATAATGGTTGCACGAGCACGATCGCTCCGAGCGAGTTGGGGTGACATGGTACTAAAGTGTGGTTTTAAAATCAGAAGTCTGAGTTGGTCGAGAGTGTCAGTGCAAATATAAAATTTGTGAAATGTGAAGAGAGACTGTCCTTTCGTTCGTGACGAAATTGTCCGGCCCAGCCCGTCCCTCCGTCTGCCAAGCGCCAAAGTATTCCATTGTAACTCACCAGCGATGTCGTCGATGGAGTTCCTGGTGACGTTATCGAGCTGCAGCACACAGCGCCAGCCGCACCTCCTGAGCCGGAGATGAATAACAGTACACCAGACAGCTTTCTTTACATACACGCGTTAACGTTTAAGTAAAAGAGCTCTAATACCAAGCAAGCCGACATCTCCATGACTTAGCAGTGCTACAGTTGCTGTAATATGAAGGGGTCTGGTGGTGCAGGGCTGTTGTAGTGACTTAGCCGTGCGGCAGCCGCCGTAATGTGAAAGGGTCTACTGTAGCGTTGTAACTCACCCGCGATGTTGTCGATGTAGTTCCTTGTTACGTCATCGAGCTGGAGCACCTGTATGTCAGGCGCGCCCTTGCCGCGCGGCCGCCGCGCCGAGATCTGGAACAGCCTACCAGACAGCGCTGCTATGGCGCGACCACTGCGCGACGTAACGCATTTAAGTGAAAGTGCTCTAAAGCCGACGGCTTTGCGACTTCCCCGTGCTGCAGCCGCTGTAATATGAAGGGGTGTGCTGGTGCAGGGCTGCTATAGCGTTATAACTCACCCGCGATATTGTCGATGTAGTTCCTAGTGACGTCATCGAGCTGCAGCACCTGTATGACCGGTGCGCCTTTGCCGCGCGGCCGCCGCGCCAGCCGCACCGCCAGCGCCGTGGAGATGAGGAACACTCCCACCAGCACCGCCGCCCCCAGGGATATGCCCACGTCCTTCGACATCACGACTGGAATATGGGAATAGGGGATAATAACGTGGTTGTACTGCGAATGTCAAGTGACTTGAAGATTTGAAATTTTGAGTTACATTTAAAAGTTCAGTTACAAATAAAATCGTTGGATGTAAGTAATATGTTTTTTCATGAATTAGGGCCGAAATTATACTACCTTTTAATTTTAATGAGTTTTCTCAGACGAAAGAACACAAAAAATGAGTCGATTTGTCATGTAGTGTTAACTCAAGGTATTCGGAATCACATTATGAAATATTTCATTAACGATTACTTCAAGTGGTTTTAATTTGGTCAACATCCATCAATCAGATCTGTGTGGTAGCGAGAATACACCAAACCATCTCTTGCCCTGGGTTTCGTAAAAGGCGACTAGCGGACTAAAGACTGCACTGCACATACATCCAACAGCATAGATCTGCAATGGGCTCATCACCTATTACACTAAGCAGTACTCATACAGTGACTCGGTATAGCGAAAGTTGTTTACCGGGGACGATCGCATATCAAAAGCCTAATATAATAATAAATAAAATGCGTTTATTTCAACCAACATGGAATCATAATCATGTACAAAAAAAAAATAATTAAAAAAAAAATAACAAAAAAAAATGAATTAAAAAAAATGGATTATAAAATTAACATTCACCAAATTAAATTAAAAGCAAAATACTAAACCAATTCAAAAATTAAAAATTATAACAAATTGAAAAACAATGAAATTCCTACATTTACAACAATGACACAAATAATATAGTAAAATTATTAAATTATAGTTAATAAATAAGCATTAAAACGAATAAAATAATTAATAAAATAAATAATTTATAGAAATGTCAACAATAAATTAATTAATTAAAATAAATAAAAGGTCAAAAAAAAATATATAATAATAAAGACATGTGACAATAAAAAAATATTTATTGCCGCCTTACCCGAAGCCACTGAAACATGTCCGTTACAGCAGTTACGGATAAAGGGACAATCGACCCTATCCGCAATCATCTTCAGGATTCTAAGCCGTTTCGTCATTGAGCTTTTCAACTGAAGGTTGTTAAAACTATTTAATAAAAAAAACGCTGGAAGTATACTTACAATGCCACCATGGAGGCGAGGCTGCCATCAGCAGATTTTCCGTAGGTCTCAATAGTAGAGGCTCCGAGCAACCGTATCTATTGCAGGCGGAGGCACCAGCTTCATCGGCCTGGCCCAAAGCTCCCAATCCTCCCCTCACCAGCCACTCCCCTCCACCGTGAGCCAGCGCTTGCCGGGACCCGAAGCCCATTGACCCTCGCCGCTCTAGTACTAATGAGGAGTTGGAAGGTGTCATCCGCCATACTGACAGCTCGTAGTAGGTGGCGTTCTCCACTGTGAAAGGAAATGGACATTGGCATTATCTTCTGTATCATATGAAATAAAAGTCCTGACTCATCAAAGCCTAGCTCACCCTTGGACCTAGACCAACGCACAGAGATTCCCTTTATGATGCAGACTAAAAAAACAATTACAGGTTTTTCGAAATACAAAAATGCGGGAGGTTGCTAGTTCATAATATTTTAATTTTAATTAGATACGGATCTAATCTCACAACAGCTCGGTGGCCGAGTAGGTAACCGGGTGTCCAGGGCCTGATGTAAAACTCCGCGTGCTCATAGGCCACGTCGAAGCGGTGGTCGCAATCCGCCTTTCCAGATCCCATCCGTTTCTGAACAGAATCTTACAACCAGGAGCTACATTCCTACTCCTACTCTACAAGTACCCATGAAGAATGGTCAACTATCAACAACCAGGCGTGTATAGTACTCATGAAGTGTGGTGTACTACCAAAAACTAAGCGTGTAGAGTAACCATGAAGTTTGGTCTGCTACCTGGCATGCACCTGATGTGGAACTCCGCGTAGGCCAGGTCGCAGCTGCGGTCGCAATCCACAGAATCCTACAACCATGCTTGCAGAGTACCCAAAAAGTGTGGTCTACTATCGACAACCAGGCGTGTTAAGTACTCATGAACTCTACTACTAAAAACCAGGCGTGTAGACTGTACCCATGAAGTTCGGTCTGCAGATGCGTTGCCAGCCTTGAGGATAGGAGTGAGAGTTGGGAGACGGGAGGGGAGGGGGGGGGGGGAGATGGGCCTGTACTTACTCATCGGACGAAACCCTACAGCAAAGAGTGCCGTTGTTTCATGCCGACATTCCGTGACAGGGTGATATTTAGGCCAGGCTAGCGGGCCTTCTACCACTCAGAAAAAGTTTTGTCTACTACCTGGCATGCACCTGATGTGGAACTCCGCGTGCTCGTAGGCCAGGTCGCAGCGGCGCGGCGGCGGCGGCCGCAGCCGCTCCAGCCCGAAGGTGCGCGCGCACGGCTGGTCCTGGGACGCCACGCCGTTGCTGGCCTCACAGGTCGCTTTCAATGTTCCTGTGAAGGTAATGTGACGCATGAGAACTATTATAGATCCTGGTCATGAATAAGGCGCCGTTACTGGCTTTTTAGAGCGCCTTTAGCGAATATTAAATTATTGAGAATTTTGCAAGGGTGTTCACTTCACCTAGCTGGCATGCTTTGCCTTTGCCTTGCTTTGCTTTGTTTGCTCGGAAAAGGACGAGTTCCAGGTAACCTGATATCACACGGTCGCGTATACATACCTAAAGGATTTACCTTGTAGAAAAAAGACAAAGGGGTCAGTCACCATGAGTGTTACAATTTAAATAACGTGAACTGCTTTAAACTTTAGGTTCCGTTGTCGTAATAATATGGCAGTACTTAGTTGAAACCAATCTACCCGCATTGCGTCGGCCCATGACGCTGATGTTGATTAAGTCAATTCGTACTACTCTTGGACTTACGTTCAGAGTATTGGGAGATCGAGGTTAAAAGGTAATTCTAACTCCAGGTGTTATTGGTCTCTCGTGGGTGGCCCTTTTATATGTGTATGAAGTTATGTTAAAAAAATACCAACAAGCATTCAAATTAATTGGATGTGGCAAAAATGGAACTTAAAATTATTGTCATACAGTTCCGTTCCGTCAATTTCTTGGTTGTTTAATGCGAGAATGGTAGTCCGTCTTCCCATTAACATCATCAACCTTTAAATGTTTCACCGCTTGATACAAGTCCTCCTGTACACATCAAATGAAATGGAAAATACCTACATACATTTTGCTTACATATTTGATGTAGGACAATAATGGTGTATTTGTCATGTCTTCTTCTGTAGGTATCATCATTACTGAAGGTCGTGTCTATTATGAATTAGTCGCTCGTTGCACTATGGTCTTCCATGTATTACTGTCCTCGGCGGTCCTGATAACTACTCCTCGTTACCTAGTATCTGAATAACGCTTTGGGGACCATAGTGCATGTATGTACCATTGACCTAGAAGAGATAGACAAGAACGTTCATACAAACCATTTGTTCAAAATCTAAAATGAGAGACCTAAAGTTCGCTGCAGCCGCTGCAGCGCTTAAACATTTAAGTATGTCGTTTAATCAACAGACAGACATCGCAGCGCCATATCGCCGACCGGTCAACGTAGTGTGTATCAAGATGGCGTTTTCTATTTGTTTGGAACAAAATGGCCACTTACGGCTGGCAACTTTTGTCGTCATAATTTGTAGTGACAGACGACTGTCAGTGTCAGTGTGACACACTCTCACGTTGAAAAATAGGTTAGGACTTGACCGCGGGGTCGCGTGGAGAATATTGACTTTTTTGGTGTAATTTGGTATGTGGGGCACATTGTTTTGATTCGGGGGGGCCCGTAACAACCAGTGAAACAGTGTTCATAAATTAGTACCAGGGCGGGCTGGTTAAAATCAGTTTCTTGGTTTGGTTGACACGGACGCGTGGCGTGCTAAGTGGTATTGTGCATATTGGTACGTATTTTTCTGAGGTTGAGAGCTCTCAGGGGTAGCCACGGGACGCTTAGGGCCTTCCACCCACCACAGCAGCCAGAAGATCGACCACCAACACAGCAGCGGCCTGGGCGCGGCGGACTGCACCGGGCTGAGCGGCGTGTCTCAAGGGAAGAATAGTACGTAAGTTAGTTTATATTTCTTATAGTTAGACGTTAGTTTTAAGTAAAAAGGTAGCAGAACAACTATATTTAGGGAGGTCGGTCAATGACCTCTCTGGACCACACAGTTTGAGGTTAGCAGAGCGCAGGGACATTGATTGACCTCTTTATAGTAAACACTATTCTTATTAACATATTTATTACGATATAACTACCTAATAATGACTTGAATAACAATTATTTATTAATTTCACTTACTTGACAACTGAAACGTCTAGGTGTACACTTTGATAAGAAATAAATAATTATTTTTGCCGCTCCGTACGGGCCTAAGCCGTGTGAATGTCGAAACCACACTAAAGCAAGGTGCAGAGTCGACTCCGCAGATGAGTCCATCATAGTGCGTATTCGGAACGCCTTATCTAGTGTACCGTTTACATCGCTGGTATGTACCTATAGCTTACTTACCGGACAGTGGTCCTGTGATTTGAGCGAGGGTTAGTAGCGGCGAGCCGGTGGTCAGGTGCTGAACATCCGAACCTGAAGGCTGTACGTGCCAGAAGAATGTGTCAGGAGCCGGCAAGGACCGCACGTTGCACCTTATAGCCTCCTTGATGAGAACCAGCCCTCGTTCTGCGCACTCCGGGGGGTCTGGTGGTATTGAAAAAAGAACTTTATTTGGAACGGATCAGAGTACGTGGTAGTTTGCCGATGCGATGGGACGACCTAATTAGAAAAGCCGTAAAGTAAATATACAG
Organism: Scoparia ambigualis; assembly: GCA_963921215.1. NCBI lineage: Eukaryota > Metazoa > Arthropoda > Insecta > Lepidoptera > Crambidae > Scoparia > Scoparia ambigualis. Next base: position 11,104,455 of record OY992520.1, on the reverse strand, counting down.
TATGTAAATCTTTGATCAACAATACAACTAGATGTCAGGTCGGCGCTAAAAATGTGTCTCGTTAAATAAGAACGCACTTGAGAAGTAGAGCTCTTATTTTCTCGCAAGGCATTACAGGAAAAAGTACTTTATTTGTTGCCCCTTAAGGTTCATTTCACCACTAAATGTTAATGAAGTCTTTTGAAAAAACCAATAATGAATAAATTTATTGCTTTGAAAAAGTATTTATTAACGTGGACAGAATTTAGCTTACGTACTTACGTGACGCGATAGCTAGTTGGTATTGTTGATCGAAGATGTAAATGAACGAAAGGCAAACCTTAAAACCGGTGGATGTTAAAAACGGGTATAATACAATGAACCACATTTTTTTAAAATCCAATCCAAAGTGTGACATCAGTTATCAGTTGCATCACAGGATGTTATTAAACTCGTTAACCGACTGATGAGAAAGAGGTTAAGTTATTACATTTAGTAAAATTATAAACAAAAAAAGTTATTGGATTAAAATAAAACGTGGTTCATTGTATTATACCCGTTTTTAACATCCACCGGTTTTAAGGTTTGCCTCGTTCATTTACATACTGTATATACTGTTATATACTGCCTATACTGTTCCGCTGTTGGGCAAAGCCCTTCATCATTATAATCAATTCTTCGCTACAGTTGAGTTGGGTATTGGCTTCAGTACATACGTACATACAATCACGACTATTATCCCCGAAGGGTTAGTCAGAGACTAGGCAATGAGGACCGCAAAAGCAGTCCTCTGCCATAGTTCACTTTTCACCAAATAGCGACGGCACATGTGTTTGGCGTGACACGTGGTGAGCCCATCGCAGCTTTATGATGTTGGATATGTGCAGTCTTTAGTCCGTTAGTCGCCTTTTAGGACACCCAAGGGAAGAGGAGGGGTGGTAGTATTCAGTGTTATAGGTTAAGCCGCCTCTGCTGTTTGGTGGGTCTTAACGACTGCCATCTTCCGACAGTCGTTTATATGCTGATGATGATGAAGAAAATATAAGGGTTTATCTTCCTTATCTAATCTAAGTACTCTAACCGTCTTAGGGTGGATTCGACCAAACTGGAATAAGGTCTTATACCTAGATTAAACGCCGAATTTGTATAGACTAATCTCGGAGTAAGACTTATTCCTTATACAAATATTTTTTTATGCACGACAGTACTAATTCTGCCATAACAAGAATCTGCCGTAACAAGAATTTGTCGTAACCAGAATCTGTCCTAAGACGTATAAGCCCCAGTTTGGTCGAATCCACCCTTATTAATACAAATGGCCAAATGTCACACCTCGGTTTATAGTGACGCTGTCTCGTATTTGTTAAAGAAGACAGATAGAGACAGCGTCAATTTAATCCTAGGTGTAACTTTATTCAACGTTTATTAATAACAGTATAATACAAATAAACAGAGAATAAGGTCGGAATAATTATTCCGTGTTTTGTATTTTTTACTGTAATTTCAAATTACGTTTGCATAACAGGAACAAAACACGGAATAACTATTCGTAGCTTATATTTTGTTTATTTGTAAGGCACTAAGGTAAAATATGTAAAACATTGTTTTCCGCATGCAGTTTTAATCTGTGCCGCATCCATCAACGCCTACCTCCGGATATGTTAGCGCTCCGTACGGAAATGTAATTAACAATTTAAATGAAAAAGTTACATTTTAATACATTTATTTTAAAGTGCGGTTAGATTGTAACCGCAGCAGACACCACAAGCTCACGAATTGAAATAGGAAAAAAAATAAAATTAATAAGTACCTAGGTTTTTATATTATCCTGACGTTTCGAACCCTTTACAGGGTCCGTGGTCACAGGGAGACTGAGGTGTTGGTCGTCTCATTGTCAGAAGTTATTTGCCTACCGTCAATAATTTTTATATTTTACCGGGTGCGTTCAAGTTTACACAATACGAGCTAACAATATTTTTAGGTCTGGCAATGTGTTGCTGTTGGGGCTGGGATTTGATGACCTGTATGATGGGGTCCCAGGCAGGTGGTAAATTCCAACCATCCTCTCTATTGAAATTACGATGTTTTTTAATTTCAATAGCCTCGCGTATCATCCTAGGGATGAATCGTTGTTCCTTGGCGAGTATTTGAGGTTTGTCAAATCTGATGTAATGGTTGGGTCCCTCGAGAGCATGTTCACACACTGCAGACTTATTTTCGCATATAAAAACTATGTAAATAGTAAATTAAACGCGAGTTAATCCGTAAAAAGTGTTTCATTTCAATGTGTAGTGCTCGCTTAAACCTCAGAAAACAATAAGTACCTAGGTGTTAACATAGGTAGACCCTGTCGCGTGGCGGTGAAAGAATACTACCACCCCCTATCTTCCCTTGGGTTTCGTAAAAGGCGACTAACGGACTAAAGGCTGAACACACATCCATCAGCTTAGAGCAGCGATGAGCTCACCACATGTCACGCTGTACATGTAATCAGACACATGTGCAGTCGCTAGTTGTTGAAACGTGGACTGTGGCCAGTGGCTTTCGCGGTCCCCATTGCCTGGTCTCTAACTAAATCTTCGGAGATAATAGTCGTGATTATACCTATATGTGAGGCCACCAGAACCAGAGTTGCCCAAACCACAATTTGTGATTTGTTGGTTCACCACAGCAATGCCCCTGTTCAAACCCCTAAGTTCAAATCCAGAGTGGCTCTGAAACAACTCAAAGTCTCCTCAAATGCAGGCAACGAAGATGGTGCAAGTAGGGTTACCATCCGTCCGGATTAGTCCGGACATGCCCGAACTTTTAGACTTTAGTCCGGACATTGTCCGGCTCTTTAATTTGTCCGGATTTTGGAATATGAGTAGTATAAAAACTACATATTAAGTAATATCAAATAAGTCTTTAATTTATTAACTTCTCATTTAATTAGGTAGGTATCTAAAAACAAATAAAGAGTGAGTAAAGTTTCCATTTTGTGACTAATAAGTCCGGACTTTTATCCAAATGTCAGGCTTTTAGTTAGGACTTTTCAAATTCCTAAATGGTAACCCTGGGTGCAAGGTGCAAGATTCATCGACTGAGTGACTGTCCGACAAACTTACCAAATTGACATACACACATCAAAAGTGTCTAGGGATCAAGCATTTTATGCGGATTTCTTGAGATTGAGATGTGGCTTTGTAATAAATTTATGATTTTATAAATTTATATGGATCCTTTTTGGTGCATTTTATAATTTGAAACAGGAACTTTCAATCAATTTCTAGTAAAAGATGAAAATCAGCTGTCAATATTTTCCCTATAAAAACATACAACGCATTGAAGACATTATTAGTGCTACTGTTTCCCTACTACTGATTAAAACCAACGTTATTATGGAGCGGCGACGTCATTTAAGCAGGGAAGAAATGCTCAGAGCCGTGGGAATGATAGAAGCTGGTTCCCGGCAACGTACTGTGGCTTTAGCTCTGAATACAAGTCAGAGTGTTATCAGTCGACTTTGGACACGTTACCGAAGCACTGGTACCGTGGCTGAGCGCCATGGAGGACGGTATCGCTGCACCACACGGAGACAAGACCGCCCAAGTAACAAAGTGTGGTCTTGTAGTGGTTCCGGAGCCAGGTCTATAACAGGCTAGTAAAAGTTTATAACCACGGAAAAGGGCCCATTTTATACGCGTACTTTTGCTAATAAAACACTCATATTAGACTTGGCGAGCACCACTTTTAGACCAATAATTCACTTATAGGTGGACTACGCAGAACCATTTGCTCCCGCGAAGCTCACTATGAGCATTTAATAGAACCAGGCAGGCTTGTAACGTACTCCGCGCTTCTAATATTAGCTACTACAAACATTTGTGAATTGATGTTTTGTTGTGCGGTTGTGGAGAAAAATAAAAAAAAAAAGCTTACTTCATCTATTTTATATAAAATGTATTAACAAGTATTTCGCACAAAATATTATACGTGCATACATGTTTGCACGGCAAACGCGTATGTATTTTTGGTGAAGTACATTGTGTTTTACATCTCAATTTTTGTTCGCCTTTTGAACACGGCGTATTTACTAAGTTGTATTTATAAATAATATTAGTCCTAACAGCATTGTCGCGCCATATTGTGACGAATTAGGGTTCCGCATACAAATGTCTTATGCTTAATTTTAATAACTAAGAGTTTATTATTTTTATGTTTTAGATGTGACTTATATAGAACTATCATGGTCATATTTCCATTTTTTTATGTCCATTTTTGTAAAAATTGAATAAAAACCCAATGACTCAAAAGAAATCAAAATGGCCGGGAAGATGCGATGAATATTAAAAGCAATTGTCTTCTTTAATTGGACTACACGAAGATATCTTTGGACAATAATGGTTTTACAAGAAACCTTTATAAAGAAATTAAGACTATAACAGCATTCGAGAGTCCACAATAATACCAAGTACACTTACTCTTAGAAGAAACCACTGTAGAACTAATTCACTTATAATTGGCACATTTAGTTGACTTATACACCCCTATAAGGGCAAGTAACAAGTGCAAATGGTTCAAGTCTATAAATTACTATTACAGGCGTATGACACTTATAGCGGATTTATAATTACTTCTTGTAGGCGATTATAAGTGTAACTTACTGGAGCAAGTTTTCTCAAGTGTATTTACACCTATGCAACACTTTTATAGGCCATCTTAGCCTTTACTGCGCCTATAATTTCGTTCTATACACGACTATAAGTCAACTTATAAGAACAGGTGTACTATAAACAAAAACGAACTCCGTGTAACCTGTTATAAGCTTGGTAGTAAAACCTGGAACCACTAAAAGAGAGGTACTAGTGCTGTAGGCCTGTAAACTGTGCACTACAGGAGAACTTTGTTACTTGGGCGATACATTCAAATCACAACTCGAAGAGCTCCAACAATAACCGCCATGATGTTAGCCGTGAGGCTTCATTACTCTTCAGGGAACTTAATTAGCGACCAAACAGTCAGAAACCGCTTGCATGAAGTGAACCTTCATTCCCGAAGACCGCTAAGGGTACCACCTATAGCAATGCACAATCGTAGGATTCGATATCAATGGGCTCTTGAACACAGAAATTGGGCAGAAGAACAATGGCGTTTCGTGTGCTTTTCTGATGAGTCTCGTTTTGGTATGAGACCGGATACAAGACGTATACGACACTGGAGAACCCCTGGACGCCAACAGCGATTAAAATCCTGCCAGGAAGTCCATCCTTATATTGGTGGAACCATCATGGTATGGGCGGGTATTTGGATCGGCGGAAGAACTGAGTTGATTTGGATCAGAGGCAACCTCAACGCTCAAATTTATGCTGAGACGATTGTATCAGACGTCATCGTTCCTCTACAAGTGCAAATCGGTCCCTTATTTCAGTTAATGCATGATAATGCACGACCGCACACCGCAAGAGTTGTAAGACAGACTCTCGCCGCAGCTAACATCAATGTCATGCCCTGGCCTGCTCAGTCGCCAGACTTGAACCCGATTGAGCATGCATGGGATATGCTACAGAGAAGAGCTTTGCCGAATATGGAGGGTATCCAGTCGCAAGAAGACCTTTTTTTGTTGTTGCAACGAACATGGGCGGCCATTCCACAGCGTGATTTGGATGAACTCATTTTGAGTATGCCAAACCGATGTTCTTGTATTGTTAGTGTTCGCGGTAGAAACACGGATTATTAATTGTTTAAGTTACCCAATAAAATTTTAAAGAAAACTGTTATTTCAGTCTTTTTTTCGAACTTTAATGTTAGTGGTTCAAATGTCAAAAATCCCTTTAGTAGGAAAATGGCAAATTTCTTTATTAATGCAAAGGTGACTTGGTTTATCGTTACTGTAGACAAACGAAAACACTTTATTTGATGAATCCTTAAAGAAAATTTTAATTAATATCAATCAGGAGAAAAGTTATTGCAAAAATATATGTTGATCCCTAGACACTTTTGATGTGTGTATGTAATGTCAAAGGTAGACTTAAGTTTTATTATTATGTATAAGTTTCGGGCAACATATGAACAGTTTAAAAAAAAATACTGAAAGGTAAGTAAAGTAGCTAGTAATAAGCTTGATTTGTACTATTTAAGTTGAAAAATAGGAAGTTGCATTTAAATTAATAAAAATGATGTTAAGTTCATACATGTTGGCCTATTATTTTATTCACTTTTTATAAATACATTGTAATTAATGCTGCATGCCATAGTGGCCCACCTGAATTAAAAAAATACAAATAACGAAAATACGGATTTTTAAAATACCTAGTCAATCTTTATCAATAATTAATATCTTACTGTGTAAATTTTTAACACAGTGTGTTCATTTACCTAAAATTAACTATTTTGACCCATATCCACAAAATTGAATTTTGTTTTTGCGTCACTCTGGTTTTGGTGGCCTCATGTAATGTCGTGATAAGTGATGTGGTAAATAAATAAATGAAAAAAGCTGTGTGGAGGTTAATAATTTATGAAAAGAATACTGCCATACCAACCCATGGCTGTCGTAAAAGGCGACCACAGCTTAAAGCAACGATGGGCTCACCACCTATCACGCTGAGCACGTGTGCAGTTGTCATTTGGTGAAACTTGGACTATGGCAGTGGACTGCTTTACGCTCATTACCGGTATCTGACTAACCCTTTGGGGATAATAGTCGTGATTAGCGTTGCCAGGCGTCCGGATAAAGCCGTACATAGTTAGGCTGTTTGATTGCGTGTCCGGCCAAAATAAACGGTGTCCGGCTTGTCCGGCTTTTGTTAGACTTTTTACAATCTCAAACGGCGAGCGCCGGGCGAGTCGACTGTCGGTCGCTCCTGCCTTTTTACCCAAATGTCCGGCCAAACTGGCTGGTCTGTCCGGCTATTAGGTTTGGCGACCTGGCAACCCTAGTCGTGTTTATATGTATGCAGGTATGTATGTACAGTCGAGGATGTTTCGCTTGCTCTTAGGGGTACCATTTAGGAATTTGAAAAGTCCTGACAAAAAGCCTGACATTTCGATAATAGTCCGCACTTTTTAGTCACAAAATGGAAACATTACTCACTTTTTATGTTTTGTTTTTAGATAAATGAGAAGTTAATAAAAATTAAAGACTTATTTGAAAATTACCTACATAAAATATAGTTTTGTTTTTTTTTAAAGAGTAATAGGCCTGCATTTAGCCACTATCTCACCTGATGGTAAGTGATGATGTGGCCTAAGGTGGAACATGCTTGTTACTCATATTCCGAAATCCGGACAAATTAAAGAGCCGGACAAATTCCGGACTAGGGTCTAAAATTCCGGACACGTCCGGACTGGTAACCCTACGTGCGCATAGATAGTGTGCAAGCGATTATCACCGATAAGTGATCGACTGTAAAGTCGATTCAAATATAATGGCGTCCGTGAAGTTAGTCACAAGTCGCGTCGCAGTAGCGAATTTTAGGTGTCAGCGGTGCGTTACAGCGCGGGGAGGGCGATGACCCCCGCCCGCAAGCAGACCGCAACCCGCAGTGGCCCTCCCGCCGCTCGGCACGCGATGTACATGCGCGCACCGGCACTCGCAGCTAAATTCACAACTAATTGGATCGAACAGCAGTGCGATTCTCTAAGTTAACTTAGAGCCTTGGTAGCAGCGGCTGCCGCAGCGCTGAGAATTGACTCTGTCTCTTTCATATCCATAGAATTAGAAACAGACAGCAGAGCACAGTCATGCGCGCAGCGTCCTATGTGTCGTTTAGAGAATCGTATAGCTGCAGCAGTGCGATTCTCTAAGTTAAAGCCTTGGTAGCAGCGGCTGCCGCAGCGCTGAGAATTGACTCTGTCTCTTTCATATTCATAGAATTGGTAAGAGACAGCCGATCACAGCCATGCGCGCAGCGTCTATGTGTCGCTTAGAGAATCGCATAGCAGTGCGATTCTCTAAGTTAAGAGCGGGCTCCCTAAAATAAATCCAGCGCTAGCTCCGCCCAGCCGCCCCGCCACCCGCATGCCACACTCGTTACACTAGCGATACAATATCAACCAATTCAAAATACGCGCGCGCGCAGGTCATCCGAGTTCATGCTCCAAGAACATAGAATAAATAGAGCATTTTCGACAAATTTTTTTCAACTTTTTTTCAGTAATTTTAAAGACAGATTATTATGTAAGTTAACTTTATCATTATGAAACTACTTCGGGAAAAGTAGTGTAAATTATATTTGTCAAGCCGGATTGCAATGTAAATAATTGTAATATTATAATGTTATTGTTCTTTTTATTTGTTTTATTATAATGCACAAAGACACACTTCAATTTTAACATTTTATTAACCCCCGACGCAAAATTAAGGGTGTTGCAAGTTTAACCCCGCAAGCCCCAAGCGGCCATATTTGGCCGCACCTAAAAACTCGCTATTCCGTCGGACCCCAAGCGGCCAAAATATGGCCGCGCTAGCCGCGCTCTCCACTTGACTTTGTACCGTGTTTAGATACACTTAGAGACTACTTTAGTATGAACACGGTTGATTATTTCGGTTTTGTGGTACATTTTATGTATCGTGAACGCAAAAGGACATCAGGCAAATTTCTTTGACAATAGACCCAAAAATGTATAGAACTTCTGATTGCACCACAATGTAGGTATGTAAATAGTAAATCGTGGAAACTATTCAGAGTTTAATAAAGATTTTTATTAGAAGAGATATTCACGTTTGAAATATTTTTCTTTGGTAACACTGGCACTAGTATAGCCACACTTGTAACTCAAACGAAACGTTTCGTTATGTGCTAAATAAACATAGTGTTTTTAAAAAAAATACTAAAAGTGGGTGTACTGATTCAAATTAAAATTATTTATTATGTTTTCTTGTTGTACACAAACATTTTAAATATCAAACACGATACGGATGGAGCGTGTGGAATTCTGTTCTGTTTATTAAATTAAGTGGTTGTAACTAAACGCTTAAGTTGACAGTGATTGACAATGTCAGTGACAGACGATAGGCTGGCTGACAGATCGTAAATGGCATGGCATTCAAATCAAAGCGTTACCCATTTTCAAGTATTCGCCTATGCTATAATAACAATAAAAATCTAAAAGTGTAGATTTCTCTAACTTCAGAATTATTTCTCCGAGAAATCCAATCCAGCCAACTTCTGTCAATGTCATTGTCATCTGATGCATAGCGCCTTGTTCTTACCCAAAAAGATAGTGATGGCGGCCACAAAATGACCGTTTCATAGTCGTAGTTTTGTTTTCTAATTAATTAATTTCGGCCAAATAAAGGAGTTTAAAAATAAAGTTGATACTGATTTAGGTATATAATGACACATAGTGCATAAAGATAATAGAAATAACTTTATACATTTTCGGGTCAAATGTGCCTGATGTCCTTTAACATGAATTGCGTTTGATTTTTTTTCTATTCCGCAAATTTAAATTGACAGCACCCGCTGTCAACATTTTTAGACATTTCAATGCCAAGACTGAGAGGTTAACGTGTGTATTTGAGTAAATTGTTTATCTGTACGAATTATCGTATCTCCCGAACGGATGCACCGATTTTGATTTTGTTTTTTTTTATTTGAGGTGTGTTGATCGTGAGTGATTTTGAGCCAGAATCTATCAATCAATAAAAATGTTTTTACTTTTTCTAAGAAGAATTGTGTTTTAAGAAAATCTGTTTAGCCTTTTTAAGATCATTATCTCTACTGTAGTCGAGAAAAGGATTTGAGCAACTTTCATAAGTCTGATCGATTCAAAATTTGATACCCTGTTACTTAAATGATATTGAAAGAACATGGTAACTTTGACCTGATGCTGCAGCATCTGCAAGAATAACTAATTCCTTACCAACTTACAACATAGGTATCGTGTTTAGGCTCATTGGAATGGTCTCTACAAATAGGTTGTAGCTAGGTGATGATCAAAATCTGATAACGGAGCAGGAAAGAAAAAATGGGAATAAGTTGGTGAGGGATTCTAAGCTTCTTTTACTTTTAATGTTTTTTATATATTTTATCGTTTTATTAACGCTTAAATATACCTAAGTAAACACTTTTACTTGTTCTATCGATATGAAATTATTGGATAATTAAAAATAAATTACCTATTGGAAAAATAAAATCCAACCAGTCAATCAAAGTAAATGTATTTTGATATGGAGGTAGAATTATAATTCCGTAAAACCTAATTAACGTCACTCTACTGCTGGAGCCTTGCAACTCGTGACCTCCGACGAGTCTTCATTACTGTTACGTATAGCTATAATGTCAGTAGGAGTGATTGTTTTAGCCGTCACTTATTCTGTATATCTTTCGGCTTGATAATACCAATCCGATTTTTTATTTACAGTAACCTGAAAATATAAAAAGAGACGAGATACTTATACGAAATATTTGACATATCTAATTATTGTGTTTAACTGATATAATATATTATAACTGATATAATATAGTATAAATTAGTATTATATTTGTTTAAATTAATACTCACTTCGCCATTCCTGTCAAGTTTCCAGAAATGAACTTTATATAAAAAAGCAATAAAATTTTGAGTGGCTCTGTAGAATTTAAACTTTCAACCTAATACCTAAGTATATCGAAGCTCAAGAAACAACACGATAACTGACACCGAAACATTTAGCTAGACCACTCACAACTACGGGTATAGAAAATAGACCGAAACGTCAATGATAGGTAAGTGACGGTTTAGTGTATGTTATTTGTTCTTGCGTTATCCCGTACAAATCAAACTTGTTCAATTAGAAACGCTGAAATGTATCTTATGTTTGAAAACAATAAATAAAAAACGTACTTAAGTTAGATCTTCACATATAGACAGTAATGGAATGCGAATAACGCTTTGAGCATTAGCGTTATTTTTGCCAGTTCCTAGGCTTAGGAACGTTAATCTAAAAAATATCAATTCAGGTTATTTGAAACAAACACTAATACAGTATTTAAAATTAAATATCGAAATAAATTATAAAAGTCCTAATAATCAAATTAATAAAGAGTTTTTTCTTTAAAGATTGGATTTGTATTAATAAAACTAACATTGCTGAAATGATCTAATAAGATACTATTTGATTTGAATAACACTTACCTTTCCTCTAAACAAATTGGAATCGGTAATAAATGTATTAGTTTATTTGGCGACTCCACGCGTTGTCTTTGTTCCGAAGTACAAATTGTTCCTTTAGTTAGAGAAAGCGTAATATTTTGTTTATGCAAAGCGCTTAGTATCATTTTTATTATTGTATGTACTTACGTATTGATTATTAATTTTGAAGGACTACATCACCATCATCATCGTGGCGATGGTCTAACAGCCTTAGTCAAATAATTTTTTAAATAAGTCAAAAATCCTTAACAAATCTGCTTATAGTTTTAGAGCTGATCGCAGATTAGCACAAAAAAAATAGGTTAGTAATATTATGTGATAGACTACGGCAAGACTTACGATAGGTACCCAAAATCTACGTACTGAAATGGATTCAAAATTATACTTATACTCATACATTACGCATTAAATACTTCGAATCTCCTTCTTTTTTCTCGAAACATATTTTTTATTTTTCTTGTTGCCCATTATTTGGGTAGCACAAACGACTTGCTAAACAATTAGTCGTACGTAATAAAATAATAACGTAATTAGCATCTCTGTCATTTGCGCTAGCGAGTTGCACAGGTCCACCGTTCATGACGCGCATTGCGGGACTGGGAGTGCGCTCGCGTAGATTTTAGAATAGTTCTATTTGTGCAGTCGTACGGTTGAATATTGCGTGCGCCGCTTCAACACGCTTAGCGCAGAAGTAAATGACGTAAGTCACAAAACTGTTTTCATTTATAATTCGATTATTAAGCACTCAATTGAAAAATTGTCTTACCAGTCCCTAACTAACTATCTTAGTAATATATTCGTTGTATTTTTATACGTAAGGCTCTATAACGTAAAAAGATATACGTAATAATATTTCAAAAACTCATCATTTTCGATAAATAAAAGTATCGTACATAAACCAATATTTTTTGTTTTTGCTTTGCTCAAGCCTTAGTCAACTATACAAAGAAATATATACTTAAATTTGATATGTCTAGTATGCTGTTCACATATGATAATTTATCTTCGAAATCGCTACTCGTTTAGGCAGCCGCCTCTTAAAGCCTTGGTAGCAGCGGCTGCCGCAGCGCTGAGAATTGACTCTGTCTCTTTCTATCCATAGAATTGGAAACAGACAGCAGATCACAGCCATGCGCGCAGCAACTATGTGTCGCTTAGAGAATCGCATAGCTGTACGTATGCTAGACTCACAGTGAACTGTGATGTTGATGTGTTCCGCCCTGGTCTCGCCGACGGCGTTGACGGCTGCGCAGGAGTACCGACCGGAGTGACGGCGCGTCGCCTCCTCCACAGACAATCTAGATGAATGTACCTGCTCCCCCCATATGTCGCCGGAGGTGATTTGACTATCCTGAAATCAAGAATATTAGTAAATTAAGTACAGCATGTATACCACTGTAGGGCGAAGGCCTCCATCGTTTTGAGCTTAAGGGGGTTTATACGCATTTCGGTTTCCCATACAATCTTCCAAGTCGAAATTTTTAAAGACCAATAAGCCATTTTTAACGAAACTTTGCATGCTGTAGTAAAATACAGCGATCTAAATTTTACACAAACCTTTTTAAAAAACGTTTAATTGGTTGAGTTATTGCGATTTAGAGTCCTCTATAGAAAGTTTAAAATCACAATGACTCAGTTAAATAAACTTTTTTTTTTAATGTTTTCAACAAACTATTTAGATCTCTATATTTTACTTCAGCGTGACGAGTTTCATCAAAATTGGTTGACTGGTTTTTTGAAAATTTCAACTTGGAAATTTGTATGGGAAACCGAAATGCGTAAACCCTCTTATGGTAGATTCGACCAAACTGGAATTAGGTGTTATACCTACATTAAACGCCGAATTTGTATAGACTAATCTCGGAGTAAGTCTTATTCCAGTTTGGTCGAATCCACCCTTAACCTATCTAGCAAAGTAAAGTCAAGTTAGGTAAACGGTTATAAAAAAGTGGCGCATTTTATAAGAGATAGGTTGCGTAATAGTTGAATAAAGGTTAAAATAGCGGCATAAAATGTAATGTAAAAGTAGTATAAGTAGACGACCTCCTTGGTCGAGTGGTTTGTACACCGGTTTTCATGATGTCGCCATCTCTGAGGTCCCGGGTTCGATGCCCGGTCGGGTCAATTTAGAAATTATTGTTTTTCTGAATTGTCTCGGGTCTGGGTGTTTTCTATGTATAATAAGTATGTATTTCAGTATTTTAAGTATGTGTATCCGTTGTCTAGTAACCATTTAACGAGTTTCATAACGAAGCTTCTCCTGGGCTAGATAATTGGTGTGAGTGTAGGAAAGTTTTTAACATTGAAAATGTTTTTTCGTTCGCTCCAGTGGGGCCCCCATTTTCGCTAAAAGTGCGACTCGCCCGTGATACCCTGAGGTTTAAGGCCACGAGGACGTATGAGGGCTCAAAAGACGCGGAATTAGAAGGGGTTTAAAATTATGTTAAAATATTTTGGAAAGTCAAAAACTATTTTTGGAAATTGAAAAAAAAACGACTTTTCTTGACTGATAAATCGTGTGTTTTCACAGAAAATTCCCGATATCTCGAGAACGGGGCCGAATAAAAAAAAATAAAAAAAGCACTTCGGTATTGAACTAAGGAACATTTTACCTTATTATACTTTTTTTGATATTATATAGATAGATAGATAGATAAACACTTTATTGCACATACACAAGAAACAGTTACACATGACATCAGCTTAAAACTAGTATGTACAAAGGCGGTCTTATCGCTGAAAGCGATCTCTTCCAGACAACCTTTGGTTAGTGGAACCTTAGGAGGAGACAGAGGAAATGCGCAAGTTTTAACAAATAGATATTAATGATGGACAATAAATGAATATAATTATATTTATTTATAAATATACATACGTACCTAATATATATAAAACATACATACTTACATACATAAATATATACTTATAAAACATTTTAAATAAACTATAACAAGTTACTAGCAGAAGACAGAGCCAAAAGATGTTTGTGGAGTTAAGACTTAAATATGGACAAAGACTTGGAGTGTCGGATTTCGGAAGGTAAATTGTTCCAAAGGAAAGTAGCTTGGACTGTAAAACTATCCTTATAATATCCTGACCTCGTAAAGGGAGTCTTAAGCACGTTATCTGATTTGGACCTTAGACCACGGTTGTGATCCTCCTCGAGAAACCGGAAACATTCTTTAAGGTAAGAAGGAGTACGAGGATCATACAGCACGTTAAACACAAGAATGAGGATATGTTCCTCACGACGCAACCTAATAGGTAGCAATTCAAGTCTATGCCTGAATGCAGATACATGGTCGAACTTGCGCAAACCGTAGACAAACCTGATACAGAGATTTTGTAGGTGTTGTAGCTTATTAAGCAGGTCTTCATTCAAACCAATAAGGCTTACATCGGCATAATCCAAGATCGGTAAAAGGAAAGATTGCGCAAGCTCAACCTTGGTCTTTCAGGGAACAGGGAGCAAGTTTCTCCACCTCCGAAGTGACCCAGAGGCAGCGAACAACTTTCGACTTATCTCAGAGACTTGAGAAGACCAAGAAAGAGTGCAGTCGAAGAGGACGTTAAGGTTTTTTACAGTAGGACAGTAGTTTAATAAGACACCATTGAACGTCAACGTAGGTATAACAATTTTGTCTAATTTAGCAATCTGTTTTGTGCCCCCAATAATGATAGCCTGTGACTTATTGGGGTTGACCGTTAAGCCATGGGTTCGATTCCACTCATGAATAGTCACAAGGTCATCATTGAGGCTGGCAATCATGCTCTCAATATCATCGACGGATGAATGAGGATAGATTTGCAGGTCGTCAGCATACAAGTGGAATTGACATGAAAGCATATTAGTGACGGTTGAGGCTGTAGAGGTGCCCTTAGCCGCGAGATTGCGCAGCGCGAGGTGCGATATCACGCGCAATTTGAAGGGTTCTAAGATGAGCTAAAAATATTATTTGGTTCTGAAAAAAAATTAAAATTATCGAAAGAAAAATTAAGCGTTCTTACTGAAAATTGCATTCGATAATAAGTAGGTACATTTTTAATGCCCTTTCAAGTCGTGTAGAGCACGAGATCTGTAGATTTTTATAAAAATTGCCGTGTTTTTTGTCTATTGTTCTCTTTTTTTGTGTTTGTGCCTCTAACTTATCTAGTTTTGGTATTTTTGTGTAGAAAAATAGTTGTTTAATTATTCTGAATACTAAAATCGTAAGTAGTTGTACCAACTGAGTCGTAGTAGACAATGAACAGTATAAAAAAGACATAAATTCGGAAATAAAATGCAGATAATTGTAAAAATATCTACGGTTTCTTACCTTTCTATCGAGGTTAAACAAGCTAGGGTATTATCAGGGTTCTCGGAAAAAACATTGATGAAAGACTCCCAGGTAGTAATCAAAATAACGGTATTACGTTAAGTTACTCCCTGCGTCTATTCTAATTTATGGAATTGGTACGGTGTTTCATAGTCAAATCAGTCAGAAATGATGGAAACTAAATCCCCTTAAAAGACGTATAGATTTAAAAACCCTGTATATCTTTTATTTAACAACATATTTTATAGACGTTCAACTAAAATTTTAATAAAACAAAATTAGACTGTTTGTGTTTTATGAGAATCTCATTACGTTTAAATAAAAACGACAATAAATGGATTTTAATGACTGGATACGATTTAAACGCTGTGGAACTTTCAGAAGAAGAGTAACTGGTCTACATCTAAGATCACCACCATGTTCGTGTTAAAAAAATCCACAGATCTCGTGCTCTACACGAAAAATTTTTGACTATTCCAAAATATTTTTACATAATTTTAAACCCCTTCGAATTCCGCGTCTTTTGAGCCCTCATACGTCCTCGTGGCCTTAAACCTCAGGGTATTACGGGCGAAACGCACTTTCAGCGAAAATGGGGGCCCTACTGGAGCGAACGAAAAAATATTTTCAATGTTAAAACTCTAAAGCACCTTTACTACTACCTCCTCTTTTTCCTTTGATGTCGGAAAAGGCGCCTATTAAGGGACTAAAGACTGCACGTAGATCCAACAGCATAGAGCGGCAATGGGCTCACCACCTGTCACGCAGAGCACATGTGCAGTCGCTATTTGGTGAAAGGTGGACTATGGCAGAGGACTGATTTTGCGGTCATCATTGGCTAGTCTCTGACTAACCCTTCGGGGATGATCTTCGTCTTGATTATATGTATGTATGTCGTTTTTAAAGCGCTGCTCATTCGAGTGTTGATGCGCTAATTCGTAAGCTCGTATAAACTTATTGTAACAGATTTTTCACCCAGTGCAGGTGCACTGGTTCAAACTATTCACAAGTTTGTTTTACAATTTTATTACAAGGTGGCGCTATTTTGAACCCATTCAAACTGTAATTAACTTTAACTGGATTGAGTACCCAGTGACGAAAACTCGCATTAGACATACGGATCGATCATTGAAATCATCAACACTACGCAAACATAGGCTAGGGTTGTCTCTAATCACAATCCGAGCGAATAAAGTGTATCATTTGTGTAAGTGGCTAATAAAAAGGTAAAGAAAGAAAAACGAGAAACTCCTATTCTATGTGCGCCCATTTTTGGTTTTCTTTAGTGGATATGTTTAGCATTTTGTTATTACATGTACTAACAAAATGTACCACCTCGGTATTGTGCCTACATTCATTACAAATTTGAATAAAATTGTATTATAATTATATTTAAGTAGTTCTTATTTTTTGCAACTTTATATATTAGTTTATTCAAAATATATTAATTTTGATGAAATTATTTACTCAAAACGTTTTTTTTAGTAGCCTATATTGCATATCGCTGGTGGGCAAAGGCCTACCCTCTACGTAACGAAACGTATTTATTATTCAGTCCATTTTTTACCAAATAGCGACTGCACATGTGCTCAGCGTGACAGGTGGTGATCCCATCGCCGCTCTATGCTGTTGGATGTATGTGCAGTGCAAGTCTTTAGTCTGTTAGTTGTCTTTTACGACACCCAAGGGAAGAGAGTGTTAGTATTCTTTCACCGCTACGCGGCACGGTTTTAATTTTTTATTCTATTAAATGTAGGTATATATATAGCAAAGATGGATAAATTGTGTGAGGGATGAATAACTAAAAGACATTTTGCGACGACCCAAAGTAACACAGGACCTTGACAGGAAGAATGAAAATAAGAGAAATGCAACAATTTATAGTTTTTAAATAAAATAAATAAAACGTGTAAGTACTAAAATAATACAGCAATAACAAGTTACCTATAGCGCCCAAAAGGTAATTTGTTATTGCTGTATTCTTTTGTACTAAACAAATAAAGTTATTTCTTGTTTATTATTTATTATTAATATTAAAGGCTATTTAATATTGTGTTAAGGTAGCAACCCTAGCTGAGGCCGACGAACCCGAACAATAACACGCAGGCTAACATACCGACTACGCGCCAGCTCCAAGCTTACGTGCAACTTGAAATTATCGCCGTATAATGGATCCTTTTCGAACTAGGTGAATGAAGTTTTTTAATTCAGAAATGTTCTGTAATCTATGTAAATATAAAAATCAAATGCCACTATTGTATTTTCGCGCATCACTTGAGAACGGCTGTTATTTTGGTAGGTTCTTTTTATAATAGGCTTATTATGATCAGGACAAGTTTTATATAAAATTAATTTTGGGAATTTGTCAGTCAGAGGTACTGACCACTGGATGTTAAACGCGGACGAGGTCGCGAGCGGGCCGCTAGCTTTTGATATTTTTGCGTTAATAACGTTCAATTATGCAAATAATAAGGAAACGTTGACAACTTCTATCACAGGCACAGGTGGAAATCGAAACCACGATATTCCACAATGAAATGTCAGAGTGCTGCGTCTATATTTCTATCTATGATCGAAGACTTGTAAATGGTTATTTCTCGGGTTTATGAATGGTTAGTGGAGATTTTAGCTACCTACAGCTTTAATCTCCAACCCAAGGTTAGGTCGTAGGGCTAATCAATTATACAACACACTAACACAAAGTCCCTCACAGTCAAATACTCATCATGAGTCACTTATGGAATTATGGAGTGAGAGTGAATTTGCTTATGTGTGTGTAACGTAATTTAATTTTGTAATTCAACGTTTTTGTTAGTTAGGTAATTAAAATATTATATTTTTATTCCTTGAAGCGCAGAACGTTAAACAATAGAGAGGAGCTTAAAAGATTCGTAATATTGATGTCGATAGAAACTAGGACTAAGTGCATAAGCAACTTACTACATCAATAATAAATTGAATCATGACAATAATTTTAAACTAAAAGTACCAGGGTGACATATATGAAAAGAGGTAGATAGCCGCCTTAGCGATCTCACTTACCTTTAAACTATCAGAAAAAAAGAAATAAACGAGTAGGACTAGGTGCTGCAGCTCACTATGTCAATAATAAATTGAATCATGACAGTTATTTTGAACTAAAAGTACGGTAGTACTATTACATAATATATTCTGTGCTAAAAGTACCAGGGTGACATAAATGAAAAGTGTTTTTTGTTAGTTAATACATCTCTTTCCACATTTTATCTGCTGTTGCGCTTCGAGGAATAAAAATATAATATGTATTTCAATTACCTATTCTGAAGCGCACCCAACGGGTGCGCTTGGAGGGATAGTTTAAGTGCGCTTCAAAATGGGTGCGCTTCAAGGAATACCCCATTTTTTTGTATGTACTAAAAGATATGGGAGCGGAGCCCTCTAGAACAAGCTTCGGTCAAAACCCAGGTAATTATAAGAATTTTGTAAACAAATCTTACTGCCCACGGAACCCAGACAAAACCTCTTTTCCTTTTTGCTCGCCAAAAGTCCGACAATTGGAAAATTGTAGGAAAGTCGTTGTAGCCGTTGCATTGGTCCTTCGAGCCGGATCGTAGGACCAATGCTGTATTTCGTATTGTAAAGCTCTGTATGATATGTAGCTCGTAGAAAGATTATTATTTTTATTATCGAACCTACATCTACAAAGAGGTTTAATGAGACTCTGTTGCTATATAAACATAGAAAAAAGCGTTGACAACGACAGGTCTAACCAGAGCGTCGGTAATGGAGTGGTCGCAGTCGCCGGTATGCGGAAGACGTGTAGGTTCGATTCCCACCCTGTGGTAGTCGTTTTTTCAACTTTTTTTTATGACAAATAACTAAGAGGTTGTCACAACCTCTCGGTAAGGTTATAGTGGTTAGATAAAGCCAGTCTCAGATTCAGATGTTCAGGTTCGATTCCCAGCGGGGGTAATGTATGTAAATGCAATGCATGTATGATTGTTGGTTGACCTAGTTAGACCGCTGTTAAACATTTGAAAATAACATAAATATATTAAGACGCAACATACGTATTTAAAAAAAGTTATAATGAAATACGAATACAAACTGTTTCTTCAACAAATAGCTAATTTCATTCCTACCTTTCGTTATAATTGCGTCGAAGTTTTCATAAAAACCATAATACTTACACGACCTTGTCGCGTAGCGGTGAAAGAAAACTACCACCCCCTCTCTTCGACTAACGGACTAAAGACTGCACATACATCCAACAGCATAGAGAGGCGATGGGCTCACCACCTGTCAAGCTGAGCACATGTGCAGTCGCTATTTGGTGAAAAGTGGACTATGGTAGAGGACTGCTTTTGCTGTCCTCTTTGCCTAGTCTCTGACTAACCCTTCGAGGATAATAGCCACGAATTATATGTACCTAAGTATTTATATATACATATATACTATTAATAATATAATAACTAAGTATTTATATGTATATACTATGTAGGTACACGACCTTCCAAGTTCGTTCGTTTAATTATTATTTTACTAAGTGACCAATTTTAACGCGATGAATAATAAAATTAAACTGTAGGCTAGCATGTCGATTTTCTAACGCTCGAACGTACTTTAGACATATACCTACCTACACCACAGTATAAATATAAGCTATTTATTCTGTGCCTACACTCCAACCGCCACGATCTGATTAAAAATAACCGTTGTGACTTTAGAGTAAAGTCGAATTTAGCAAATGCTGATTTGATAACTCGCTGCGGATAGAGCATTTTTAAATGCTTGATCAAAATCAAAATTTGATTACGCTAACGTAACAAAGTTCATTTGTGATCGGAAACTGTAGATACTTCCAACAGCATAGAGCGGCGGTGGGCTCACCACCTGTCACGCTGAGCACATGTGCTTTCGCTATTTGGTGAAAAGTGGACTATGGTAGAGGACTGCTTTTGATGTCCTCATTGCCTAGTCTCTGACTTAACCCTTCGGGGATAATAAGGTAGGTACTAGCACATACGAAGGCCCAGCCTCTACGAAGGCCCACTTTAAAAACGCGCACTTGCCGCTGCATAAAACATTCGAAATTTCGCGCCCACATTCATCTTAGCCTTTTATTAAATGTGCAATAGCGCAAAATCACTTCCGCGCCGCCATTTTGTTTCAACTCGTTCATTTCTCTCCAGAGAGAAAAGAACGAGTTGAGTGCCCGCCGTGTCGATGTCGCGTGTTTATAACCTCGTTGTGTGTGATTGTTTTTGCCAATTTTTCTACAAATGCGTCAGTTTTCGAGTGATACTATCATCATTTTGTTAAATAATCATTAGAAAATAGAACATAATAGTAAGTTTACCGATTATTTAGCTATTTGTGATTTTATGTTAATTTTTCCGCAACTATGAAAAACCCTTAGAGACCTACACTGCGACGTCTTTCGAGCGTCAGCGTCATGCCGGCGTCCATGCGGCGTGCGGCGTCGACGCAACGCCGACGTCGAAAGACGCCAGTGTGGGGGGTCTCTTAGTATGGGCCTACATAGGGGCATTATTAAATCTACTATAATGGCAAATGCGCTTGGATTGGAAATACTTAGGTACTTAAGTATAAATAAAACGAAATTGGTTTGTTTAGTTTATTTCTTTTTCATGCCAAACTAGTGAAGGTATTTTAAAATAGACATAATATCGTGTAAGTGATTTGAACTCGCATTTCATATTTTGTGTACTTATTAATGAGAATTTTAGTATTACCTAATATTAGTTTTTCTTTTATTAGATCACAAGCGGTCACTCGCGGTTTCACCCGCGTGGTTCCCGTTTCCTTGGGAATATCGAGATAAAGAGTATCCTATGTGTTAATCCAGGTTATAAACTATCTGTATGCCGAATTTCATCCAAAAACCATTCAGTAGTTTTTACGTGAAAGAGTAACAAACATCCAGCCATACGTTCCCGTGGGTAATATCGGGATAAAAAGTATCCTATGTTTTAATCTAGGTTATAAACTATCTGAATGGCGAATTTCATCCAAATTCATTCAGTAGTTTTACGTGAAAGAGTAACAAATATCCATACATACTTACAAACTTTCGCGTTTATAATATTAGTAGGATAGATCCACATCCACAACTAAAGAAAAAAAGAGGCCTTTGCACTGAAGGGGATTTTTTAATTAAAAAGTTGTACCTACTTGCCTAAAGCTAAAGAAAAAAATAAATTATTCTATAGCCCTAGTAAGGCATACTTAAAATTTAAGTGGCAAATGAGGACTGATTATTTAGATTCTTGAATTAATAGTGTCTAGAGTATCGATTTTGTCATCAGAAATAATTGTTTTTTTATTGATTTAGAGCAGAATTTTACTTTTATGACTATTTTTGGTTTTCGTACATGAGTCCAAGGTCCAGTGTGCAAATTTTTATTATATCTCTAAAAATATAAGTTGAATAACTTATATTAGAAACTGCTTAACGTTATTTGTGAATTATTTTTTAGAAATATTAGGTAGATTTTGAGTAACAGTTAGTCATAAACGGGCATTAGTAAGGGACTGTGCCTTTAACTAGGCCTACTACAGTGTTTTAAAAAAACCTTTTTAAATATAGTTTTCAGTAAGAAAATTTAAATTTTTGATTATTTTTAGAAGGATAATAAAACATTACATCATTGAAAACGAAGAAAACTAAATGAAAATGAGGACTGTATGAAATGAATTAAATATATTTAAGTACCTTGTAGTGTTTATTCCATATTCATATTATAATGATTTAATATGATAGAAAAATAAAGTTTATCGACTGGTTTTCTGCTAGAAAAATCACAATGCCAACTATGTCAACAAGACAACAATAATGGAAACATTCGAATTTTGATTCAAAAGAAGTAAAATAATTTGTAATCACTAAAGAGTTCTTACATGCTAAAGTTCGTAACAATCATTACAACTAGTTGTTTTTGTCAAACCTTCAAAACATATTTTTTAATTGAGATTTTAAATAAGATGGGCCTTTCTATGTGCCAGTGCCTTAGTCGTGACAAAACCGTATAGCTAAGAACAAACCTACATAAAATCGAAATCAATAAAAGTTACATATTCATAAACTCGTTTATTAGAGACTCTCATTGGCTACGGAAATAAACAAAAAATAATACTGTAATCATCATAATAACAAAATATAATCAACACAAAATAAACCTCGACGAATTACGATTTTGTCCTGGGGGGTGGACAAAACCGTATAGTATATACGATATTGCCCCATACGTTATCAACGCGAAGCCAAGCAACCAAATCTTTCGAAACAATCCATGGCATTCATCCCAGCCAGTACAGCCTACGTGTGCCCATACATTACAGGCAATACACTGCACCCAACCTTCATCCACTCGACTTACGCCATATTCTTCTTGACAATATAAACAAATATTTTCGTTATTGCAGGAAGTGTACGGTTTTGATAGCTTGGGTGATTTGTTTAAATTAAAGATTGGTTTCTTTTTCTTGTTTAGCGCAATTAATTCATCTTTTTAAGGGGAAGATACGACAACTGTAGTTTTACTTTTACGATGCTTGGCCGATTTTACCCCTTACGGTTTTGCCCCATTGACCATAAACAACAAATCAACATTCACTTTTCATATTTAATACAGACCCGGCACCAAAACATTGTTGATATTTAGTAAATATACACAGTTTCACGTTCATAACATTGCACTTACCTGTTTATCATAATATAATTGATTTCAGGTCTGGGTGTTTTTTCAATGTTTATGTAGGTATATTTATCCGTTATATTACTATATTAACAAGTTTCAAAAGAATACTTATCTTGGGCTAGATAATTGATGTGAGAGTGAAGAAATTTATTTATTTATCCAAGTTTTTATTTATTATGATCTTTATTCAACTTACACAAAAACTTGCCAAAAAATTATGTTAAATTCTTTTTACAATATTTTATTAAAAAACACTTTTACAATACTAATAACAAAAACTTTACCTAGGATGCCACCAGCAGCGGGGGTAGACCTAAACTTTTTATTATTATTATTAACGTAAAGTCGAAAAAGAATGAAATGTTTAAACATTAAGGGTTAACTGAATCAGGTGCGTTAACCCGCCTCTTAGATAGAGGATCAATGGCGTGACGAAATAGATAATTAAATTGTATCACGCAATAGCCCTTTTAAGCGGGCGCCGCATTCGCGCGCGAACGCTTCGAAACACAAGTGGTTTCGCGGCTTCACGTTCGGAAAACTCCGCGACACGTACTTAAACAGTGACGTGCATAAAGTAAGCCAGTATCATTGTAATTATACATACAGCACACCCTAACATAAAGGTAAGCTGGTCGGCCGTCATTGCGATGTGAACCGTCTCCGTGACAGCACACACACCAGCTTAGAGGTTGCTTCACTTGAGTATCGCAGTTCACGACGCAGAGTCCTTCTTTACTCGTCTGTGGTTCGCGCCTTACAGCGTTTCCCGTTTCGTTTTTGTCCACCCCCCGGGGCAAATTCGTAATTCGTCGAGGTTTAGTTTGTGTAAATTATTTTTTGTTATTATGATGATAAAAGTTTTATTTTTTGTTAATTTTCATAGCCAATGAGAGTCTCTAATAAACGAGTTTATAATGAATTATGTAACTTTCATTTATGTAGGTTTGTTCTTAGCTATACGGTTTTGACCCGGTCTCTCCTAATACATATTATAATCACGACTATTATCTCCGAAGGGTTAGTCAGAGACTACACTGCGGCTGCACATGTGTTCAGCGTGACAGGTGGTGAGCTCATCGCCGATGCCGTTGGAAGTATCTGCAGTCTTTAGTCCGTTAGTCGCCTTTTACGACACATAATTTAATTACTTTATATTTTATTTGTCTTCTTCCTGGTGGTCCCTAACAACTACGTAAGAGTTATAATAGATGAAAGAAAATGTACTAATAAATAAAAAGAACTGTATTAGTTTATAAGAAAGAAATGTAAACCTCAAACCCCAAGCGGTCGCATGAGACCGCACCTACAAAAACACACTTGACTTTGTACCGTGTTTTCATAGACTTACAGACTACTTTAGTATGAACAAGTTTGGTTATTTCGGTTCTGTGGTTCATCTTATGTATTGTTATCGCTAAATATCGCATAGTCTATGCTCGATTCTGTCAAATTTGACGTTGACAGTGAGTGTCAAAAAAGTGTCAAAAATAATCCAAGAGTGAGGGGTTGAAGAACAAAATGTAATAGAATAAGACTTTTATTGTATGTTAAAGAAAAATAATAAAAGAGAAAAAGAAAGAAAAACAAAAAAAAGAATGAGTAGAGCTCTTATTACTCAAGATCATTTAACCCTGCCGCTGACTTCCTTCACCGCACTACACGCAATCGACTGTCATTCCATCCACATTGCCATGATGGATGGCGGTCTACTACTGTGCGTTTTTCACGAAATTTCTCGCCTCGAATTACAGTGTTGTGGGACCAGCTCACGGCGACGGTATTTCCGGACCGTTACGACTTAGAGATCTTCAAGAAACGAGCCTATTCCTTTCTTGGAGGCCGGCAACGCGTCTGCGATTCCTCTGGTTTTTTGGGTGTCCATGGGCGGCGGTGATTGCTTTCCATCAGGTGAACCGCTTCCTCGTTTGACTCCTTATTTTATATTAAAAAAAACCCTCTGAAAAAAAAAAAAATATATTATCCTACAAAAAAGAGGGGAGCAGCTGAAAAAAAAGTACGCATGCACACGCCCTTTTCCGGATGCGGTAGGCAGAGACCCCAGCTTCCTATCTGCTAGGATCCTAAGTAAACACTTCTCTTGCTCTCATATTATTACATCAGTTAATACGGTATTTATCCCAGTAGTAAAATATTATCGCCTCGGTGGTTGACCGGCAACATCTGAAAGTCCTGGGTTCAATTCCGGGTCGGGGTAAAATGTGTGTCGAGTCGACTATTCCATATAAACAAGGTGTTTATTAAGAATGTAATTCCGCAACTATGTCATCCTATCAAACACAAAGATCAACTATTGTCTAAGATCCGAGTATAGAACGACCTTCACCGGGAAGGGTAATGGATGAAAAGTATTTTAAATATCAAATTTAATAATGTTAAATAATATATCGCGAGTGGGTTGGCTGAAAAATTTCAGTCCAGCACCTTTAATGATTAATTTAATATTTAAAAAAAAAAAAAATTTACATTGCACTGGTTTGGTGTGTGTGTGTGTGTTTGTAATGAGCTTATCTTTATATAAACAGTTAAACCAGACGGTTGCAAATAACTAATATTGACTTGCCTGTTTACACCTGCCTACCCAATGTTATGACAGGAAAAAAATAGTCAACCTAACGTTTGCATATTCTATAGGTTTCATACTTTCGATTGGTACCTATGTAATTTATCTATTATCGAAACAAGTGCAATATAAAAAAATAAAACAATAATATTTAATTAATCATATACAGAACTGAAATTTTTCAGCCAACCGCAATATATCTTTTAACACATTAAATTTGATATAAAATACTTTTCATCCCTTAACCGGCTCGGTGAAGGTGAAGAAAAAAATTCAGCTGTTCTATACAAAACTGCAAATACTTTTTGACCTAATGTATAGAACAGCTGATTTGTTTTTCGCTTTTTCAGGGTGCTCACAACAGATAGGTAGTAGTTCTTTGCACTCATTAGTTAGCCGATATAATATATGTGAATAAAGGAGGCGATTGTAATAAGAACCGAACGGTACAAAGTCCCAATGTGTAAACTCCACGACCTCTTCACTGTACATAGAGGCGTGCTTGGTTTCATGGTTTCAGAGTAAGGCAACATCTCTAGGACGTCTCTCTACTGACCCCCCCCCCCCCCCCCCCGGCGACACCCTTGAAAACATCCTGTACCTACTTATAGTCCAGCATTGCGACCACCAACACGCATTTTTTTAACTATTCTGTACTTCCGTAGAACGTAGAAAGTTTCATTAGAATTTGCTTTTGATTAGTCTGTACATTGAAGTTCAAAGTGTATGGAATAGAATATAATTAAACAGATGAAAGAACCTTTGTATTTCAATACTATAGCTCTTGAGCGGGATCAAAGTAAATCTATTTAAATTCATTATTCTATTGCCGTCGTCGTTGGCTAACACAAAACTTAGGTATATATACTCGTACGTTCAATCGTTTAATACCGGATAAATATATTAAGGGTGGATTCGACCAAACTGGAATAAGACTTACTCCGAGATTAGTCTATACAAATTCGGCGTTTTATCTAGGTATAATACCTTATTCCAGTTTGGTCGAATCCACCCTAAGTAGCTTAGCCGTGCGGTATAGCGAAAGAATACTACCAACCCCTCTCTTCCCTTGGGTGTCGTAAAAGGCGACTAACGGACTAAAGATTGCTCATACATCCAACAGCATAGAGCGGCGATGGGCTCACCCACCTGTCACGCTGAGCACATGTGCAGTTGGTTTTGGTGAAACGTGGACTATGGCAGTGGACTGCTTTTGGGGTTCTCATTGATTGGTCTCTGACTAACCCTTTGGGGTTAGCAGTCGTGGTTGTTATATGTATGTATATGTGTATATGTATAAGCCTATACATATCCTCTCAGTCTTGGCAACGACATGTCTAAAAAATTTGACAGCAGGTGCGATTTCGCGGGAATTTAAATTTGAGGAAATGGAAACAAAAAATTGAACGCAGTTCATGTTAAATTTTGCGTTCACGATGCATAAAAT
Source organism: Scoparia ambigualis (assembly GCA_963921215.1). Lineage (NCBI taxonomy): Eukaryota > Metazoa > Arthropoda > Insecta > Lepidoptera > Crambidae > Scoparia > Scoparia ambigualis. The sequence goes on along the minus strand of OY992520.1, from coordinate 11,077,308 downwards.
GTACCACAGAACCGAAATAATCGACCTTGTTCATACTAAAGTAGTCTCTAAGTGAATCAAAACACGGTACAAAGTCAAGTTTTGTAAATGTCGTTACTTCTATATTTATTATAAAGTTGTGGAGTTTCTTGTGCCCGTTCTTCTGCACAGCTCAAAGACGTTCTGAATTGGTGGAGTGGGTGGGTGGTTTTCTGTGCCTATCCATCCATCCATAGAGTAGGTGGGTGGGTTCCTGTGCCTATCCTTAGATCCATAGAAGAATCCATCCATAGAAGTAAAATTTAATTTAGACGATTCAAAATGCTTATTTTATGCTTACTGAATAAAGAAATTTTGAATTTGATTTTGATTTTAGAGGAGAGTGCGGCCAGTGCGGCCATACATGATCGCACTGGCCGAATAGCGAGTTTTTAGATGCGGCCAAATATGGCCGCCAAGCGGCTTCAGGGGTTAAACTGCGCTACTCCGCACGCTGCGCACTTGCCGCAAACTCCAAACTTCTACAAATGTTTGGACACTCGACGGATCGGCTACAAGCGCTTGCAAACCTACGCAAACCAAGACAAACGCTCTATCCACACGTTAGAATTTGTGACGGCTTTTTGAGGTTTGCCAAGCGTGTGGACGCGGCATTGAGTAAAGGCTCCTTTTATCAAAATTCTACAATTTGATTCGTATTGTCTTAAATCATCACTCCCGCCAAATGCGGACTGGGGTTCACAAACCTGGGTTATTTTTTTATCCACCACGGTTCACTTACACACGTCCACTTGTCCTTCATCACACCTGATGGTAAGGTCGAAAGGTGGAAGAGCACTTTACCCCGGACTCTTCAACCACCGAGGAACTGGCTATCTCTAAGGGTGGTTTCAGAGTCACGCTGATCGCCCGCGCAGGTAAAGCGACGCGGGCCACGAGCTATAAAACGGTAAGCGTCGTCCGCGCGCGGTAAGCGTCACTATAATGCCCCCTCTTCACGTCGGCAGACGCATCCGCAAACGTCATCAGCTGCAGATGCGTCTGCCGAAGTGTAGGGGGGTGATTTACGCGTCTGTGGTAGGTATTTAACGTCTGCAGACACAGCAGAGGGGGCATAAAACGGTACAAGACAACACCTAGCTCGTGGCCCGCGTCGCTTACACCCGCGCGGGCGGTCAGCGTGACAATGCTACGCTATCGACCTCCGTGGTCTAGTGGCTAGCGCGCCGGGTGTGACGTCGCGCCATCTCTGAGGTCCCGGGTTCAATTCCCGGTCGGGTCAATTTAGAGAAACACGGTATTTTTTAAATTGATTTTGGGTCTGGGTGTTTTTTCTGCGTTTATGTAAATTTATCCGATATCTGACCAAATTAACGATTTTCAAAAATAATACTTATTAGTTATTCTGTGTCTTGGACTAGATAATTGGTGTGAGCGTAAAAAGATTAAATTTAACAAAATTTAATTTAATTTAGATTTAGAGGGGTATTCCTTAAAGCGCATAAGTTTTGAAGCGCACCAGACTAAGCGCCCCTAATGCCGGCACCACACGCTTGCTGCTTGCACTTGTGCTTGCGCTTGCGCGCCGCGATTTGTTCGACGGATTGGCCACAAGCGCCTGCAAACGTTCTATCCACACGTTTGACTTTGTGACGGCTTGCCGAGGTTTGCCAAGCGTGTGGTGCCGGCATTAACTATTCATCCATGCGCACCACATGGGCACAGTAGTGTTACTGTGACATGGGTGCGCTTCAAAATAGGTAAATAAAATATTATATTTTTATTCCTCCATGCGCACCAACGGTAAAAAATAGAGAGGAGCTTAAAATATTCATAATGTTTATGTCGATAGAAACTAGGACTAGGCGCTGCAACTTACTACATAAACGTCAATAATAAATTGAATCATGACAGTCATTTTGAACGAAAAGTGCCAGGGTGACATAAATGAAAAGAGGTAGATAGGCGCCTTAGAGATCTCACTTACCTTGAACTATCAGGAAAAAAGAAATAAACGAGTAGGATTAGGTGCTGCAACTTACTACGTCAATAATAAATTGAATCACGTGACAGTAATTTTGAACTAAAAGTACCAGGGTGACATAAATGAAAAGAGGTAGATAGGATACTCTAAAAATAAACGTACGTTATTCGTTATCGATATTTTCTGTTAGTTACCTACTAGGTACATCTTTTTCACATTTTATCTGCTGGTGCGCTTCGAGGAATAAAAATATAATATTTTAATTACCCATTTTGAAGCGCACCAATGTCACAGTATAAATATAAGCTAAAGTTTATACTGTGCCCATGTGGTGCGCTTGGAGGAATAGTTTTGGTGCGCTTGGTCTGGTGAGCTTCAAGGAATACCCCAATGAATGGGCATTAACAACAATGTTGTGGCGCCAGATTTTTAGATAAGATTTAGGTAGGTATCCTAGCCAGGCGGACTTAACAAGCCCATATCAACAATCAACCAAACTCTCCGCTTTTCCACTCGACAAAAGTAACACTTATTTACAAATAAAGCCCGCTAGTTACAAATAAAGGTTAAAGTTACACAGCCGACTAGTGGCACCATCGCTCATCATTATGGCAGACAGCGGCCAGTAATGACCCTTCTGTTTTATGTAAAAAAGTAAGTGGGTCAGTCAATATCAGTTGAGTTGAGCCCTTTCGAGGGCTTTTCTTTTTGCAGTCCACCCTTGTTTCGACCGGGCCAACGTTATTGCCCGGGGTAATGTACGTTGTGTAGGCAACAGTAGTGTAATGTTCGTACCTTTGTATGGTGTTCTGACCCAAACTAAAATAAACTTGAACACAGCACCTACAGATCCCATCTACGAGTAAATGGCTATGAAACTAACTTTGAATGTAAATTTTCGCCAACCATCAGTTGTTTCCACATTGTTGTGATCTTGATCAAAAGGTTTGAAATGGAAGAGATCGCTTTAATCGATAAGACCGCCTTTGCCCACATCAGTTTTAATATGCTTATTTTATGTTTTCTGTTTTTGTGTGTGTGCAATAAAGCGTTTTATCTATCTATCTTTCTATGAAAACTGTTCCAGCGGCAAGAGTAGGCGAGGTAGTTATGATGGAGGGGCTCCATGGCGATGGTAAATAACGACTGCGTCTCTTTAGGTGATGTTGTATATTTACAGTGACTACATTGTGACTAACTTATTATCTAAACCTTACAAGACTATTTATACAATAATAACTACGTAGATGTTGGAGGGATGATGCCGTGTCATATCTTTATCGGATCTACACGCGTTTAGGAATGCGCTTACAAACTCTTTAACCAATACGTGAAGATAATAAATTATGTGGCGACGCAGACCGCCACAAAAACCAACAAATTAACTTGGCTTAGCTTTTAAATTCATTTGGCTTATCTGTTTTTTTGTGTGTGTAAAGCGTTTTATCTATCTATCTATGAAAACCAACAAATTAACTTGGCTTGGCTTTTAAATTAACTTGGCTTTTGTGTTTTTTTTTGTGTGTGCAACAAAGCGTTTTATCTATATATCTATCTATGAAAACCAACAAATTAACTTGGCTTGGCTTTTAAATTAACTTGGCTTTTGTGTTTTTTTTTGTGTGTGCAATAAAGCGTTTTATCTATATATCTATCCATGAAAAAGAACAAATTAACTTGTCTTGGCTTTTAAACTAACTTGGCTTTTGTGTTTTTTTTTTGTGTGTGCAATAAAGCGTTTTATCTATCTATTTATGAAAACCCACAAATTAACTTGGCTTGATTTTTAAATAAACTTGGCTTTTCTGTTTTTTTGTGTATGCAATAAAGCGTTTTATCTAGCTTTCTATGAAAACCAACAAATTAACTTGACTTGGCTTTTAAATTAACTTGGCTTTTCTGTTTTTTTGTGTGTGCAATAAAGCGTTTTATCTATCTTTCTATGAAAACCAACAAATTAACTAGGCTTAGCTTTTAAATTAACTTGGCTTTTCTGTTTTTTTGTGTGTGCAATAAAGCGTTTTATCTATCTATCTATGAAAACCCACAAATTAACTTGGCTTGGCTTTTAAATTAACTTGGCTTTTCTGTTTTTTTTGTGTGTGCAATAAAGCGTTTTATCTATCTATCTATGAAAACCCACAAATTAACTTGGCTTGGCTTTTAAATTAACTTGGCTTTTCTGTTTTTTGTGTGTGCAATAAAGCGTTTTATCTATCTATCTATGAAAACCAACAAATTAACTTGGCATTTTGGCCTAGAAGCCGAGTCAAGCGCTCCGCTCGATATCCTTCGACGACCTCCATGGTCGAGTGGTTAGCGCGCCGGGTCTGGCGTCGCGCCATCTCTGAGGTCCCGGGTTCAATTCCCGGTCGGGTCAATTTAGAGAAAAACTGTTTTTCTAAATTGATTTCGGGTCTGGGTGTTTTTTCTGTTTATGTATATTTATCCGTTATCTTACCATATTAACGAGTTTCAAAAGAATACTCATCTTGGTCTAGATAATTGGTGTGAGCGTAAACAAATTTAATTAATAATTAATATCCGGAGGTCTCGGGTTCAATTCCCTGGTCGGGCAAAGTGTGTTTTCGGATTTTTCGATGGTTCGTAGCGACTTGATTTCAATGATGGAGGCCTTTTTGCTCTGCGGTGGGACAGTATTAGGGTTGCCACCTTTTTTTAGGACGAATAAAGTATTTTTTATTTTTTTAGAACTAAAATAAAGTACATAGTATAAAAAAGAGTATTTATTTATCCTTAAAAACGTATTTTTGTTGCTCTTTGCGACATTTAACAAATATTTATTTGTTTTTAACGCTTAGAGCATTCAACGAATGCTCTAAGCTTTAACGTAAATAGTTTTACGTAATAGAGTATTTTAGCGTACTTTATTGTTAAAAAGAGGACAACATCTCTATTTTAGAGTACAGGTGGCAACCATATACAGTATGCAGGTACTTTTAAGCATAATAATAACATACTTCCGCACTCGGAGTCGTAAAGAAACGTTAATAATAATATAGTACCTACTTACCTTTTAATTCTTTCCAAGAAAGCGCTTACATACAACCCTATGATTAGAGACATATTTACAGTGAAAATTCTATACAATGAAAACTCATAACTTGAAACTTAAAAGAAAGAAAACTACCAGTTTGCGACTTGGACTAATCTACTAATTTTTGTATACTCGTAGGTACCACTATTTTAGTTCTTAGTATGGTAAAGTAAAGTATTTTGAAGCGAAAACAACTTTAAATTCTGTAGACGTAGTAGCTGATGAGGGGCTAAACTACAAATTGCTAATTAAGGTAGGCTCTAATTAAGTACATTTGTTGTGTTTGATTAATGTGCGGTCGAATTACGGGTGATTCATACAAATGAGTCAGCATGTGGGAAGTACAACCTTATGTAAAGCAATATAAGGTGACTGCTAGAAACCGCAAGAAACTTCAAGGGCTGTTTAGGTCAAGTGTTTTAAACATGACAAAAATGCCAAAAAAGAAATTCGTGCTTTTTTCATTTTTAATTAATTAATTCATTATGTGAATTTTAATTAGATAGTCTTTGAGTATCTAATTTATTTTAAAGCAATAACATAAAAAAAACAATTAAAAATAACGATTTATTACAATGCGCGGGCAGCGGCCGGTCGTTGACCCAACCGTCTGTTGACCTGTCCGCGTCAGCCGGGCGATAAGTAATTAGGTACCTACGTTAGTCTGCAATGAGACCCCATTTATTTTCCTATTACGAAATGTGCGTATTTTTCTTAAGTTATTGCTTTAAAATAAATTAGATACTCAAAGACTATCCATTATTTTTATTTTTATTAAAATCGAAAAAAGAATTATTTAATTAAAAACTAATAAAGCACGAATTTCTTTTTTGTCATTTTTGTCATGTTTAAAACACACTTGACCTGACCAGCCCTTGAAGTTTCTTGCAGTTTCTAGCAGTCACCTTATATAAAGTGATAGCTTGAATTGTGTCCCCCCAATGCTGGACAAAGGCTTCATTATGCTTCATCGTTTTTATCTTTTATTTCTTTATTTATATAAGTAACTGACACACAGACATAACAAAGTTATAGCACGCATCTTTTTGCGTCGGAGGTTGAAAATCAATAAACACGAATATAGGTTGTTGAAAGAACTTTTTGATGAAATCCCGCCCTCTCCTTTCCTGTCCCGGACTACACGTGCTGGTCCTAGGAACCACCAACATACTGTGCAGACTATCAGCACCCGTACCAAAAAATTTGGCAAGTCGTTCCTCTGTAAGACCATTAGCACGGTAACAATCGCACCCATTCATGACGGCCTGCATAAAAGCCGTTTCACGCCCCGCTTAAAATACCAGGGACTATAGGAGCTGGGAAACACATACGCCGGCAGAGAATTCCAAAGCCGAATGGACCATTCGGCTTTGGAATTCTCTGCCGTCATGAAGGGGTGCTTGTTCCACAGTGAAGAGCGCTCTCGTTATTTTGGACTGCATCGGCTGCTTACCATCAGGCAGGATGTAGTCACTATGACGCGTCACATTAAAAAAAATTCTCGGCTTACTTCAGAACGGTTGCACCTACACGTTTACATCATCGGCCTTATCACCTAATACCAAATGAATTTAAAGGCTAAGGCTTACCCGTAGTGGAAAAAAAAATTCTTATGTATAAAAATTACCGTGTCACGTAGCAGTGAAAGAATACTACAACCCCTTCCTTCTCTTGGGTGTCGTAAAAGGCGACTAACGGACTAAAGACTGCACATACATCTAACAGCACAGAGCGGCGATGGGCTCACCACCTGTCACGCTGAGGACATGTGCAGTCGCTATTTGGTGAAAAGTGGACTATGGTAGAGGACTGCTTTTGCTGTCCTCATTGCCTTGTCTATGACTAACCATTTGGGGATAATAGTCGTGATTTTATGTATGTATGTATTGTCATTGTAATCCTACTAATATTATAAATGCGAAAGCACAGAATAAATAATAGTACTACGGCGAAAGTTTGTAAGTATGGATGGATGTTTGTTACTCTTTCACGTAAAAACTACTGAATGGATTTGGATGAAATTCGGTATACATATAGTTTATAACCTGGATTAACAGGATTCAGAAGGTCGACATTAACGGTAAAAGATCTCCGGGATCAGTGGTTACAATGGGAGTTCCGCAGGGTTCAATACTAGGTCCATTCTTGTTTTTGGTTTATATTAATGACTTACCTTATTTTGTAAAAGACAGTCATGAGATAGTATTGTTTGCTGATGATACTTCACTTTTATTCAAAGTGAAACGACGACACCCAAATTATGACAATGTGAATAATGCGATCTCAAAGATTGTTCACTGGTTTAGTATAAATAACTTGCTATTAAACGAGGGAAAAACCAATTGTGTTAGATTTGTATTGCCTAATGTTAAGCAAGTAACAACTAGTGTACAAATTAAAGATAAGAATGTGAATCCTGTGGACACCACTGTGTTTCTAGGCATCACGTTAGATGCCAAGCTTCAGTGGGGCCCACATATAGCTAAATTGTCGAATAGACTTAGCTCTGCGGCTTATGCAGTAATGAAGATCCGTCAGTTAACTGACGTTGATACATCCAGATTAGTTTATTTCAGTTACTTTCATAGTGTAATGTCGTACGGCATTTTACTGTGGGGAAATGCTGCCGACATTCAAACTATCTTTGTGCTTCAGAAGAGGGCTATTCGAGCAATCTATAACCTAAAGGCTGGCGACTCTCTCAGAGAGAGATTTAAAAATATAAATATAATGACAGTTGCATCACAATACATTTATGAAAATTTGATTTATGTTCATAAAAATACTGGAATGTTTTCAAAAAACAGTGATATTCACAATGTAAACACTAGAAGTAAGAACAAATTAGCAGTACCTTATACTAGGCTCCATAAAATAAATAATTCTTTTAGGGGTCTGTGTGTAAGATTTTACAACAAAGTACCAAATGATATTCAGAAATTAGATCTTAATAAATTTAAAATCAAAATCAAAGAAAAGCTTTATAAAAAAGCTTATTATAAAGTGTCAGATTACACAGAAGACAAAACAGCTTGGATCTGAAATGCTCCAAGCACTCCAACAGCTATTTCTAATTGTCTTTATTTAATTGATACTACATTGTATTGTAATTTTGTATTGCATCATTTTTTTTTATTTTTAAATTCATATTTTGTATTGACCTGGTAACGACATACTCTTTTTTTTGTTTGTAAATGTCGTTGCTTTTGTGCGCTGTGGTTTCTTGCGCCCATTCTTTGCCACAGTTAAAAAATTATGTCCTGAATGGGTGGTAGGTTAAAAAAGATTTGGACGATTCAAAGTGCTTATTAATTGAGTTTATTGAATAAATATATTTTGACTTGACTTGACTTGACTTGACTTAACACATAGGATACTTTTTATCCCGATTTTCTCACGGGAACCGGAACCACGTGGGTGAAACGGCGAGTGGCCGCTAGTTACATATAATGTGACTTTATTTTATTTTATTCTATTATAAATGTATTGTAACGACTTTTATTATGACATGTTCATTTTATTATTATTTTTTATTATTGACTTTGTATTTAATTGTAATTGCTGGACATGCTTATAATTTATCGACATCATATTATTGTAATTTTAATTTTAAGCTTCTGACATGTAAGTATCTATATTTTTAGACATACTGGCGCTTAGGATAACTGTAAGCAGTATGTACATATATGTTCGAATCCCACTCGAGCTTCCTGAGACTGGTTGATTTTTTTCTAGTAAACATTTTATCCGTTGTCTATATAGCATTGTGAATGCAAAATTTTAATAATAATAGTTATTTGTTATACAAGATTGCAAAGTTGCTTTTTAACCGCGTGCTCAATTTTGATGACCGAGCAAGCGAAGGATTCTAAAATTGAATCACGAGTGCAGCGAGTGATTCAAACATTAGAATCCTGAGCGTTAGCGAGGGAATCAAAAGAGCACGAGGTGAAAAATCTTTGCAATCGAGTGCAACACGTAACTTTTCATCCCACCTCAGCGAGGAAATGACTAAATGCAAAAAAAAAACATTTACATTCACAAGATACTTTTATTTCAGTTTAGGTATTAACTACTACATTATGATAGGTAAGTATTACAGAATAATCTTTAAATTATAACAAAATAATACTAAGGTATAATTAAGAAAATTTTAAAGTAACGTTGCTACAGTTATTTTTTAACAAATTAAAAAAAAGTTGTATGATATATTCGGCACCATAGAGGTAGCAGTAAATAGGTTTAATGTTTTTTTTAATTCACAAACTTAGTGCACACGATGTTCTAAATTCAATTTACTTTATCCTCTAGAGAATAAAAACGGCTTTTCCATTCAGATATTGAAGATTAAAAATACTCTTTCCGAGATGGTGGGATGAAAAGATATTTATAAGCAATTACGTCTTTATCGATTGTTAAATACTTGCAATAGTATTTCTTTCGAATGTGAGGGTAAACTTCACAGTGACGTAATACCGCTGGCTTGCAGCGTAATCAAACTACTAGGAAAAATTCAACGGGTCTTCTGGGGTCTGGGTAGCTCAGCGGTTAGAGCAGTGGACCGGCAATCCAAAGGTCGTGGGTTCGAATCCCACTCGAGCTTCCTGAGACTGGTTGATTTTTTTCTAGTAAACATTTTATCCAGTATGTACACAATTAAATTGAATTGAATAAATTGAGATAAATTGAATACGATAAAAAATACTTACGTTAAAATACCAGATGAACCTCTCGACGGGCGGATTTGCCTTGACCTCGCACTCTAGCTGAAGGCTGTCCAGCTCCACCACCTCGCTTAGGCTGCCATCGCCCATCCTACTCACCTCAACTATAGGACTATCTGTGAAAGAACATTTCTTTGTACAACTATCAAATCATCGGGCTATTAACGTCCCACTGCTGGGCACTGGCCTTCCCACATGGACAGCATCACATGGGGAGGTTGGGCAATAACCCACCAAGCTGGCCCAATGCGGGTTGGTGGGTTTTAACGACGGTCATCTTTCGACGACAACCGGGACCACGGCTTTACGTGCCTTCCGAAGCACGGAGGAGCTCGAGATGTTTATAATTTGGTCACCCATCCACCGACCTGGCACTGCGAAAGTCGCTTAGAGGGCAAGATCGCAAGCCGAACGCGGTCGCCGCTGCGCCATCAAGCCTCAACCTTTGTGCATCGGTGGTGCAGTGGTAGAATGCTCGCCTGCCGCTGTACTATAGTTTCTTATTGAAATTTCTAAAAGTACCTAACTTACCAAATTTTTAAAGGAAACAACGAGCTACTATGTTCTTCTGAAGATCCGGGTCAGGGGCCGTACTGTCATCTATTACTAGAGCAGTATTACTCTAATCTTACTATGCAAAATTCGTATGAGAATTTGTATAGTACGATTAAAGTAATACTGCTCCTGAGAGGACTTACGGACTTACGAGTGACGTTAAGAGTGATGACGTCAACCTGGGGCTGGAGACTAAAACCTAGTGCAGTCAATCAGCTACAGCTCCTGCACTTACAAGAGACGTTAAGAGTAATAAACGTCAGTCTTGAGTTAACACGTAATACTGCTCTATAAGAGTTGACAGTAGGTCCCCTGTACTTACAGGTGACGTTGAGAGTGAAGTAATACTGCTCTATAAGAGTTGACAGTAGGACCTCTGTACTTACAGGTGACGTTGAGAGTGAAGTAATACTGCTCTATAAGAGTTGACAGTAGGACCCCTGTACTTACATGTGACGTTGAGAGTGATGACGTCAGCCTTGGAGCCCCTGCTAGGCGCCATGGCGGAGTTGGTGGCCACGCAGGCGAGGGTGGCGCCCGCGTCCAGCACGGTGGGCGTCAGCTGCAGGAACGAGACGGAAGTGCGGGTGGTGTTGCTCCAGCTCTGTGGGTAATAAGGTTACCGTTAACTGCTGGGATTGAAATCGGTGCTTGCTGTGTGTATGCTTGCCAAAAAACATCAAATAGGAGATTCTTGAATATCTGTCTCACCTGATTGCTGTGCTGAGTAAGGTGGCGATGGTCCAGCCACCAGGACAGGTCAGGTGGAGGGTATGCGCCATGGGCCATGCACTTCACCACCGCGGGTTTGCCGGCCTGCAGGACGTCTTCTATGGTGCCTTCCACCCAGTAGATGGACACGTTGTAAGCGGGCACTGGAAATAAAGAAAATAAGTGTTTTTAATCTTGAAGTAAGTATTTGTTTGTCAAATAAACTCGAAGATAACGAAATTCCACCTTAGGTAGTTATGTGTGGTGGTGGCAGAGTGGCTAAGGCGCTGCACACACTTTGACACTTTCTCTTGTTGACAGAGGACACTCACTATCATACAAAAACGCGGATGCAGTGTTCGATAGTGGCAATTACAGAACAGAGCCTCTTTCTTCTATTCTGTGGTGGCAATGGCAGCTGTACGCAAAGCTAATCGTATGACGGCGTTCTGTGTTACCAACAGAAAGTGTCTACGTTTGCGTTTGTCAGTGCCTTAGCGCTCGGTTCGATGATCAAAGGTCCAGGATTCAATTCCCAAGTCAGGTAATGCTGATTTCGAATCGAATGCCATGTGATCATGAACACATTCGGCAGCATAAGCTAATACCTTGATTCCACTAATAAACTTTACCTAGCAATTGGGTGATTTAAAAGGTATACTTTTAAGTTAGTATCTCAATCTCGGGTGGAGGATGGATCCAAGGATTCAAGGATCAGTGAAATTGTTTGATGAATTGTGAAATGTTTATACATGTAGTTTTCATGTCGCGAGGAACGTCTGTATGCTAGTGCATGGATGGTGAAGCGCGCTCGTGCAGGTTATGAGTGTAGCTGACTGTCCACAGATCAGACAGGGTGGATCCCGTGGTTCAATTCCTTAGTGGACAGGTCTCGTGGCCTCCACTTTACTCGAATTTGCTGTTTTCCAGTGTGTAGTGAGTAAACTTCCCTCCCTCTCATCCCTGATTGATTATTACGATTTCAGTGCGAAAAGGGGGACGGATGGAGCCCCACATAACCCTTCCTCCCTTCTAGGGGCAGGGTATCCATAAGGTGAATTCACTGGAGATAAAAAAAGTATCTCAATCTCAAATAAGAGCTTACTTCAGACGCAGGCAGACATAGTCCGTGACACGTATTGTACTTTGCTGATGAGGCTTTACCCGTTTCGGTTGCCGATACAAACTTCAAAGTTTAAAAAAACGTTTTATTAACCGAGTTATTGCCACTTAAAGTCCACTTTAGAAAGTTTAAAATCGCAATTACTCAATAAACGTTTTCTTATAATGTTTTATACAAACTATTTAGATCTTTGTATATTAATTTAGCATGCAAAGTTTTATTAAAATTGGTTCATTGGTTTTTAAGAACTTTAACTTGGAAGTTTGTACGGGATATCGAAATGCGTAATAAACTCCATAGAAACCACTCGTTATTTGGGACAACGTATCGAAAAACGTATCGAAGACGTAATAGTTACTAAGCTATTGAATCGAATAACATAGTAAAAAGGTGGAGCTGACTAGATTATTCTGAAAAGCTCAAACATCAGCAATTCTAGAAGCAACCAACCATAGACAGCGTGCTGACGTTGCGCAAAGCCGGGAGAGATTATGGAAATATTCAAGCGCGAAATTCTATAATAAATTCTGTAGAAATAGTCACTTGATGAGCAGTAAACAATTTCATCGATTGTTTCTAGAAGAAGTTTATTCGATGTGTTTGGTTAAATAATGTGTAGTTGAATAAACATACTGTTCATTCAACTACACATTATTTAACCAAACCAGGTATTTACGCAATTATTATATACCTTTTAAATTCAAAGACCAACTATTTGAATGGATGTATTTCTGAAATTGTAAAAAAAAATCCAACTGTTTCATACATTTAGGTCGAATAGTATTTCAGTTTTCTATAGAACAGCTTGCTTGAAATTGCAAACTTTCTGAGACATCACTGAGAAATCTTCTTAAAATAAAGGGTCAGATCTTCGATCAACAATACAACTAGATGTCAGGTCGGCGCTAAAAATGTGTCTCGGTAAATAAGAGCGCACTTGAGAAGTGTGTTCTTATTTTCTCGCAAGACAATAACAGGAAAAAGTACTTTATCTGTTGCCCCTTAAGGTTGATTTCACGACTAAATGTTATTGACGTCTTTTAATTTTTAAGAGACAAGAGTAATTTATTGCTTTTAAAAAGTATTTATTCACGTGGCCAGAATTTAGCTTTGATTATGTACGTGACGCGTTATCTAGTTGGTATTGTTGATCGAAGGGTCAGATACAGAAGGCAGTAGGTACTCCTTGAGACGTCACGTATTGTCAGGAGGTAGATACTCCATTCTGCAGCCATTACAACCGATAGCTCGGGTCTATCTCCGCTGCCGGTAGCAACCTAGGTTAAGTTTTTTTGTAATATTTTATATTGTAAATATAATTAATGGAATCAGGCGTTACTTTGCGGAAATCCATGTTAACAATAATGGAATAAAAAGATATAGTTAGCGGGGAGTTAGCGAGATTAACACTATATCTTTTTATTCCATTCTTGTATATTGTAAATATGTTTCTTTTTATAAATTATTGTAAAAAATATTAACTTAAGAATTAATTTCAATAAAGAGCATAAAAATAATACATATATGAGATCGAAATATACACAATAATAATATTAATAGGTAAGTAAGTACCTATATGAGTTAAGTTATGTTTGTTTGTTGGCGGAGGGTTTAAGAATTAATTATCAAACTAGGTAAATGTCAAATCCGAACATAACCCTTAACTTATCGGGTAAGAACTTTAATTGAAAACTGCGGTTGCACTTCAATGGCTTTCGGGCAACGAAATAATCTGCCAAATAGTTCGGTTCCGCATACATTCTCGATGTTGAGAGCAAACAGCTACGAACTGTCTAACTTAAACACGTAGTTATTTCCAGTTAGACCGAATACCTATCGAAGTTAATGTGTTGAAAGCTAAGGGTGCTGGAGGCAAAGTGAAGGAAAGGGCACATTTGCGATTCTATTTTATTATTTATGTGCATTGTCGCATAAACTATGAAGGTATATTTAATTTTGAAATATTGATTATTTGCGTCAAAAAACGCTCAAACAAACTCAAAGAGCTAAAAACCGGCCAAGTGCAAGTCGGACTCGCCCTTGAAGGGTTACGTAGCAGCAATTAACATCATATAAAAGTTCTTGTCTTCGTTGTAACTTTGATCGACGTTTTAATAATAGTGTATTTAAAAAAAAATAATTATGACGTAATAAAAAAAACTACCTACTAGATCTCGTTCAAACCAATTTTCGGTGGAAGTTTGCATGGTAATGTACATCATATATTTTTTTTTAGTTTTATCATTCTCTTATTTTAGAAGTTACAGAGGGGGGGACACACATTTTACCACTTTGGAAGTGTCTCTCGCGTAAACTATTCAGTTTAGAAAAAAATTATATTAGATACCTCAATAACATTTTTAAAGACCTATCCATAGATAACCCACACGGATGGGTTAGATGAAAAAAAAAATTTGAGTTTCAGTTCTAAGTATGGGGGAACCCCCAAAAATTGTTTTTTTTTCTATTTTTGTGTGAAAATCTTAATGCGGTTCACAGAATACATCTACTTACCAGATTTCAACAGTATAGTTCTTATAGTTTCGGAAAAAAGTGGCTGTGACATACGGACGGACAGACAGACATGACGAATCTATAAGGGTTCCGTTTTTTGCCATTTGGCTACGGAACCCTAAAAAAGACAACGAAACGTTGAAATTTTTTTACCCCTGGGTTCGTTTCCCATCTGAGGTAGACATATATCTTTATGATCTGCTGTCTCTTTCCAATTCTATGAATATGAAAGAGACAGAGTCAGTTCTCAGCGCTGCAGCAGCCGCTGCTACCAAGGCAATTAAGAGAATCACACTGCAGAAACGGGATATAGATGCTTTTAGTATAAGAAATGACGTTATAGGGTTGGCACGCGAGTGATAATAAGCTTGAAGTTGCGTAGGGTTGATGAGGAATTCATGATGTGGAAGATTATGTATTAGAAATGGATGGAGAGGATGCGGCAGAGGAAACGGAAAAAAAGTGATAGTGTTTCACAAAAGTACAAACAAAATTACGAAAGTTTCAACCATATTTTTTCTCTGTTTAAGGATGTAGCAGAGTGGAACTAGATTTTTAACTTCGATTATTGAGAATGAGGAAGCGGATAAGGATTTCAGAAAAATAAAGAACTTTAGCAATACGAGGAAACCTCTTAAGGCCAGGTATTCTGAGCGCTTCTCTCTCGCTCTCTCAACGGTACGACGGACGGGTACGGGACGGGTATAGCGAAGCGGCGCGTTTTATAGGTTTTATTGCCTATATGTATAGACTTTATAGGATACTCTGCGAAATTATCTGCGAAATATTTGTGTCTTTAGTTGAGTTCAAAAATTAAATGTAAAGTATCAGTAGTTTAGTAATAATATAAAAAAAAAACATTAAAAAAGTGGTAACTTTAGGATTTTTTTCTATCGAGTGAAGTTCATTGGATTTTGTAACTGAATGCGACTTTGACTAGATTAGATCCTTAACTAATACATACTTTTTTCCAGAATTTAAACCAATATTTTCTATGTTTTGAGGTTTGAAAAACTCAAAGCGCGGCCTACCTAGCCTTAAAATCTTGTGTTGCGTCCATGGGCTGCGGTGTCAGCTTTTCATCAAGCGGGCGTGTGCGCGTTTGCCGGCTCGCAAAGAAATACTTTGAATAGCCAACCGAAATGCGGCACCCAGGTTTAGCCGTAAACTTTCGAGTAGCGTACTGCGGTTAAGCATCCATTGAAGCTACAGCTCGGTTGAAAGTTACGGCTCATTATTATTATTAACAGAATACTACCAACCTATCTCTTCCCTTACATAAATACATACATACATACATAAATCAAAATCAAAAAATCAAAATTCATTTTTTAGTCTCATTCATTTTTTAACCTCATTTTTAGTCGTTTAAAAGATTTTTTGAGGGTAAGTGCCACCCATGAAACTGAACAACTTTCCCCAAGATACCTATGCGCAAAAGTGACAAAAAAATTTCGACCTCCCATACAAAACTGTCCGATCAACTGACGACAGTGGTTATAGTATGGGAGGTCGAATTTTTTTTGGCATTTTTGCACATAGGTTTCTTGGGGAAAGTTGTTCAGTTTCATGGGTGGCATTCGCACTCACCCTAAATTTCTTTGAAACGACTAAAAAATGAGGTTGTATTTTATTTTTGAACCTCCTCGGTGGCCGAGTCCGAGAATATAAACACTATGGCCGAGTGGCAGAGCGCTCGGTCCGATAGCCGGAGGTCCAGGGTTTGATTCTCGCGATGGGCAATGTGTGTTACGGAGTTTTCGATACATAACCTGGGACTGAGATGGGACAGTTTATAGGCTACTACTTTACTTTTTACTTTTATTCGAATCTCTACTATATAAATGGACGTCACACATGAACACAATGTCAATAACTGCGATACGTCCATGGATACGTCTCAAAACATCGAGTCGACAGATCCAATATTCACCTTTTTTACTATTCAAAGGACAACTAGTCTGAAAAACGCAGTCTCTTAACAAAAGACTAGTCTGATCTGAAGTAACAATTTTTCTAGGCAAATTTCTCTATCATTGAAATCCTGTATTCGCTCTACATTGATAAGTAGTGGTTTTTACCACCACGCTTACGAAATACGGGTTGACGATAACAAAAAGTATTTAGTATGAAGTGAATCTCAGTGTACCCAGCAACGTAATGCTATTACCGTAATAATAACGTATAGAAGGTAAGTCCGCGCGCCCATTTTGAAGCACTCTGTTTGGAGCCAGATATGGCTCCAAACGCCGAGTTTTCAATGTACACTACGGAGTTACAAGGGTACGTGTGGGTGTCGCCGAGCCCAAGCAAGTAATCGTCACGAAAGTGTGAATCGGTTTAGTGCTTCACTTTTGACAGAGCGCTTGTATGAAGACTGTCTTTCTATACGTAATTTTTCTAAGGATATTACACACTTTCGCAAAACGAAGATGCATTCTCGTTTAGAACACACACTGAAATCAACCTTGAATACATTTTTTATAAAAGTGTTTTGTCTTGTAACTACTTCTTGATTAAATTAACACCAGTGTAAATATCTGGGTTAAATTTGTTTGCATTTTACCAAAGCAATCGCAACATAAAGTTATAATACTGTGTCTGTGTATTACTACTCCGGTGTAATTGAACAAAAGTGTAATGCTGCTGCTTATTTATTTTTATTTTTATGGGTAGTATTTAATAGTCTTTCTGTTTTTTTTCAAAGATACACTATAAGACGTAGTTAATTTTATTGAGCAATACCTGTTTTTCTTAGATATACTTTTGTATGTTGTTATGTTTTTATCTTGTTGTGGAAAATGTCCTTTTAAAGATAGGGAGGGCATTTTCAAATTTGTATTGACGCTGTAAAAGAAAGGGAGAAAAGAAATGCTATTGTTGAGTTTCTTGCCGGTTCTTCTCAGTACAAGGCTCTGTTATATCGGAATTAGCTCTGTTTGCCTTATAAAATTAAATCGCTGAGTTTCCCATTGCATTTGCGTCAATGCAATAGGAAACCCGAATCGTCATTATAGCTTCAGTTAGTCTTCACATTAGATTGGATTGGACCTCCGTCGGGCAGACTGTCCATTCTTTATAATATATAAAATAACGTGTTTCAAGTAAAATATATATTTTTTTAAAAAGACTTTCCTGACCCGCCCCGTAACAGCTCCCGCCCCATAGTTAGACTTACGAACCTTACGTTGTTGAAGAGACACAACTAAATGACACATTAACTAAATTTGTATGGAAATTAATGGAAAATAATTTGTATTGACAATGCCAGTGAGATTGCTTGACAATGAGATCAGCTGACGCGCCACCCGCCATTACAAAGTTATCCTCGGTCTAACGTCTTACACCGTCGGCTTTGCCGGTGTAGTGAATTTACTGTTGTGTAAACTTTATTATTGGTATAAGGATTGGTAAAATACAAAATGTGTTAACTTATGAATAAAGTTAAATTTAGTACCGGGATAACAGTTACCTACTCGGCTTGAGTTTTTTTAATTTATTTGTTTTTTATTAAAAAAAAATACAAAAATGCTATACATAGTCCCGCAAAACTGTTTACACAGTTTGTCTGTACAATATATACTTGCAAATTGCTTAGGTACCTAACTTTTAAATTAATGTACTTATTCATAAATACTTTTTTAACAAAATCATTACACTCCCGACGGATGTTCTCGGGCAAACTATTTAGTAGGTACGGTAAACGTTTCTTTAAAGTTCTATCACCGACGTAGTTATTAACTTTAGGTACTACAAGTCTGCCCGTGGACACCGATCGCCCCTAAGCAAAACAACGGCAACAACGGGTAGATACGAGTAGCTGATTAATTTTGGGTAACTGGGCCAGCATCAGAATCCAATAACCTTAATAGTTTTGATGAGCATACAAATCCGAAGTTGCTCAATACACTCTCGTTGAAGGACAGAGCTGTGATGGCGGTAAGGGATATTAAGAGGTCCCTGAAAGGAGGTCGCGCCAAATTAAGTGAAAACTATTCGGGGCAAACCCACAATCAATGTTGTTGTGTAATTGTTTTGTTTGCGATAAACATAGTGGGGTATGGCAATCATAATCACTTATGCACGATGGTGGGCATGAAACAGACTTTTCGAAATTTATTCGATTGTAATGAAAAACAATTTCAGATTTTACTGATGTTTGGAGGATAGTGGCTGAAAAATTTGTTAGTAAATTATTAAATTAAGTACTTCCAAGTTTTAGATCATAAAAGCGTGTTAAAAATGTTTTATGTTATATCCTACCCATTAATTCCTGGAGCACCGTAAAACCAGACACAATTGAAAACCTATTGTTTCGCGACCGCCGGCGGTCTTATGATCCTTAAAGAGTTAAAAGAGAAATCCTTTCTGATTGACGGAAAATCAACATCGCATAGCCCACCGCTAGACCTAGAACGCTAAAATTTTACAGCAAGGTTTCATTATTTAGCTACTATCAATATTTGCGTATAAGACAATTCTAGCGATCGCCCGCAACTTATTCAGCGTTAACCTGTTGTATCTCGTGATCATGAGGATATTTCTAAAAGATACTTCCATAAAAAGTAATAAAAGAAAAGAGGTTTTGTCTTAACTATCTTTTATATAGCCTACGTTATGAAAGAGCAGAATTTCAGCGTTCTAGGTCCAGCGGTATAGAGCGTGCAATATTGATTTTTAATCTAGATAAGTCATCATATTTAGTTCGTCTAGAATCTAGATAAAATATCACTTCATTATCATTAACTATCGTTACCCACAATTATAAACGTACCGTACGATCTGATGGATCCTTAGGGGTTAGGAGCAACGTAGCCGTCAAGAATAAATGGGTTCCGCCACCTCCAAGCATTAGCGCACGAAATAGAAAATTACATTCGATCTTACGAGCACCTATATCTCTTCTTTATTGGGATTCGCTTCTGAATGTGCTCGTTGGGGCCAACGCATACTGGAACTTTTTATTTTATATTCGTAATAATATACAATATTTTTTGGTTAGTTTATTTTTAGTGGCTTTTGAGTCTATCCCTAAAGCAATAATGTTAGTACTAATGGGCCCTACTATCACCTAGTAAGATTTAACTATTACAGCTCTAAGAGTTGATGCTCCAGATAGGAGCCTTACGTACACTCCTGTAGTATTGTTGTGTTCATAGGGCATGTCCTTCTGTGATAAAGAGGGCATTTTCCGACTTTTATTTGACGCTGTAAGAAAAGAAATGTCCTTGTTGAGTTTCTTGCCGGTTCATCTCAGTACAAGTTCTCCCGCATTATAGACTAACAAATCGATGGCGTAATGACTTTCTTAAGTCCTCAATTATTCTAGACAATTGAATAAATTATTGAAAATTGGATTTTAATATAATTTATTAAGCCACCTACCTAGTCATAACGGCTGAAAAGATGACTTTTTAGCAGAGAGTTAATATACTGTAGATTGATTGCGGAGAATTCTGGTGCCTATTTAGGTTAACAAACCAGGCAGCGGAAGAAGCGTTTACAAGGGACTTTATGTTTTGCGGCGAAGTTCCATCAATCGTTTAACATGGCAGATGTTTAGATCGAGGCTTTAAAACCTTATGAGCGATATTGAACTCTGTACAGTACTGAATTATGATTTCATTTCGTTTCATTCCCATTTTAAAGGCGATAAAAGTCGACCGCCTGCTTTCGCCTTAACTGGAATGGTAAACGTTCCGTTCCACAATTCTTACTTTCCTTACCCACTCAGATTGGTTTCTTCAATATTATATGATTAGTGCTGAAAGGAACGTGCTCTAGATGCTAAGTGCAGGAATGGATATGATATTTCCACGTTTCTCTTTAAGCTCTGGGTAGTTTGTAGTCTGTGTCAGTGGCTTATTTTATTATATCACTAAAGTACCTAGCTGTAGGTAGGTAATACATGTGACTTCGTTGACTTTCCGTTTTGCATTATCAGTTTAAGGTATAGACAAGTGGCAAGCTTTACATGTCGATTCTATTTCGTCAAATGCTAACGCCATAGCGTTGTCAATAGTATATGGTAGACAAGTTTACAAAAAATTTACGAATGCTTACTCTATTCAATCGCTATTCTAAATATATATAAAAATCAATTGTTCAATTAAATTAAATTCAATTCAATTGGAATTGCTGGTGGTTGGTGTGGCTTATAAAACGGCTTGACCAATTTGATGATTTAGATACGAAGTTGACATTTCTTCATCTACCGTTAATTTATTAACATATCTTTAAAACCCAAAAAAACATCTCAATCATTAGGAAAAACCGCCAACATTGGCACTTTTATAGACCAATGACGACAATTAATTAAGAATAAATGTATGTAACCCTTTTGTTTCTTATATCTATGAAAAAAAAAGTATTAAAGAATTTCGAAGACTCAGCGACTTGTCAGACTAAGTAATAAAACGAGAAGGTTGTTCCGTAAAACAGAACGCGAATGGGAATCAGAAAGGCAGCATGGGTTCATATAAATTTACAGCCGCATAACATACACGGCGGAGAGCTGATAAAATTTATTTCAACGGCGGACAGATTGACTGTTCGCTTTTATAGTTCCCGGACGGAGGGTCGCCGGTTCAATTTCCGTCGGGGGATGAGTTACAGATCAATCAGATGTTCGATTCGATTTGTTGGTTTTGCGAGTTCGCTCTTTATGCAAAGTTACATTGGCGAGGAGATATTTTTTTGCCACATTTTTTTATCCTAAAAGGATTAAAAGTTTTGATATTATGACAGTTGAGAAATTAATGAGCTTATGGTAGCTTTTTTACTTTTTGACGGCAGTAGTTAGATTCTGTGTGGCAATGACTTTCCGAAAATCTAATTTTATTGCAAGCGATTTTTCCGTTCGCATAATTTGCTTTTTCCTTCGTAAGTATAGGTTGATTTTTTAACAGTTTTTCTTTTGCATTATTTCCCAATCTAATCTTTTCCTGATAGTTTTTTTTCCGGAGGTTGATTTTTTCAAAAGCTATTTTTCTTTTCGCGTAATTTTCGAATTTTGTGTTTTCTCTCTAGGTTTTTTTTTTTTCAGATAAGTAAAGGTTTATTGTCTTATTCTTTGCTCTTACCATCAACTCTTACCGCCGTACTCAGAGACGTCAATTAAGTTTTAATGACAATTAAATGTGTTTCCTTCTCTATTTAGCACTATACCTAAGAAAGTGACAGCAAGGGACTTAATTGTCATTAAAACTTAATTGACGTCTCTGAGTACGGCAGTTAGAGCACTTCATTCATACTATGCAAATTCCTATAAGAATTTTAACCGAGCGGTGAGAGAATACTACCACGTAAAAGGCGACTAATGGACAAAATACTGCACATACATCCAACAGCTTAAAGTGGCGATGGGATCACCACTTGTCACGCTGAGCACATGTGCAGTCGCTATTTGGTGAAAAGTGGACTATGACAGAGGACTGCTTTTGCGGTCCTCAGCGGTGATTAATTGGTTTTTGGTTCGATTGGTGCTGGTCTGTTGTAAGTCCGCCTGTCTAGTAGGTAGTATCTCTACCTCATCATCTAGCTATTAGGGAATAAATCTGCCGCCATTACAACATTGTTATTACCGTCATTTAGAAGTGTCTATAAATTGTATAACGCTTAAACTACACTGGCCTGCAACAATAAGCATCACACTTTTAAAATTTCATTTTTTTTCTAAACTATAGAAGTTAAAGATCAAAAACGTTTACAGCAAACAGTTTTTCTTTGAAACTATAGTAACTAACTAACTCTTTTTCGTGTCCTTTTTGTTTCGAAAATATATCTTGTGTACCTACATAAAAAGAAATTGCTATTTTAAAAGTGTGATACTTATTTTTGCAGGCCAGTGTATGTATCTCAAGTAAGGATGGAAGAGATCTTAAGTAGCATCTGATACATTGAAGTACGTAGCAGGTTTGAAACTTGGTGGCTCAAGGTACAGTGATCGATCAAAGCCCAAGGGTTTTCTAGGAGTCAGTAGCACGCGAACGTTACTAGATTTTCCGGCGGGAATCTGGGATCAATAGGTATATGTTTATTATGTCGTCGCCAACGATACACGCAGACAAAGTCACAGTATAATACCGCGACAAAAAAGTCGCGGGAAGAAGCAAGTTTATGGAATTTAATTCAATAAAATTCTGTATGAAATGTCATTGACATACCTACCTAAAGAAAAATACTAACCTTCTCTTAGTTTTACCTTCTTTAAATCTGTTCTCTGGTTTTTTTTTAATTGTGGCTCGCCGTAATGGCAACACTCTGCCTGATGAAAAGCAGCCAGTGAAGCCCAAGAAGTTACTTTAATAGTCTTTATCTTAACAGTAGAATTTCCAAATGCAGAGCAGATATCACAGTTTTTTCTTATGACATGTACCTTTTTCTTATTTTGTTATGCCAGACTTCCATACAAACATTATTTTCCTATTTCATCGCTTTCGGGAGCTTTCGGACATGATTTTCCAAACATCCGTTCTTTGTGGTAACAAGTAAGAGATCGGATAATCGGTGTTCGAGTGGTATAACGATAGCGGAAAGCCATTTGCGCGCCTTTAAAAGCTAGGTCCTCGGCTTTCGAACTCATTTCCTAGTTACGAAGCAACTCTGAAATTGCGAAAAAAATCAGCTGTTCCATACGTTTACGTCGAATAGTATTTAGTAGTTTTTTTTGTTTTGTAGGAGTTTTTTGCAATTTCAGAGTTGCTCCCATTCAAATAGTTGTTATTTGCACTTAACAGGTGGTCAAGTTGTGGGATTTTAAGTATACTACTACCTTTTTGCCCTCAGCTTGACTCGTGTTAATTTTTCACGAAAAATATAGTCTACGACCGCCTTTAAGGCGCCATCTTTCTGTGCTACCTTAATTCATCAAAATCGGCTTAGTATGAAAGCGTAACAAACGAATAAACAAACAAACCCACTTCTGCAATTATAATATTAGTTTTTTTTAATCACTACGGGTAACAGCGTCGCGTAGCGGTGAAAGAATACTACCACCCCCTCTATTCCCTTGGGTGTCGTAAAAGGCGACTAACGGACTAAAGACTGCAGATACATCCCACAGCATATAACAGCGATAGGCTTACTATCTGTCACGCTGAGTACATGTGCAGTCGCTATTTGGTGAAAAGTGGACTATGGTAGAGGACTGCTTTTGCTGTCCTCATTGCCTAGTCTCCGACTAACCCTTCGGGGATAAAAGTCGTGTTTGTGTATGAATCTATGTTCTACGGGTATATAAGCACATAACCTACATTTCACCTGATGGTGACGATAAGGCCGAAGGTGGAAGACCACCACGCGGAATCCTCAGCTACTGAGAAACTGGCTATCTCATCTCTAAATTTTCGGAACACAACTATGCTATTTCACTATAAACATTTTTCTTAAATCGCCAGACTTTAGTGGTATCTATAGCCAGGCGTACTTAACAAACCCTACCACTACCACCAACCAAACCGAGTACACAAAGATGTACAGCCTCCACTGGGAATCGAGCACGGGACCTAAATCTAGCGACTAGACCACAGAGGCAGTTAAATTATCAAACACTGTATATCTTGATTGTATCTTGTCCATATTTGATACAATTTTATTGTTTATAAGACCATCTGTACTTTACAACATACTTTTGGAAATGTTTTTACTTTGACTTTATAGATTCATTCTTTCATTTGTATAATAACGAATATTATCCCCAAAAGTTTAGTCAGAGACTAGGCAATGAGGACAGCAAAAGCAGTCCTCTACCATAGTCCACTTTTCACCAAATAGCGACTGTATATATGCTCAGCGTGACAGGTGGTGAGCCCATCGCCGCTGTATGCTGTTGGATGTATGTGTAGTATTTAGTCCGTTAGTCGCCTTTTATGACACCCAAGGGAAGAGAGGAGGCGGTAGTATTCTTTCACCTCTACGCGACACAGTTACTATTTTCGATTTCCATTAATGTTTAGATACTTACAGTATAATTCGATCTGGAGGCTCGCTTCGATCGGCGGCCTAAGATGGGTGTTCGAAGCTCTGCAAGTGAGGGACTCCGCGTTGTCGCGAGTGAGAGGGAGGTATAGCTCGTTCTCCCTCACGCTGGGGATGTCGCTGGCGCCGTCTGATGCGTCCACCAGCGTCTGGCCGGAGTACCAGCTGATGCGGGGAGGGGGTCGACCTGATAGCAGGATAATATACCTTATTTTCTACATTTTAAAACTCCATTTCTTTCTAATTCGATTTCTATTATACCGATGTACAATATGGAATCGATATACTATACATACAAAACTTCAGGCTTTTCAGACCTCAATTTAGGACAATAAATTTAAATTCCGCGGATTATTGAGCATATATTATTTTGTTTTTATTCGTTTACTTGCATTTCTTGCAAATTCAAAACTTTATGGACTATGTAGGTGTTCCTTCACCTACCTGATAAGAATACGATAAAGTTATGTAAAATTAAAAAGCGGTGTAATTAAAAAAATAGTATTCGATAATATCCGACCCATATTCGAATTCGAATTCGAGTCGATTCTACTCTCGGTTTTGAACAATGTTGCAATCCAGACCCGGAATATCAAAAATTGCACTTTCAAATCCTATACTCGTGACTTTTCAACATTTATCTTTCTTTGAATTATCTATAATCTATATAGATGTCAAAAGCAGGGAAATTATAAAGTCCTGTACCTACACTTTTAAAACATTTATATTAGAAGGTGTTTAAAAATCCCAGGCAGCTGATTGTGATGACGTAACAGTACTAATAAAAAAAATCTTTCCTACAATCACACCAATTATCTAGCCCAAGAGAAGCTTCGAAGAAACTCGTTAAATGGTTACTAGACAACGGATAAACATACTTAAATACATACTTATTATACATAGAAAACACCCAGACCCGAGACAATTTAGAAAAACAATAATTTCTAAATTGACCCGACCGGGGATCGAACCAGGGACCTCAGAGATGGCGACACCATGAAAACCGGTGTACAAACCACTCGACCAAGGAGGTCGTCAATTTACGCTGCGCTTAGATTGCTATGCAGCCAACTTAATCTTAGAGCTCCACTTATACTGGCCTTGAATTCTGACGTATAACCCAAAGTGGGATGGAAACAGATGTTGATTAATGAGGTGAGTTCTGGGGACGTGCGAAACTTCGTCGACAAGTTTGGTGCCTCCAAAAGCAAACTACTGTCTTTAACAGTCCTGCGAATCTGTTTACTTTGGACTATTAACTTTTACGCGTTGAGTTGTGCCTAATAATGATTGGGAATTAGGTGAACACGTTAATGTGAATGTATTGTGTGGAACAGATAGATCATACAACATCTATGAATGTCACACTGCTGAACTCTGATAAATAAAAAATTCACCGATCTCGTGCTCTACACGGCTTGAAAGGGCATTGAAAATGAACCTAGCTATTATAGATATACATAGAACATAGATTATATATAAGTAAATTAAATATATTATAGATAGAACATAGATTTTTTTTATTTTCAAAAGATATAATCGACTTTTCCAAAATTTGTTTATACTATCCTAAAGTCCTTAATTTTCCGCGTCTATCAAGTCCTAACAGATCTTCGTATCTCAAAGCTGCGAAGTTCCACAGGGCTATGACGCCCGAGTAATACTGCACGGCGACGCTCCACGCGCCGCTAAGGAGCATACCGCACCCTCTATCACTCCCACAAAAAAATATCTCTAGGCGTCTCTCTCAGTTTTTTGATTTTCGACCTCGTTCACGAGATATCGAAGATATTCCGAAGTAAGGGGTTAAAAAATCAAGGTTTTTTTTTTCAATTTTCGAAAAAAGTTTTCGACTTTTACAAAAAAAAATTTTTTTGATAACGAATAACGTACGTTTATTTTTATTGATTGATGGCAACTAACTACTACTACTCGTTCATTTCTTTTTCCTGATAGTTACAGGTAAGTGAGATCGCTAACGCGCCTATCTACCTCTTTTCATTTATGTCTCCCTGGTACTTTTAGATCAAAATTACTGTCATGATTCAATTTATTATTGACGTAGTAAGTTGCTTAAGCACCTAGTCCTAGTCTCTATCGACATCAATATTACGAATCTTTTAAGCTCCTCTCTATTTTGGTCTGTGGGTGCGCTGCGAGGAATAAAAAATTAATATTTTAATTACCTATTCTGAAGCGCACCCAACGGGTCCGCTTGGAGGAATAGTTTATGTGCGCTTCATATTGGGTGCGCTTCAAGGAATACCCCAGTAAGACGATTTAAAGGTATACGTGGGTATACATACCGCCAATAACGAGGCAGCTTAGCACCAAGGTGTCTCCGTCGTGGTACGGCCCGATCTTGTCCTTCACTTTGTTGCCCAGCTCGTCCAGAAAGAATGGCTGACTTGGTAGCACTGGAACAATCATCATTATCATTATCATTACATATTAGGTCACCTGTTGAAATACCAGACACAATAGAATTTTTATTGTTATCGAGCTTTTTTTTATTATTTATTTATACACACAGGACAGATTACAATTGTTTCTATAAAAACCACATAAAAGTAAATACTAAAAGGCTGGATTGCAATCCAAAGTACATGTGCCCTATAAAAACAAAATGGAGAAACCCTTAAAAAATAAAATCTTTTAAATAATAACTATATAATATTAATTTTAAATTACGCTTTATGAGTCCTTGCCACAGACGAGGGGATATTATAAAGTAAAGTCGCTGTTTTGCACAAAAATAGTAGAGGTAGTACATAACAAATAAGGAGCTCGATGGCGCAGCGGCTAGCGCGTTCGGCTTGCGATCGTGCCCGCTAAGCAACTTTCGCAATGCCGGGTCGCCTGATGGGTGACCAATTAAAAACATCTCGAGCTCCTCCGTGCTTCGAGGGCACGTTAAGCCGTTGGTCTCGATTGTTGTCGTAAGATGACAGTCGTTAAAACCCACCAACCTGCATTGGGTCAGCGTGGTGGGTTATGGCCCAATATCCCCACGTGCGATTGTTCACGTGGTAGGCCTGTGCCCAGCTGTGGGACGTTTACCTATAGGCTGATGATGATGATGATGATAAACAAATAAAACATAAAAAGGAAAGGTAAGAAATAGAAAGGAACTATAATTATATAAATTGTTACATAAAATACAGTATCCACAAAATAAGCATAAATAAGTAATATAGGTAAGTATATAAGGCATAGAAAATAAGAAGAACTTTAAAAAGAAAAGTTAAAAAATTGTAAGTAAGCAAATTAACGTAATTCCAAGAAATAAAACGAAATAGATAGAAATAGAATAAGCAAATGTATTAGCGAAATAAAAAGATGTAATAGATTAAGAAAATAAAGCGTAAGTTACCTAGTAAGTAAGAAAAATTAAAATAAATCTGTAAAACAGATAAAAAAAAAAATATAAACAATAAAGATTAAAGCTAGACCTGGACAAGCATAGGTGTAGGCGGTAATCCCAACCACAAAAAAGAGTAAAAGCGGATGTAAGTATGCAAGTGTAGATGAGGAATAGAATTGTAAGAGAAGTATAAGAGCGAGAACTGGAATAAAAGAGAATTTAACAAGTACAGAATGGCTCTGGTCATCATATCGGAGGTATTTGTATAAAAAAGTCGCTGTTTTCCTGTGTCTCCGCTTTATTACTATATTTTTCTCTTTGTTTATTATAATAACAAATGATAATGAGTTATGATAGACGTGGAATGATAAATGATGTTCCCCGACCTCCTTGAGTTTCAGTAGAGATGTGAAACTTTACTGAGTTAAACTTACGTTGGTAGACTTTGAAAAGTGATGTGTCATACAAATTAGGTAAGTCAACAATAATATGCACGTTATTGTACGAGATATTTGTGACATATGTTATTTATTATGTAATAAAAAAAACTACTTTTTAATAACTAAAAAAGATATATTTTAAACCACTAAAGGTCGCCTCACAATCAGTGAAGTCACAGTTCCGACACAGTACCGGCACAGTGGCGAAATATTCGTCCATAGGTACTCGTACATTCTCTATGAGTTCATCCCCACTTGTCAGTGTCAGTGACGGACCACACAGTGCTTTTAGTGCGTTCAGAATGTATGAAAGAATATTTTTCACTGTGCCGGTACTGTGTCGGAACTGTGACTTCACTGATATGTGTGATTCAAGCTTAAAGCGGTGATTATCAGACATGCGGCCCTCTGGATTCCGCCTAGCATCTCATTTAAAATCTTATCCACCAACTCGTTGGGTGGGTCGTCGCCCACTTGGTGAGTTTTGGCCGAATATCCCCAAGTGCCCATGTTGTCCACGTGAGTAGGCCTGTTCCTATCTGTTAGACATTTACCTATATGCTGATAATGATGACACTTACCTAATCCACATAAAAATGTAGAAAAAGATTTTTAACT
Organism: Scoparia ambigualis; assembly: GCA_963921215.1. Classification (NCBI taxonomy): domain Eukaryota; kingdom Metazoa; phylum Arthropoda; class Insecta; order Lepidoptera; family Crambidae; genus Scoparia; species Scoparia ambigualis. The sequence goes on along the minus strand of OY992520.1, from coordinate 11,048,260 downwards.
AAACATAATATGAACTCTTTAATTCTATGAGGTTAAACGATTTATCACCATAATGCGTCTCAAAAAGCTCATATAACCGCGTGAAATTGAAACTTCCGTCCTCACAATTTATTTATTCATAATACGCAGAATTTACAGCGGCAACCATTTCAGAAATTGTTAGCCATCCAACGAGGCCATTGTCAACGTCTCGCTTACAAAATACACATTTGCATTCGTTTCGTTTCATTAAGTAAAGCATAAAAACGTTTTAACGATAATGTGAAGCGTTGAAATGTGTGTTGATCATTCAGACGGAGGCGTGAGCGGCCAGTGCAAGTCGAGCGCAGTATGACAATTATTATGGTCTTCGTCTTACTACAAAAACGGTAGCATTTTAACTTTTAGCAATAGATATATGAGTACGGACTCGTGGTCACACCAACATGTCACACCAGTGTGAAAATCAGGAATATTTTTCCTGTTAATCACACTGCTGTATTGCAACACCTTTTATTAATTGTCATTATCAACTAGTGCGGTGATTATCAAAGTATAAATTAAAATCGATTATGTTTACTAAGCAAATTTAAAATTAAATTTAAAATGTATTTAGTAAATAAATTAGGTTTTTTTTAATACTTTCATTTTCACAGAACATTTTATAATATTACGCCAATTCCGAAAAAACCAAATTTGAGAAGAATTATTAAGAATTATAAACTCTTTGTTTGTAGTATTGAAGCTCTTTAAACAGCAATACTGCTCCGCATTTTCAGTAATTATGCAAAAATCCATTTTTATATTTGTATTTTGGTTAGCAAAAAAATGTTTTCGGTCTGCCAAATGGCTATATAGTTTGGTCATCAAATATTTCTGAATCATACATTATAATCATGGCTATTATCCCCGAAGGATTAGTCAGAGACTTGACAATGAGTACAGCAAATGCAGACCTCTACTATAGTCCACTTTTCACTAAATAGCGACTGCACATGTGCAGAGCATGACAGGTGGTGAGCTCATCGCCGCTCTTTGCAGTTAGCAAAGAGTTAAAATGTCAGCTGTGTCATCGACCGTGTCGCGTGGCGGTGAAAGAATACCTACCACCACCCCCCTCTCTTCCCTTGGGTGTCGTAAAAGGCGACTAACGGACTAAAGACTGCACATACATCCAACAGCATACAGCGGCGATGGGCTCACCACCTGTCACGTTGAGCACATGTGCAATCGCTCTTTGGTGAAAAGTGGACTATGGCAGAGGACTGCTTTTTCTTTCCTCATTGTCTATATAGTCTCTGACTAACCCTTCGGGGCTAATAGTCGTGATTATATGTATGTCTGTCCGTTAGAAACTTTTCACTTACAACTCGGGCAGTCTGGTTGAGTTTATGGTGTCACTGCACTCCGCTTGGCGTTTGTTTGAAAGAATCGCTTTTGTTCCAACTAGTTCGTCGGCATTCGAATAAAAAAGTTAGACTAAGAGCGCCTTCACATCAGGCGACTTAGCTGCGCGACTGTCGCGCGATTCCATACTAAACACAGCCGCGCTTATAATTTTGATTTTAAATATACTAAACACTCATTACGACAACCCGTACTAGGCCATGTTGCGCACGGGTAGATTGGGCCCAACATCCGGTTTGTTGAGTTTTAACGACTGCCATCTTACGGCAACAACCGGGACCAACGGCTTTACGTGTAGGAAGGAGCTCGAGGTGTTTTTAATTTGGTCTCCCCGGCCCCGACTCGACATTGCAAAAAATGTTTATCTGGCAAGATCGCAAACTGAACTTAACTGCTTTAGTCGCTTTTTATCTCTCCATAATAAAATAAGATGTGTATGTCTTATTTTTTAATTAATTGCCAGCCCGACTTTACGCACTGCTCCGTTTAAGCATCCCTTTACTCACGATATTTTCCGTTGCTCTGTATTTTTCTCATTCAAAAGCAAAGGAGTAAAGCTTTTTACTTTTAAATAAGTACTTACCTATACAACTTTGTTGTGGCGCTCGCAGTCTCCACTCGCGATTGGTTACAATGTTACAAAATAAACAGTATGCCACGCGGATGATACACAGAGGTGTAGTGTGATCGATTTTTAAAATTGGCATTAGTAATGGAATAATAAACCGTTCCGTGTTCTGGGTCGATGACTGCTGTGTTTTGTTCAGCCGCCATTTTAACTGTTTTAGATTCATTACTTCACAATGATATGGAGTTTTTGATTGTGTTTCTTTTACGCTTTTAATCATGTAGCGGGATTTAGTCCACAACATATGCCTTTCTTCAATTATGGATTATGGACGGGGACCTTACCTTACTTAGGTAATATATTTTCCGTACATAGAGAAATGAAGTCAAAGGTTTCTGTATGCGATATTAGGTGATTTCGATTCTTCTTGTCACAAATTAAACAAAGAAAACTCTATAGGATGAACGATGGCATTAATGACAATTCATAAGTGCTGTAAGTTATCTTAAACATGGCTAAACCTGAATAAATGAAATTGATTCTTGATGATAAGATGTTTGCCCTGGATAAAGTTGCTATCCAGGATAGCCAACCTGGATCGCACTACCTAGTAGTGCCCAAAATCTCATGCAAAATTGGTTTAGCCGTTTCAGCTTGATAAAAAAAAAACAATATTCACGCTGCACATTTTTTCACAATCCACAAGCACAATATATTTTATTATATTGTTGCTTATATTTATTTATAATATATTTAAGTAAAGAAGGAGATTGTTTAAAGTTTAAACTCGTTTGCTTGTGTTTCTAATTATGTAGAACCTTGTCCAAAAAATTTATAATTCTTATAACATATACTTAATTTAGTTCTATGTAATAAATAACTTAAATATTATATAAAAAACTAATTAACTACAAAGTTACTAAAAGTAATACAAAAAAAAAAGAAAAAAAAAATAGGGATACTTACAAGTAAAAAATATGCCCCAAATCGCTCCCCAGCGGCATTGTGCCCAGAAGGCTGGTCGCATTCCCTCGCTGGATGGTCAGGCTTATTCGCTGACCCAAGAATGCCCCAGCCCGCTGGTCACCCGAGGACTCAACCAAACGCTTGGCGAGATCCCGGAATAAACGGTGAGCGCTTGGCCCCCACGGTCCGAGGGTCTCAACTCCAAACGGCTCAAATATGCAGGTGTTGCTAAGATCGACATATTTGCGCCGCTTGAGCGACTCTGCTGCTGCAGCAGCAGTTCCAGCCTCTATTGAGGTTTGGGGAAGGTGGGATGGGGCCAGGGTGTCGACGCAGGTTGCGTCCCACACCAAGGGCCGGCCCATCTTCCACGGAACCAGGGTCATGCCATCGGGTCTCTTGCCATCGCTTCGTAACAAGCCATTCGGTTCTAGAACGGCTGGTATAGAAGCGCTAGCAAGGGCCCGGCGGATGATGTCATTAAGGCCGGCGTGGCGGGGAATTCTCCCCGCACTTCTGCTGCAGGAAAGACCGTGATGGCCAATTCTTATAACTAGCGGAATTCGTCGCTTTTAAAGTTTTAAAGTTAGCTGATACAATTTAGCGGTATAACGGGAAATGCAAATATACAGCTGTGATGCCAATAGAAGCAAGTTTAAGGCTGTCTTCAGGCTAGTACATTCAAACACTTCGTGAAACATGCTATTTTATTTATGCTAAACTATTATAGTCCGTACCCCGTGAAAAATTTACGAAATTTTTCTTTCATTCAAACCTTTTCCTGACAATTTTAAACACAACAAAAAAAAACCGAAATGATGCAGCCGTTCTGAAATAATGCGCGAACAAAATTTCAATATCTTATTTTTATTATTTATAAAGATATGCTAAGACACATTAAAATATTATGATCATCTATGTAAGAAATTCTGAATCATTGATCAAATAAACAATAATCGGTAATTGTATTGGTAAAACTCCGACATCTACTATTTTCTTTATCAACCTTTGAACTAGATAAACATCTAATACTAGATTCCCACATGCGTGCTCGCGACTCGTTTCGAATGTTCGACGAAACATTCGTCTTCCTTATACTGAGACGAGTGACTGCATACACATTCGCGTGTTTTTCTACTTTAACTTGTAAGAACGGACAACGTCTACGTTTTAGCAGCATCCGCGGTGCAGTATTTAAGATTATATACGTGTGTTGCGTAAAAAAATTAAAAAAGGCGTCAAAACCATTAGAACTCTGTCGTTCGTTACTCCAATCTATTTTCAATAAACAGCACGTGTTGCTCATTAACAATAATAATCATTGAAAAAATACAATGAGCGAGAGAGCGAATGTGTAAACACTAAGTTCGCCTTGTCACTCGTTCGTTCCCTTAGACTCGCGTCCAAAAAACCGTTCCGAACGCGAGCGTCACGCACGTAGCTCGCTTCGCCATTCGTTTCGCGACTCGCGCGAATGTGGAAATGCGGCATAAGACCCAAATACGACACAAGACAGGGTTACCTGCCGTATTACGGCGGCGCTGGCTTCGTGCAAATTCGACTCAGCGTTATTTAAATAAATCAAATTAAGTGTCTGCCTGCCTGTTGTTTTGTGCCACGTGTGTTTAATAAAGTTACTGGAGCTACCGCCACTTCTAAAAATAAAGCTAGACGTTTTCTGAACTAGAAAATATGAAGAGAGCAACATGAAGAAAACAACATTAGAGTTTGTTATGCGTGAAAAGCAGTTTGCAGTGTTCTACGCGAGTTTCGTGCTATAACGAACGCAATGCACTTTTAGAAAAGTTATAAAACTCTCTGTGAGAGAGAAACAGAATTGGTAATGCAATTGTCGCTCTATGCAACTATGCAGTGTGCTAGTCTAACAATTTTTAAGTTTCATTTTTACTTTGACAATACACTAGTTGGATGCCTCAGGGCCTTATTGTGCCATAACTGTTTCTTTTGCTGAATACAATTTTTGCAAATTTGTTGTCGCGTAGCGTTCAGACACGGTAAACATGCGATAAATCGTTTTGCCATTACATTCGAGACTAGTAGGTACTTACTCGATTTGCCTTTCCTTGTTCCGATTTCAGATAAGCATCCTCATAGTCAAAGTCAAAGTCGAAATATATTTAAATAAACTTATTTTTTTACCTACCACTACTGGGTTTTACCCATGTCAGAGGAGAGTGCAGAGAGCAGAGAGCAGAGAGCAGAGAGAGAGAGAGAGAGAGAGAGCATTATTATTACATTAAAATAAACCGCCACCTTGCGTAACGCTTGAGGGCCACCTCAGGGCTCTATTATGGCGCCCGCATTTAATCTTCTATTTCAGTCACAAACCAGGTATTTACAACGTAGTTATGGTAAATTTACCGGTATCACTTTTCAATCTGTATTAGCAGTCTGATAATGTGAAGCTCTCAAATCAATCAAAAATACATAAGTACAAGACAGAGTCTAGAATCATGTGTGCGTAAGGTATTTATGAGCTCATCAGATAAATTCAATTATTATCAACTTCTAAGAGTCTTCGTGTTAGATAAGGGGATATGTGAAGTAGCAGAACTTTACCAATGACAGTGAGGTTGACGCCAATATTCCTGGTGGGTGCTACCACGAAGTCCACCCGGCAGTGGTATAACGCCTGGTCACGGTCTGTCAGCTCGGCGATGGTGATGCTGGAAGGCTGGTGGCGCAGATCCGGTCTCAGTCTACCCCCGATGTTGAAGTTGGGGTTCGTCCACGCGGTCTCGACTCGAGCGTCGTAGCTAGAAAATGGAAGGTGAGCGATTTTTATCAGAATAACTTCCTTGTTAGGAAAAGAATAAGCCTCCTGGGATCAGCCTACCCGAAACCAGAAGACTTTTGGCTCTTTGCCCTCAGAGACATTGGCAAGCTTATGGCAGTCATTTTCACTGAGAAAACAGAGTGTTAGGACGGGGTTGCACAAAAGATCCCAATGGGTCGACGTGCTGCTGCGAGAGGGAGACCTCTGCGAGCCCCACTAAGATAAGAAAACCTTATAGTAAAATCTTATTGCTATTCCTAAGAAGAACTTAACTTATAAATTGAAAAAGACAGTGTGGAAAATTTTTTTCGCCACTGTCTTTTTCAATTATTTGTAATTTTGTAATTTGTTTGCAACAAAACTTGCGTTAAAATTATATAAACAATTACATTATAACACAGCTTGCCTATATCATATTTGATCTTTAATATTTGTAAAAATATTAAGATCGGATGTTAAATTTTAAATATACCAATCGATAGAGTGCAAATCGCGCTGATCGCTCAGTCAGTGAGAAACTTTAACTAGTTATACTTTTTAAACTACTGGTTAAAATTGATTGAAATTTGAAATATACCGTGTCTATACGCTACCGTGCCCCCAGATTAGCAAGTAATTCACATGAAGTCAATTTGTTGAGATTTAAGATTGTATTACGATCATAATATTAAAAAGCAAATTAAACTGTTTCTGTAACTGTACCAAAAGTTATGTTTTGGTATTCGTTAGGAATAGATTAAGTACTTCATTGAAATATTTTAAATTTGGTATTCGTTCGGAATAGAAAATAAATTCGATAATAAACAAATACTATTGGTATTAGTTTTTGGTATTAGAAAGTAATAGATCTCGATAACGTATATAAGGCGGGCAGGATAAGTTCCACGGTAGCTCAACTGGAAAGAGCACCTGGGCCGGATTACCAGAAGGGTGCGGGTTCGAATTCTGCTCGTGGAAATTTTTTCGACACCGTCTTTTTCAATTTGTAAGTTAAGTAACTATACAATAACATTAAGAACTGAACTTATAGGTACCTAAATATAGGTGCGTTGTTCTTGTACCACACGAGGAGCATCAGCTCATCGCCAGCGGAGTGCGTGGTGCTGTCGCAGTACAACGTCGCACTGCCGCCCTCAATCGCTTCTAAGCTTGACACTGGACCTGCAAACCAAAATGTATCTATAACATACATACATACATACCGAGGAACTTCCCGGTCGACCATTTTTCTGGTCGTGCACACTACTGTACACACAGCGTCAGATCAACCTACCCTAAACTGTCAAATTTCTCCAATGAATATTGATCCTTAAAGCTAAGCAATAAAATTCAAAATTGACTGTAGATATTTGACAGTGTAAGTTGATCTGACGCCGTGTGTACGTTCGCGCGGTTCAAATGGAGCGCAAGTGATTATCGCCGAATAGTGGTCGACCACTTCCTCTTTCTAACGACGAACTTCGTCTTCTTCCTCTACGAACTTTCTCGACTGTACGTACAAAGATTCATGACTATTATCCGCAAAGGGTTAGTCAGAGACTAGGCAATGAGGACCGCAGAAGCAGTCCACTCATAGTCCACGTTTCACCAAAATGCAACTGCACATGTGCTCAGCGTGATAGGTGGTGAGGCCATCGCCGCTCTATTGGATGTATGAGCAGCCTTTAGTCCGTTAGTCGCCTTTCACGACAGTCAAGGGAAAAGAGGGGTTGGTAGTATTCTCTTAGTGAGCCAATGTATCACACGGCTCTCTATAACCATATTTAAAGATGACCGAAATGCATACAACCTGCAAAACGAGAACAGGTTAATCGTTTACCCTCCTTACTTGCCTTTAGGCTTTAAGGGGAGGTATTTAGAGCGCTTCTCTCTCGCTCTCTCGACGGTACGATGGTAAGGGACAGCGAAGCGGCACGAAAAAGCGTGTTTTATTATTAAAAAATATAATAGATGTAATAAAAAAAAACGATCGGTTATAATCCTTTAATTTATCTATGAACTTCATTTTGGTAAATGACTTATGATATCAAATCACTTATTTTAAGAATAAAACCTAGAAAAGACGATATAAAGTGACAAAAAAATATGTTTTTGGGGGTTAACAATGCTCACATCCGTAGGTGTGTACCCTTGAGACCCTACATGTGACCCCTGGGTGGTGCTAATTTAGCATTTGGTGGTAGAGCCTAGCTCGCCCGGTTATCGACCACCGTGCGGTAGTGTACGCCCGCCAAGTGGTCTGTGCTCGTCGCAGGTCGCGTTCCGGGAACAGCGCCGCACTACCGGAGCCAGCGGCTATTGTTGCAAACTGTGAACCAGAGAGTTCTGCCGTGGAACCATTGAGCGGGAGACGAAACTCGACAAGCCGGCCAGGAAGACCCGTAGAAACGGTGGTGCCGCTGGCCGCCCGCGGCATAGTACAGGGGCCCGACCGGGGCTAACCACCTCGGGAGGCTGCCTCACCAGGTCGCGCATAATCTCGGAGTGGATCGTCGTGCCGGTTGGTGACCGGAAATGGTGGGACCCGGCGACCACTTTCGGGAGGGTATGGGGGCCCTTCCGTCCGGCGTGTCGGCTGTGGTCGCAACGCTCTTCCAATGGTGAAGCGGTAAACTCTCGCTTTGTTCATTTCTTTGCGACGACAGTAGTGGCTCCTTGTTCACGTCCCTTCCTTCCCCTTTTCCAATGACAGTGCCTAAAAAGAATGCAGGTAATACAGCGGCTTCCTTCTCTCCCACCACCAATTCGCTGTTTGAGGTGGAGTTCACTAACATTCGTGGGCTCCATTCTAACCTCAACGCCGTCCACCAACACCAAGAGTTGTCAATGTCACCTGTTTTACTTTAAATAGATATTACAGTAAATAATTTAATTTCTTTCAATCTTTTCATAAAAACTTCGCAATATTTAATTAATAAAAAAGGTATGTTTTTATTTTTTGTGATTAAATGAGTTTCTGGTTTTAGTTCCACCAGTTGCCATTGCCACCAGTTTAGTCTGAGCTCTCCTCGATTGCATGAAATAACTGCATCTGCTCTGATAAAATACGAACTGTTGCTTGTTTTCAATAATCGAAGCGCTTATTATCATAATATGCCGCTAAAACGTACTCCTCCTAAGTCTCCAATGTCAACATCACGACCAGCAACTACTGCAACAGCGGTGCCCAATACACCAGTGCCTGTTGTCTCTGAACAGCAAGAGGACTGCGCCGCACCAAATGTAACTACTCGTAAAACCAAACGCAAGCCTACAAATGGGAATGGGGAGTTATCCAACTTTATGGCCGAAGTCAGACAAATGTTTACAGACCTTAAAGGTCATCTTGAGCTGAAAGTGGACAAAATGTGCTCAGCTGTTGAAGATATGCGTACAACGGTGGATTTTCTAGCGGAAAAATATGAAGTGTTGAGAACACATTATGATAACCTAGAGATGGAAGTAAAAGGAAATGTCAATTATATCAGGGAACTTGAACATAAGCTTGAACATTTTGAGAATAATTCTCGATCTACTTGCCTGGAGATTAGAAACATTCCCTCGTTGCCCGCTGAATCGAAATCTTCCCTCTTGGACACCGTTACGCAGGTCGGAAACATTATTAATGCCCCTCTTCATGTTCAGCAGGTTAGAGATATTTTTCGAATCAAAACGAAGGACCCAACAAACAGACCTATTATAGTAGATTTTACAAGTGTTCTACAAAAAGAAAAGACCTTATTTATGTACCGCAAATTTAATCAACAGTCTTCAAAACTTACTACAGAACATATAAAGTTATGTGGGCCCGCTAAACCTATTTTTATCGCAGAGAACCTTTCAACAAAGAAGAAACGGCTTTTTTATCTAGCAAGAGAATATGCAAAAGAAAATAACTTTAGGTTTTGTTGGGTTAAAAATGGACAGATTTTTCTCCGCAAAGCGGAGAATGGAACATTAATTAAAATAACGAACGAAGCAGACTTTGATAGTATAATTGAACAATCAAACAAACTTACCAAGTGCAGTTCGATTGAAATTATGCTCCTTGTTGTCTCGTCCGAAGATGATGGAAATACTACTTGTTAGTATCGAGTCTTAGCACTCGCCGACGCCACATAAGTTTAAAGTATCTGAAAATAAAATATTTCCGAACGCAGCCGCACGTCACTAGACTAGCCCGCGTTTTGAACTGTCATTTAGTTTTAAGTTGTGTATTTATTTATGAAACTGATTCTACAACCCCAGGGAATAGGTATTAAACCTGTGAGGGTGGGTGGGACTCATCATCTTCGGACGAGACAACAAGGAGCATAATTTCAATCGAACTGCACTTGGTAAGTTTGTTTGATTGTTCAATTATGCTCCTTGTTGTCTCGTCCTCTATGATGGAAATACTACTTGTTAGATGTTCAAAGTTCTTTTGTAGAATCATAAAGTTTATTATTGTTAACAAATATATCCCAGATATTATGTTTCAACAGCATAATCAGTCTTACACTCCTTAAAGATAATTGGTAATTTCCAAGAGAATCTTATTAAACAAAAAAAACAAACTTAAATGTGTCCTCAGCCTTAAATAAATCTTTGGTATGATTATAGCAATATACTTTTAATATTATTATTACAATATAATCGCTTCAGCGAAATTATTATTTAAAATCGGACGGTTGTAAAACTTTGCAAAGTTGTCGATGAGTCAGTCCAACCAGCCGTTCTATGTATCTCATCAATGCTAACGCCTTTCATAATGGCAGCTGATGTCGTAGCGTGCCTGGTACTATGAGTAGAAAAAATGGAAGTATCGATGCCTCTTGCAGCCAGGACCGTCAATCCAACGGTTGAGTGTACTGACCGATACCGCCAAATGTGGTTTCTTGATAGATATAAATAAATTAGGACATTTTCCTAATTTCAGAGGTAATTCTTTTATAATTATTTAAACAATTGGCTGATGACGATTAGGTGCTGAGGTCTTAATTTTTTTTTTTATAGTAACAATTTTTATCAATTATTTTAATCTGGTCAGTAACAATAGAAATTAGGGCTTTGTAATCTTTGCCCTGTAGGTAAAGTTAATAAAGTAACTGTGTTTAATGAACATTAATGTAAGTTGTTTGAGTTATTGTAATTTGACTCTAAAAAATTAAGCACTATAGAAACATTCCAGGTATACTTATATTTGAGTTTACTTGATCGTAGGCGAAAGAACCCTTTAAATAAAATTTTAATCTTTTCGTCTGCTCCCACCTGCGGCCCTATCACACTAGTGGCAGCGAGGACCTTATGCAATTCAAGGTGCCATAAGATGCACCACTGTGGAACTTATTTGTGAGATAAGTAATTATGTCTGTCATCTGTGCTTTAGTAGCATTTAGTTGTTTGGTGTGGCAGTAAGAAAACCAAATACAAAGTAAGTATTGCTTATAGGTGTTACTTGATATGGAAGATATCATTATTTCAGCTGCCTGTACGTCGATGCCAGGCTTTAAGAATGCCTACCGGACAATCTCCCTGCCAGTAGTGATAGGTTGCGGTGTAGAGGGTGTGGTGAGTTGGAATTACATAAAACCAGTAAGTTATTACTTGGTTCAAATACAATGGGTTCTGTCACCAATAGTTTTTTTTAATAAGCGAAACCAAGGTTGGGTGTCCCAGAAGAGAACTACAAGGATCCATGTTGCTTCATTGGACACGATTATTTCTATACATTTTAAAATCATAGAAAATGGTGGAAAAGCATAAAAGAAACCCCTTTGCAAGACATTGTAAAGGCATCCACTTTATAAGCTGAAGGATCTGGATGCCATGAAACAAATTTCCTGCATTTTGTGTTTGTTCTAAATGCAAATAAATCTATGACAGGGTTACCAAATGCTTGTACTATTTTATTAAAATTATTAATATTTAATTCCCATTCTGTATGACCTAACTGTTTACCATGGTATAGCTGTGGTATTGTCACTTCGTAATAATATTTCACAATTTGAAGAATTATTAGCAAGGCTTTTGAGACCACACATAGTAGCTTTTATTTCTAAAGTATTAAAGTGAATTGTTGATTCTTTTCCTCTCCATACACCACTGGCTGTATGTTTGTCACAAGAAGCACCCCACCCCGATAGTGAGACATCTGTATTTATTTCTAGAATATATTTATATTTTCTTATCTAAGAAATTGATTTAGGCAAGTACATGTTTTATCCACCATTCAAGATCTGGATAGCAATGTTTGGGCAAGGAAGTAAATGCTTCATAATTATTATTATTTTTTAAAAGAGCTAAATATTTATGTCTTTTTAGTGCTTTAGTATACAGTAACCCATATTGATTAGCTGGACAAACAGACACTAGAGTTCCCAGAACTTTTGACAAAAAACCTGATGGAAGAGGTACTTAAAAATTTGAGCGCCGTGGTGGTCACCTGTGACTGACAAACAATTAAATTTCTATTGTGTCTGGTTTCGTGGCAGGCAACGTGTTAAGGCATCTTTTATTTTTATCAGAATCGATTGAAATAGTCATGGTGTTTGTATTAAACAATAGGCTAAGAAACTTACATTCCTTTGATGGAATAAGTTGACATAATTATTTTTATTGATGATGAAGCCTAACTGAGTAAGCAGACCTATGGTCTGGTTAACACTATTAAGACACTCAATATGATCACTACCAATATACTGCTAGCTACAAGCATCGATATACTGTACTTACAGGCTGTAAACCTCTAAGTTTTGTTATGGGTTTAATTATGTGAACATGTATGGAGCCGTGCAAAGGCCAAATGGAAGAATGTTAATTGATATATTTTTCCATCAAATATAAACCTTAGATATTTTCTGTAATCTGCATTAATGTTACACATGTAATAAGAATCCATTTTGTCAATTGTTGCCATAATACAGTCTTTCATAAGACTTTGAGTTGTAGTAATAAAACTATTAAATTTCTTTATGTTTAAAATAAATCTATACTCTCCATTTGGTTTCTGTACCAAGAAAATAGGTGAACAAAATTGTCCATCTGTTTCATGACATACTCGTATTTTGTCTATAACATGTGACTGAATAAGTTTATTAATTTCAATTTGAACTTGACAGAATTCTACTTGTAAATGAGTTATTCATAGGCAAGTAAGATTGAAATGGTATCTCACTAAAAGGGATTTCATACCCAGATACCCATTTCAGAATAGTAGGATCACTGGTTATTTTCTTCCAATTATTTATAAAAAAAAGGAAGTCTGCATACCTGAACTTCTAACTTTGCAGCTTCGTAGCTTTGCAGGTTGGTTGGATCTCGCTCCTGTCCCTGTCCGGGCACTTGGACGAGGAGGGCCCCTCCAGTTTAAAGATTTGGTTTTATTTGGGGGTTTTTGAATGAAGCTTGTGTTCTTCAGGTCTTTAACAGATTTTTGAACAGCCTTTGTAACCTAGATCTTTTCAGAAAGGTTACTTAAAAAAAAATGCATCTGCTCCCCCTGTGAGGGAGGGAATCTTTCATATCTTTATTAATAGATCAAATATCATGAGACCGCCGGCAGTCGCGAAACAATTGATTTTCAATTGTGTCTGGTTTTATGGTGCTCAAGGGGTTAATGTCGGTTGGTATTAGCGACCTTCTACGATTTGTATCTATGTGCACAGCGTCACACAGTAGTTTAGCAGCATCATTGATGTGTTTAATTATTTAATTAATAATTTCAATTCTGTCACCTTTTAGGAGAAATAAATGGTGTGATTGGCCCAGGGCTGATAGTGCAGCAACCATCTGTTTTTGCCTGTCAGCAATTATCAAATCTCTTTTCTTAACCAGGTCAGAGACAGCCAGGTATTTCAGGGTTGAGCTTTGGGAGCAACGTTGGGATATTTTCATATGGGATGTATTTTTTCATAAATTCTGGTTTAATTTCTTTTTGCAATCCTTTTGTGAGAATAGGAGTCTACCTCTTTGCAATTTCATCATGAGCAATTGGTCCCTTAAGCACCTCCTCAATTTCCCCCAAAGCAAATAACAATTCTACGTCTATGGCAGGTGTCTCAGTCTCCGGGTCTGTACACTGGGTTTTTTCCACAGGTAAGGCCTCTACTACACTGTATTGGCACGGGCAGTGCCTCCTCCTCCACAGAACTTGAAGTAGTAGCCGGATCCAGGGCCATCATTGACACATTAGGAATGTCAGACATAGTCATGCAGATCTAGGCCCAAATGGCAAAGCAAACTGCAGTAAATGTAAGACCCTGATATTCCTTGCGAATACCCAGGGTGGTAAAAACTCGGCTTTGCAGTAAGTACGAGTTATTGTGCCCGTTTTAAGTTTTGAATGTTTCAACACCGCCTCATCCCAAAGATGGGCCTGAGTGCACATTTCAAAACCCAGAATTTCATTTTTATTTTTCACGTCTCTTTCTTTTACTCATAATAACAGTTTATTTATCATAATTAAACTGACTAAAACTATTAAAAAGATTATTTCACAAAAAAGTAAGAGAAAAAAGTGGCGCCGGTACAGTGACATAAAAAACGAATGACAGTTCAAAACGCGGGCTAGTCTAGTGACGTGCGGCTGCGTTCGGAAATATTTTATTTTCAGATACTTTAAACTTATGTGGCGTCGGCGAGTGCTAAGACTCGATACTAACAAGTAGTATTTCCATCATAGAGGACGAGACAACAAGGAGCATAATAGTGAAATGACTAGCTATTCTCCCAATTATTTTCAAATTAATTGCTTTATTGTTTTCTTTTTATTTTCTTTTATATTATGTTTCTATTTTTTTATTTTCCCTCTTGTTCGAGATTTTGTTCAACTTATGTCTTTTAAATTTAAATACAAACACAAAACATTTACATAACAACTTACACTTTACATTTACTCCCATGTACACACCCTACTACTCACTATATAATATGACTTCTGTGCCTCGATATGCTAGTCTTCTTTTTGATAAAATGACCCGTTTATGTTTATCTACATTCACTGTTTTCCCAGGAACTAATACTATAAGCATCAAAAATATTGTCCCCGTGTACTTGCCTAAAACCTCAAATGGATAATCAAGAATTTGTAAATGATGACATAGATCAATTCTCTGTATCGGATTCATACATTTGTTCTCCCGAGGAAAGCGGCTGTTACATTAAAAACAATGAGAATCTTATAATTTTTCACGTTAACATTCGTAGTCTTAATTGTAATTTTGATGATTTGCTTGTTTTGATCAATAGAATTAAATACAAACTAGATGTCATTGTCCTTACTGAATGCTGGTTAAGTAAATGCCCTATCATCCCATTTCTTTCTGGATTTCATTCTTATGAATCAACTTATCAGAATCAGAACGAAGGTGTAGTAACATATGTAAGAACCGAATTGACTTGTACCGCTATTGTTCCGGAGTTTTCGGAAGCAAACTGCATAATTCTTAAATTTACTGATAAAGTTGCTATCGTCGCATTATATCGATCTCCTTCGTTTATAAATATAAACCCTTTTCTAAACTGTCTTGATGCTACACTCACTACTCTACAAACTTTTAGCACGCTTATAATCATTGGTGATTTAAACATCAACTTGATTCCGAACAGTTGTGACCCTTTTGCTGACGAATATTTAAATTTGACTGCTTTTCATTACTTCCAGCACATTTATACCCTACAAGAGGAAATAGTTGCCTTGATCATGTTATCCTTAGGTCTCCAAACCATGCTACCACTGTAGTGTTGGATTCTGTAATAACTGATCATGCTCCAATTTTGCTAGCTTGTCCAACAAAACTTGACTCAAAAACCTTTAATCGCACGGTACTAAAATTGATATACCTGCCATCGTAGATACTCTTGCTTCTACTGATTTTTCTCTTATTCTTACATCTGTTGATTCTGAATATGCCTCTAAAAGTTTAGTTAATATCATTTCAGCTGATGTCAAACAACATACTTTAGAAGTTATTGTTCCTAGTAAAAAGAGGATTATTAAGAAATGGATTACACCAGGTCTGTTAAGGTGTATACGCAATAGAGATAAACTGTATCGTAAACATAAAAATAATCCTGATAATCAAATAATCAATTTAACTTTTACTCGATATCGTACTTTTTGCAACAACTTATTGAAAAAGGTAAAACAGGATTTTAATAAAAAAGAAATTGAGCAGGCTGGTTACAACCCTAAAGAAACATGGAAGCTTATTAAACAATTTGCTAGCCTTAATAAAAAACAATCTTCTTCGTCTGAGCTTTTAAAGCTGTCTTTTGATCCCATCATAGCTGTTGACAAAGTTAACTCCTATTTTTCAAATGTAGGTGCAAATCTAGCAGCAAACATAATTAATTGTAATAAAACACGAATAAATAATACTTCGCCTACTTATCTGTTAACTCAACAACCAATAATTTCATCCACATCTCATTCGATGGCTTTATTCGCTGTAGACGATGAAGAAATCGAAAGCACTATTCTTGGACTTAAAGACAGGTGTGCAGTTGGCTGGGATGGCATACCTACAACAGTCATTAAAGCAGCCAGCCACATTCTCATTCCTAAATTTAATTACGTATTTAATCTTTGTCTCTCATCAGGTATTTTCCCCGCTGTTTTTAAAAGAGCTATTGTGCATCCCATTTATAAAACTGGAGATAAAGAATATGTTTCAAACTACAGGCCTATTTCCGTACTTACTGTTATTTCAAAGTTATTTGAGAAAATCTTAAATAAAAGAATTTTAAAATATATAAATAAATACAATATTCTTTCGGACAATCAATTTGGTTTCAGATCCAAAAGATCTACCGAAGATGCTGTTTTAGAAGTTACAGAAACTGTTGTCAAAAATTTTGATAAAAAACTAAAAACAGCCGGCATCTTTTTAGATCTTGCTAAGGCGTTTGACACTGTCTCAGCTCCAATCTTGCTCAAAAAATTAGAATTAATAGAAATCAGAGGAGTTGCATATGACATGTTATCAAGTTATATGAGCAATCGCTCGCAGTCCGTTAAGATAGATCAGTTTGTAGGTGGAGAGGAGTCACTAGACTTTGGTGTACCACAAGGTAGTGTTCTCGGACCTACCTTGTTTTTAATCTATATAAATGACCTGTGCAAACTGAACATTCCAAACTATAAAATAATAACGTATGCTGATGATACAGTTCTACTAGTTCATGGTTATAGTTGGAGTGAAGTACAAGTTCTTGCTGAAAATGCGTTAAGATCTGTTATGGGCTGGCTTCAATCCAATCTCCTTACTCTTAACGTTGCCAAAACAAAATTTCTTCCTTTTGCTACAAACAGTATCTCCCAACCTCCCCCTTCATTTGTTATCTGTGCGCATACATGTCTAAAAGATACCTCCCTTGTTTCTTGCAGTTGTGACCAAATTGATAGGACTACTTGTCTTAAGTACCTTGGTATTATAGTTGACAGTGAGATGTCCTGGAGACCTCATATCGAATCCTCTGTTCCCAGAATTAGAAAACTAATGTTTGTTTTTAAAAAATTAAGAAATATTCTTGATTTCCGGTGTCTTAAAACTGTCTACTATGCTCTAGCTCAATCCGTACTTTCGTATTGCATTACTTCTTGGGGCAGCTCCGGCAAAACACGTTTGTTGAAACTGGAGCGAGCCCAAAGAGCTGTCATTAAAGTCTTAACTAAAAAACCCCGTCTTTACCCTACCACTTCCCTGTATTCACTATTTCAAGTCCCAACGGTGAGGCAATTGTTTATTCTTCACACTATCTTACGTAAGCACTCCAATATCCCCTATGACCTTTTAACAGCAAACTCTAAGCGCAGAAATGACAACATCTGCGAAATACAATTCCGTCGTACCACTGTTGCCAGTCGCCACTTTTATTTTATAAGCTCTGCATTATACAACAAAATAAATAAAATTATCAGTATTTATCCTCTAACGCTAAAGCAATGTAAGAAAAGAATCCTCATTTGGCTTTCTACTCTCTCTTACGAGGTCACAGAAGGACTTATGAAGTCCGTCGAATAAACTTGCAATAAAACACACACACACACACACACACACACACTCATACACCCCCCCCCCACACACACACACACACGACACTCACACACACAAACTTTTATTGTACCTAGTTATGTTTAAAAGGTTAATAATTGTAAACTGTATGTATAAATACTGCCCTACCTCTGATACTCTTTGGGGGCGGGCGTTGTTATGTGCTACACAGTTTTTAAGCTTAAGCGGATAGCATCGTTTAAAAATGTTATATTTGAAACCATTTATCGTTCAATAAACAAATTTTATTATTATTATTATCCTCTTTATTTAACATAATTCTTAAGTTTAATTTTTTACAATATTTTATATAAAAACCTATTTACAATATAAAATATTATAAAAAACTTAACCTAGGTTGCCACCGGCAGCGGGGATAGACCCAAGCTATCGGTGGTTAGGGCTGCAGAGTGAGGAACCTCCTGACAATACGTGCCGTGTCAAGGAGTACTGCCTTTTGCATCTGACCCTTGACCCAACCTTTCAGCGAGAGCCTCTCTAGGTGTTGATCGAGGCTCTTCGCTATAAGGCCGTGTGCCGAAACGACTATCGGTACAATAATGGTTGAATCCACATCCCACATGGCGGTAACCTCGTGAGCCAAGTCAAGGTACTTACTGAGCTTGTCCTTCTCGGCTTTCACGAGGTTCTCGTCATGAGGTATGGTGATATCAACCAATATTGCTTGTCGCTGAGATCGGTCGATCACCACGATATCAGGCTTATTAGCGGCAATAGTCCTGTCCGTGATGATAGAGCGATCCCAGTAGAGCGTTGCATGACCATTTTCGAGAACTGGCGCAGGTACGTACTTATAGTACGGCACCTCTGATTCAACAAGGCCATATCGAAGAGCAAGTTGCTGGTGAATTATTCTGGCTACTTGGTTGTGTCTGTGCAAATACTCTCCGTTAGCAAGATGAGAACAACCGGAAATAATATGTCGGAGTGATTCTCCCGGACGGCGGCATGCCCGACAGATGTCGACCGTACCGTCCCTCATAATATATTTCCGGTAGTTATTCGTCTTGATAACTTCATCTTCAATAGCACAGACAAAACCTTCGGTTTCCCCAAAGAGGTCACCGAAACGTAGCCAGTTCACCGAGGCAGGCAAATCTACATCAGGCCCAGTTAGAGCCCGATAGTAGCGCCCGTGTAGCACCTTGCTCTTCCATATGTCCTTGCGATCGAGAGTGCTTAGCACCACTGGTTTGCGCCAGTTTTCTGTTCCCAAGGAGAGCGGCGTAAAGTGTCTATCAACTGCCACGACATCCAAATGCATCCCGCACTCACTGTTAAGGAAATAATCCCTGAGACTGCACACCTCACGGTTATGTAGGTCCTTGGCATTTAAAAAGCCGCGACCCCCACATCTCCGCGGGATGTACAGCCTCATAACAGATGAGCGCGGGTGTAACATTCTGGAAGTCGTGAGCATTTGACGGACTCTTCTATCCAAGGCGTCCAATTCGGTCTGAGTCCATCTTAGTATGCCAAAGGAGTATGTGAGTAGAGGCATAACCCAGCTATTAAAAGCACGCGTCTTATTGCCACCCGATAAAAGACTGTTAAGTACTTTTCTTAGGCGGCAAAAAAATCGCTCCCGTAATGACTGTTTTATGTCCCCATCCACAACACCCAAAGACTGTGACATACCAAGATATTTATATGTTTCAACTTCGGAGAGAGATCTGAAGTTTATCGTTTCGGAGAGTTGTAAATTGGTTGAATTTACTACTCTCCCACGCTGTACATGCATAACCGCACACTTATCCACACCAAACTCCATCCTGATGGCACTGCTGAAAGTCTCAGTAATTTTCAGCAGTTTCACCAAGTCTTGGCGGTTTGGTGCGAAAAGCTTGAGGTCATCCATGTACAACAAGTGCGATATAACTTCACCCCCTCTCCGCAGTTGACAGCCTAACTTTGAATTTCTCAACAAAGTACTGAGAGAATTCAAAGCTAGGCAAAACCATAAAGGACTCAGACTGTCGCCCTGGAATATGCCACGCTCTATCCTTATAAGATCCTGCGTGGCAGAAACACTATCTCGACATCCTGGTTGACTCAAGACCGTGGTCCACTGCCGCATACATGATATCAAAAAGATTTTAAAGTTATATCAATTTTATATAACTCTAAAATCCTCACCAACCATGAATGCGGCACCGAATCATAGGCCTTCTTATAGTCAATCCAGGCTGTAGAGAGAGTCCCTCTGCCACGCCGGACTTTCTGGCATATGATCATGTCAATGAGGAGAAGCTCCTTAGTACCACGGGACCCAACCCTACATCCATTCTGAGTCATGTCCAAAATATTGTTTGCAACAATGTGCGTATTAATTTTTGTTCTCAGAATGGATGTAAGGAGCTTGTATAAAGTAGGTAAGCACGTGATGGGTCTATAATTTTTCGGTTCCGTGGTACTACCTGATTTATGGAGCAGAAAAGTGACACCAGTAGTCAACAAACTTGGGAGTGAGCCGAGCTCTATGGCTTCTTGGAATTGCGTTGCCAGTAACTCGTGTGAACATCGAAACCATTTGATCCAGAAGTTGTGCAATCCGTCCGGTCCTGGGCATTTCCAATTTTGGGCCGTACGGATTGCACAACTTACGTCAGCTGTACTTATATTTATAGGCTGCATGGTCTCGATAGGTTCACACGCGTCACTGACAACACTCATCCATTCACCTTCCGTGTGCTCGACGGACACCGACCAAATGCTGCGCCAGAAATTAGTCATGGCATCAACATCTGGTAGCTGTCCGTCGCTCACACGTTGATCAGCTCCTTCCCAACGTCTGTATACTTTTCTTTGGTCACTTTGAAAGAGGCGATTTTGTTGGTATCGGTCCACACGCACTCTGTAGCGACGTATACGGTTTGCCCACGCATAGACTTTTTGCTTCAGAAAGTCAATACGTTCCGTCACACAAGCCATATAGTTTTCCGGACGAACATCAGTCCCAACAAAGGCTTGTGTGACGAATCGCATGACGCGAGGTCGATTATTGCCATTTCTGAAGCAAATTAGCTTTGCAATGAGTGTCCTGAACTTATTAATACGCCCCTCGATCCTCAATTGCCAAGCAGGGGCAGTCCCGGTTCGCCGCGGTACTCGGTCAGAATCCTGGAATTTGACACGAGCAACGCGACACACCGTGATGGCCCCACAATAAAGGATCGAGTGGGTATCAATTAAACTTTCACTGGTTCCAAGATAAGGAACCAGTAAATCGTTCAAGGCACTCATTAACGCCAAATTATGTCTATTCGTGGGCAAACAAGGTATACGCGGCCTAGAGTTACGCGTGTCACGATACTGTAGAATAGCATCATTCAAAGCGCTCCTCATTTGCTCATTCGCCTGTGTACTTACATTCGTATTTATGAAATCTTCATCGTCGGGTACCGGATCTACTCGCGCCACCAAAACCGGCGTCACGGCCGGTAATTGTGGGGCAGGGCGATCCTGCACCGAAGAAGAAGCCGCACAAATACGTTGTGACTCCAGGCGTAGCCGATCAAGTGCTGACTGATCCAGCAAGTTGTTACGCTGGATCACCCGCACTTGATCCGACAATCGTTGGGCAGACACGTCTATGGTCGGTTCAAGGGCCTGAAACAAAGACAGCATCCTAACACGATACGCAGTAAGGTTAGTTCCTCCCTCTGTTGCCCTGTAGTAGGCGCGCATGCAGTTCTCATTTATTTGTTGAGTCCATCGCATGCGGCGCACTACACCACCGGTAGCGGGGGTCGTACGCGGGGCAGATTGCCCCACTGATCCCAAGCGTGCCGGCAGCGGTGGTCGTCCACGTCGCACAGGTCGTTGTGGCGGCGGAGACGGCGATCGCCCGCTCACGCTGCTCGACTCGTCTCTGGTAAAATCATCAGACGAGGAGCTTACGGTCGGCGGAGCGGGCGATGATGGAGGGCGTGCGCTTCGTCTTGCTCTTCGTAGTATCATACTTTCATTTTTATTTTAGTACATTATGTATATTGTTTCAGGTCCGTGATTGTATGTTTGATCAATGTTTGTATGGCATATTGTGTTGACATACGTCACCATTCTTCAATTTCGTTATTGTTGATTTTCTCATTTTTAAATTATTGTGGTAGTTATATGTATATGTTTTTGATATATTTTTAGCTGGTTTTCTCGATAAATAAGTTTATAAACTGTTGTAATTTGTCAAAAGACTTGTTACAAAATAAAATAAAATACTTGAAATATAAATGATGTGACAGGTGACAAGAGCTTTTTTCTATTATTATTATTATTATTACCTCGAGGCGGCGCGGCCTGCATTGCTTTTTCTGACGGAGACTCAAATTCGTCGCTCTGCTGACACGTCTTATTTAAGGTACCCTGGCTATCAGCTTGAGGAGCAATTCCGCGCGAAAGCCGGAGTATGTCTGTACGTGAGGGCTGACATTTGTTGTCGTCGTCTGCACTGTTTGGAAGACCACTCCTTTCTCATCCTTTGGGTGCGCATTGAATTCGGCTCCCGTTGCCGTGTCGACTCTATCGGTCCCACCCAGGAGATGCTAACACAAGCAGCCTTTTTGACCACCTCGGCCGAGTGACTGATGTCGCGCAGGAGCGATTCCCAAACGACGAGGT
Organism: Scoparia ambigualis; assembly: GCA_963921215.1. NCBI lineage: Eukaryota > Metazoa > Arthropoda > Insecta > Lepidoptera > Crambidae > Scoparia > Scoparia ambigualis. The sequence continues at coordinate 11,025,891 of OY992520.1, read as the reverse complement.
GGTGGTTTTGGGGGACTTCAATGCCCACCACCATGAAACGTGGTTGGGCTCCTCCAAAACTGATCACGCTGGTAGAGTCGCTCATGCCTCCGCTCTGACGCAAGACCTGACGCAATTGGTAGACCAGCCCACCAGGATGCCAGATATCGTAGGTCACGCGCTCTCCTTGTTGGACTTATTGTTGACGAGTCGCCCTGCAGGGTACAGAGTGTCGGTGCTTGCACCTCTAGGCTCGTCAGACCACTGCTTGGTCATTGCCACAGCAGCGCACAGCGTTGGTCCACCGAAAACGGTGGAGACCAAGCGTCGTCTGTGGCACTTCTCGTCGGCGAATTGGGACGGATTGCGTGATTACTTTGCATCCGTCTCATGGGGCCAGAGCTGCTTTCTTGGAAAGGACCCATCGGAGTGCGCTTCTGCCATCGCTGATGAGATCTTGTTGGGTATGGAATATTATATTCCATTCACAGATCTTGCCAGCGTTGGCAGACAGCGGCCTTGGTTCAATCGCGAATGCGCCAAAGCTGCTGAATACAAGCAGGCGGCGTATCGTGCTTGGACGAGGGCTTGCGCTCTGAATGACCCTAGTACCAGCTCCGGGAAGGCGGCCTACAACAAGGCCTCTAAGTCTAACAAGAGGGCTCTCGCAGGAGCGGATGCACAAAGAGTGGCAAGGGTGGGGCGGGAGTTGATCTCGCACCCTGTGGGTAGCCGTAGCTATTGGCGGCTCGCTAAGGCCGTGCAGGCCAACTTCTGCTCTCCCTCGCTGCCCCCGTTGAAACCTTCAGATGGCTCGTTGGCTTATCAGCCGCTTGAGAAGGCGAACTTGTTGGCTGAACTTTTCGCGGCGAATTCGCGCGTCGACGATTGCGGCGCCGCTCCACCTATTATAGCACATTGTCGGGCCACCATGCCTGATATTCGTATCAGGCAGTGTGACGTACGTGCCGTGCTGCGGTCGCTCGACGTGCGGAAGGCTAGCGGGCCGGATGGTGTTCCGGCGATTGTGCTGCTCAGATGCGCGGCTGAGTTGTCTCCTGTATTGACACGATTGTTTAGGGAGTCTTACGATACTGGTATTGTGCCGGTGCCTTGGAAGGAGGCGAACATACAACCCATCCCCAAAAAAGGGGATCGCTCGGATCCGGCCAACTACCGACCCATCGCTGTAACTTCTGTGCTGTGCAAGGTGTTTGAGCGGATTATTAATTCCCAGCCCATTCACTACCTAGAGGATCACTCGCTGCTCCATGATCGCCAGTATGGGTTCAGACCAAAGCGATCAACGGGTGATCTTCTAGCGTACGTTTCTCACGCGTGGGGTGAAGCGATGGACAAGCATGGCGAAACCTTGGCAGTTAGCCTTGATATCGCCAAAGCTTTCGATAGAGTGTGGCATCGTTCCCCTCTTTCCAAGTTGCCGGCCTTCGGTGTGTTCTAGAAGGGCGGAGGATTAGTGTCCTTTGTGAGGGTAGTTCCTTCGCGTTCTACAAAGTCAATGCCGGAGTGCCGCAGGGTTCTGTGCTCTCACCTTCTCTATTTCTTCTGCATATTAATGATATGTTGTCCTTGGGCAATATTCATTGTTATGCGGATGACAGTACGGTGCATGAGCGGTACTTGGGACATCCTGCGGCAAAGCAAGCCGATATCATGGTGAAAAGGCAAGAACTGGTTGCCAAAGTGAACCTAACTCTCGATCGTGTCTCTAAGTGCGGATCCAAAAACCTGGTCGAGTTTAATGCTAGCAAAACCCAGGTTTGTGCATTCTCGTCCAAGGTAACTCGCTTCCTTACTCCTTCCTCTCTTCAGAACTCTCCGTTACCCATTTCGGTGAACCTCAGCATTCTTGGTATGGACATCGGCCAGGAACTGAATCCAAAATGCTACGTCGAGAGTGCTATTTTAACTGCCTCCCGGAAGTTGGGTATTCTCAATAAGGTGAGGCGGTTTTTCACTCCCGAGCAGCGCTGTTTGTTGTACAAAACTCAGGTGCGATCGAGTATGGAGTATTGTTCCCATCTATGGGACGGCTCCGCTAAATACCTCCTCGATGCACTTGATAGACTGTAAAGGCGAGCGGTACGCATTATTGGAGATGCTGAGGTTACAGCTTCCCTTGAGGACCTCCAGCTGCGTAGAGACATTGCCTCTCTCAGTGTCTTCTACCGGAACTACTACGGAGAGTGTTCTGAAGAACTTTTTGATCTAATCCCGCCCTCTCCTTTCCTCTCCCGGACTACACGTGCTGGTCTTAGGAACCACCATCATACTGTACAGACTATCAGTACTCGTACCAAAAAATTTGGCAAGTCGTTCTTCTGTAAGACCATTCGGCTTTGGAATTCTTTGCCGGCGCATGTGTTTCTCAGCTCCTACAGTCCCAGTCAGTATTTTAATTTTTCACTAACACCTAGCCGAGCAAAAACGGCAAAATCGGCAGTCACCGTTAAATCGATGGGGTTCACAATTCCTACCAAGAAAAATATTTAAATGTAATTGTGTGTGTACACAGAGTGTGTTTACAATGTATCTCTATTAATAATCTAAAATCAATAACAGTTTAATAAATACAATTACATAAAGTTGTACAAAAAATGAGAAGAACGTGTGTTGGGGTTTAGGTAAAATAGTATAAAAAAATCGATATTTTAGTTTTAAAATCATACACAAACAATTCTCAAAAGTATTAATTACAAGGAGTCAATCGTTTTATTTCGTAATGTGTTTTGGTTATTTTATTATGACTTTTTAAAAACGCCTTCCAAATCCAACATTATTTAAGCAAATTTTTCGTAAACCCTGTCGCGTAGCGGTGAAAGAATACTACCACCCCCTAATCCCTCGGGTGTCGTAAAAGGCGACTAACGGACTAAATACTGCACATACATCCAACTGCATAGAGCGGCGATGGGCTGACCACCTGTCACACTGAGCACAATGTGCAGTCGCTATTTGGTGAAAAGTGGCGAGTGGAGAGTAGAGGACTACTTTTGCTATCCTCATTGCCTAGTCTAACCCTTTGGGGATAATAGTCGTAATTATATGTGTGTATGTATGAGTTTTGAGCTATAAATTTAATATCTTTGCATTGCAATTTTAAGATAAGTTATCAACATCATTTTGGCTGCCCTAAATTACAACAAATAGCGAACAATACAAATATTGTACAAATACAAATACAAATACAAATACAAAATTCTTTATTTATCACAAACTTAAGTCTAGATAACAGACGTGGTGTCCTCAACTGCAAAAGTTTTAAACTGCAGCGCAGTGAGGGCGCCCTCTCCCAAACAGTAAATAAAGGTACCTAAAAACTATTACAGGCATATTATGCATAACAATTTTTGGTTTACAAATATATAAATAATGTGAAAACAAAAAGTGTGGGTGTGTGTGTGTGTATATATGTGTATGCTGTATGCGTGTGTGTGTGTGTGGGGGGGGGGGGTGTGTGTGTGTGTGTAGGGGTGTGTGTGTATGGATTTGCGTGTGTATGAGTGAGATACGGAGCTGCACATGTTACTGTATATGTTTTAATAGATTTTCTGATTGCTGGTATGAGAGTAACACAAGCCAAGCAAATAATTTACGTCGGCATGGACTTGAAGCCAGGTGATAAATTTGGAGTTCTTTGTTGGCACAGTTATATAGCATACCACTAAGGTGTAGGTAGTGGCGAGCAGCAGATGCAGTATTACGTCTCATAGTAGGACATACTAAGTCTCCTCGGCGTTTTGTATTTGAAAACTGACAGTCAAAAATTAGTTCAGTGTGCTTCCGGAGAATAGTTTGCTGTATGAACAGTCTTCGAATGGATAGGACATTACAGTCTGCAAATAGGCTATCAGTTGGATAACGAAAAGGCTTGAATGTCATTACTTTTAAGACAGCTCTCTGAGCCACCTCCACCTTTAACATGTGTGTTTGCGCAGCTGCTCCCCACACTGTGATGCAGTAAGAGATAACTGACTGCGCAAGCGAGAAGTAAATCATTTTCAGTAGAGCAATGTCGGCAATATAACGCAATTTTTTAAACACATGGATTAATTTTCGGATTTTTGGCGTCAAAGAAGCAGTTTGATCCCTCCAGGATAATGATGGATCAAGCCATACACCAAGGTACTTAATGTTTGGAACACGTTCTAGAATTGGGCAGCCACAAGAGATATCAGGAGACATACAAGCATGCACACGAACCGTAAGATGATCTGGTGGCTGAGTCCTCTTGGTATAAGAGAAAGTCAGGCATTTACTCTTTGAGACATTTAAGGTTAGCAGATTTGAGTTTAACCAAAGAGTGACGGTTCTCAACGCTAATTGAGCATAACTATAAACTTCGTTCCAATCCTTCCCTGAAACAAGGATGGCTGTGTCGTCGGCATAAGTAATCAGTTTACAGTTTTTCAAATAGAGGTCACATAGATCGTTCACATAAACGAGGAATAATGTTGGACCGAGGACACTGCCCTGAGGGACTCCGAATATGATATTTTCCTCCTCACTAGTAACGTCACCGATCACAACAGCCTGCCTACGGTCCGAAAGATAACTCCCAAACATCTCCAGTGATGAACCTCGTATGCCAACCGCTTCCAACTTTCTTAAAAGGATAGGAATGGAGACAGTGTCAAATGCTTTAGAGAGATCCAAGAATACACCCATAGCCTGTCGTCCTGCATCTAGATTTCGAGTGATTTCCGTAGTAAGGCTTAGTACGGCGTCCTCAGTAGATTTCTGTCTTCTAAAACCGAATTGATTGTCTGATAGTATATTATGTTTGTTAAGGAAATCGATCAGTCGTTTGTTGAGAAGTTTTTCAAATATCTTGGATAATACACTAAGAACTGAAATAGGTCTATAGTCGTTGACACTGTCTTCATCCCCAGCCTTAAAGATTGGGTGAACTAAGGATTTTTTTAAAGCTGTAGGAAATACACCGTTTGCAATGCATCTATTGAATAGAACGGTTAGAACAGGATTAAGTATTTGTTTGGATGCTTTAACAACTGAGGTTGGAATTCCGTCCCAGCCTACAGCGCAGTCATTTTTAAGATTGCAGATAATATTTTCGATTTCTCCATCATCAACGTCGAACAGTGCCATGGATTGATAGGTATTGCTGAGAGAAGTTTTTATAGAGTACGTGTCATTTGGTGAATTACTGGTATTATCTTTAGTGATTTTAGATGCAAGGTCCTTACCTACATTTGCAAAAAATCTGTTTACTTTATTTATGTCTAGAGATGCATCATGAGCTGTTCTTAATAGTTTATGCGATGGATTTTCTTTGCGGTTTAAATATGTGACCTTTTTAATAATCTTCCATGTATCTTTAGGGTTATTTTTGACTTTGGATATCTCATTACGTTCGTATTCTGATTTTATTCTCTTTAGTAAATTATTACAGTAAGTTCGATATCTAGTAAATATAACTCTGTTCATTTCATTTTCTTTATTCTTTAAATAGTTCTTGTGAAGCTTATCTCTATGGCGTATACATCGCAGAAGCCCAGGGGTCAACCAAGGTTTGATTATTCTTTTACGACTTGGAGTTTTAATCTTTAGAGTGTACTGTTTAACAAGCGAAGAGATAGTTTGGACAAATTTTGTGACAGCCAAATCTGCATCCTGGGTCGCCATTATGTCAGTGAAGTCAGTTTTTTTAAGGGAAGATACAATGGTAGGTATATCAATTTTGGTGGTGAATGTATTTAGGGTTTTAGCTTTAGGTTTTAAATTGTTTATAAACAAAACAGGAGCATGATCAGTAATGTTAGTATCAACTATTATCGATGTTGGAGTTGAGGGAGAGCAATATATGAAGTGATCCAAACAACTTTTTTCTCGTGTAGGGCTCGTATATGCCGGGGCAAGGCCATGGGATGCTAAGAGGTTAAGATAACTTTCGCTATCTGCAGTAGGTATGTTAATGTTAATATTTATATCCCCAGTAACCACTACAGATCTTTTCCCTTTAATTTCATCCAGAACACAGTTTAGGCCTTCAAGAAATTTGTCAATTTTCCTATAGGAAGGGGACCGATATAGAGCGATAATCGAGATGTTTTTAAGCTGTAACAAGACGCAATTTGCTTCCTGAAAGTTTGGAGTTGTCACTTTGCATAAAATACCTTGCCGAATATATACAACTACTCCATCATTTTGTAATGTAAATTTAGAACTATAATGTGTAAATCCTGGAAGAGAAGGAATGATGGGACAGGCTTTAGTCCAGCACTCAGTTAAGACTATAATGTCAATACAAATTTTCATACGAAGTAGTAAAACTGTAAACTCATCAAAGTTATGATTGATACTACGAATATTTAATTGTAGGATTTTTAAACTGTTTTCATTGTGTTTGTTAAGCAAGTTTGGCATCTCTTCGGGTATCGAAGTAAAAACATTGGTCTCAAACAGTAGATCCATTTCACGGTCTATGTTTAAAATGTTGTCACTCATAATATGAATTAAAAAAGAACATTGTATTAATAACGAGTAAGTAATGAGAAATATAGCAATTTACTTGCATTTTTTGGGAATTTAGAGTCATAGATCTATTATTATTTAAGTTATAGTGAAAAAAGTGGTACAGCTGTGTGATGTGTTGTGTAAAATGTGTGAGATGTGTGTATAAGTGTATGTAGGTAATGTGTGTGTGAGTGTGTTGAGTGAACGATAATATGTAGTAATTTACGGCATAGGTATTATAAAAAGATTGAGAAATTATATAAAACAACAAAGATGAGAATATTAATTGGCATAAAACTGAGAAAAGCAAGACAAAACAATCTAATAGCATTTGTGCAATCTCTCACAAAATTATCAACTTCAATTTGGGTGCTCAATTTTGTCAAATCTAAATTGAAACCATTAACGGTCGATCAAGCGTCTCTCGGACATGAAATGTGCCTTGTTTAACCTCAACCCTCTGGCATTGGCATCTGCCCAATTGTTAGCCTTATGTAACAAGTTATTTAGGTTGACATTTTTCCCAGGGACAACATGAAAGGGCTAGCAGTGCCAGTGGCCCGGCTCTGAGTTGATTAATGTTCTCATAATAATTTGGTGAAAGTGGTTTCGGGTAACAACGCTCAATAACAGTTTTATGAAGAAGCCAGCGTCATTGTTTTATTATACCTTTTGTGAAACTAAATTGAGGAATTTGAAACTGATGCTCTTGTGTAATTTGTTACGATTTTGTTTTTTGACAAATTGTACACTTTATTTATGTTGGTATTCGAATTAACTAACTGACTAACTAACTAAGACTATGTAAAAAGTGACAATTATATTTAGATTTTAGTTTGTAATATACACACATCAAAAGTGTCTAGGGATCAAGCATTTTTATGCGGATTTCTTGAGATTGAGATGTGGCTTTGTAATAAATTTATGATTTTATAAATTTATATGGATCCTTTTTGATGCATTTCATAATTTGAAACAGGAACTTTCAATCAATTTCTAGTAAAAGATGAAAATCAGCTGTCAATATTTTCCCTATAAAAACATACAACGCATTGAAGACATTATTAGTGCTACTGTTTTCCTACTACTGATTAAAACCAACGTTATTATGGAGCGGCGACGTCATTTAAGCAGGGAAGAAATGCTCAGAGCCGTGGGAATGATAGAAGCTGGTTCCCGGCAACGTACTGTCGCTTTAGCTCTGAATACAAGTCAGAGTGTTATCAGTCGACTTTGGACACGTTACCGAAGCACTGGTACCGTGGCTGAGCGCCATGGAGGACGGTATCGCTGCACCACACGGAGACAAGACCGATACATTCAAATCACAACTCGAAGAGCTCCAACAATAACCGCCATGATGTTAGCCGTGAGGCTTCATCACTCTTCAGGGAACTTAATTAGCGACCAAACAGTCAGAAACCGAAGTGAACCTTCATTCCCGAAGACCGCTAAGGGTACCACCTATAGCAATGCACAATCGTAGGATTCGATATCAATGGGCTCTTGAACACAGAAATTGGGCAGAAGAACAACAACTTTTCTGATGAGTCTCGTTTTGGTATGAGACCGGATACAAGACATATACGACACTGGAGAACCCCTGGACGCCAACAGCGATTAAAATCCTGCCAGGAAGTCCATCCTTATAGTGGTGGAACCATCATGGTATGGGCGGGTATTTGGATCGGCGGAAGAACTGAGTTGATTTGGATCAGAGGCAACCTCAACGCTCAAATTTATGCTGAGACGATTGTATCAGACGTCATCGTTCCTCTACAAGTGCAAATCGGTCCCTTATTTCAGTTAATGCATGATAATGCACGACCGCACATCGCAAGAGTTGTAAGACAGACTCTCGCCTCAGCTAACATCAATGTCATACCCTGGCCTGCTCAGTCGCCAGACTTGAACCCGATTGAGCATGCATGGGATATGCTACAGAGAAGAGCTCTGCCGAATATGGAGGGTATCCAGTCGCAAGAAGACCTTTTTTTGTTGTTGCAACGAACATGGGCGGCCATTCCACAGCGTGATTTGGATGAACTCATTTTGAGTATGCCAAACCGATGTTCTTGTGTTGTTAGTGTTCGCGGTAGAAACACGGATTATTAATTGTTTAAGTTACCCAATAAAATTTTAAAGAAAACTGTTATTTCAGTCTTTTTTTCGAACTTTAATGTTAGTGGTTCAAATGTCAAAAATCCCTTTATTAGGAAAATGGCAAATTTATTTATTAATGCAAAGAAGACTTGGTTTATCGTTACTGTAGACAAACGAAAACACTTTATTTGATGAATCCTTAAAGAAAATTTTAATTAATATCAATCAGGAGAAAAGTTATTGCAAAAATATATGTTGATCCCTAGACACTTTTGATGTGTGTACATATCTACAGGATGTTAGGCAGACGGTTGTTTACGAAAATAGGGGATAAGTGGGGCCCTCTGCTACATGATCTGCCCTAAAAATTTGATCTGGGTCCCACGGATAATGCGATTTAAAGTAAGGCTTTACGAATTTTTTAAATCTCTTTTCGTACTTTGAGGGCTTGTTACTTTTTTGTGGTAATCATCAGAGCCAAAAATCCATTTTAAGGAACCTGCATTAGTGTAGATAAAACAAATAAAAATGTTGCCTGTATCATCAATTAAAAAAAAACCGTGGGTCCGAGGCCATATTTTTAGGGCAGTGCATGTAGCACAGGGCCCCACCCCCACCTATTCCCTATTTTCGTATGTTCAACCGTCTGCCGAACACCTTGTATATTTATATTTTTTAAACTGTATTTTTGTCCATTTTCTATATGTATAAGCGGTAGCTACCGTCAGCTCCCGGCATGTGATACTCAGCAGGCGCCTCCCATGCTCCTCGGAACACACGGTTTATTACCGTCTAGTGTTAGTAGGTATGTAAAAGCGGTAGTTACCGTCAGCTCCCGGTATGAACTCGTATACGCGGCATATGGCACTCAGCAGGAGGCAGAGCGCGGTCGCGCGCATCATACTTGCCTCCCATGCGCGCTCGGAACATACAGCATTACCACGGTATTACCGTCTAGTCTTAGTACCTATGTATAAGCGGTAGTTACCGTGAGCTCCCGGTATGAACGCGCACACGCGGCATATGACACTCAGCAGGAGGCAGAGCGCGGTCGCGCGCATCCACGCGCCTCCGCTCCTCGGAACAGACAGTATCACCGTATAGTGCTAGTGTAGCGTACTGCGTACCTACATATACCTATGTCTCTGTATGTTTAGCATAGGCATATTATAAATACGTCGCACAGCTTGTGTGCCTCAGTCTCACGTCCTACGCGGACACGCAATAAAGACATTGCAAGAACACGCATCTCTCATTCCCTCATTGGGATCGCCCACCACACGCGAAACTATACGCTAAACTAGTATGTAAAAGCGGTATTTACCGTCAGCTCCCGGTATGAACGCGCACACGCGGCATATGACACTCAGCAGAAGGCAGAGCGCGGTCGCGCGCATCCTACGCGCCTCCCATGCTCCCGCGCATCGGGCGCACCGCGCTATATGCGCGCACGCTTTTGCTTCATCTTTCTTTTGTGGATCATAGTGTCATCGTGTTGGTTGTCTATCTGGAACAAGGAAATAATAAATTTAAACCGAGTTAATTCTTGCGATACAGAGGACTAAATTACTGGAATATAAACAGGCCTTAATGTTATTTATGTTACTATGCCTGAGCTTAAATGGACGCTCGTATCACGGGTCAAGTCAAGTCAAGTCAAGTCAAGTCAAGTCAAGTCAAGTCAAAATATATTTATTCAATAAACTCAATTAATAAGCACTTTGAATCGTCCAAATCTTTTTTAACCTACCACCCATTCAGGACATAATTTTTTAACTGTGGCAAAGAATGGGCGCAAGAAACCACAGCGCACAAAAGCAACGACATTTACAAACAAAAAAAAGAGTATGTCGTTACCAGGTCAATACAAAATATGAATTTAAAAATAAAAAAAAATGATGCAATACAAAATTACAATACAATGTAGTATCAATTAAATAAAGACAATTAGAAATAGCTGTTGGAGTGCTTGGAGCATTTCAGATCCAAGCTGTTTTGTCTTCTGTGTAATCTGACACTTTATAATAAGCTTTTTTATAAAGCTTTTCTTTGATTTTGATTTTAAATTTATTAAGATCTAATTTCTGAATATCATTTGGTACTTTGTTGTAAAATCTTACACACAGACCCCTAAAAGAATTATTTATTTTATGGAGCCTAGTATAAGGTACTGCTAATTTGTTCTTACTTCTAGTGTTTACATTGTGAATATCACTGTTTTTTGAAAACATTCCAGTATTTTTATGAACATAAATCAAATTTTCATAAATGTATTGTGATGCAACTGTCATTATATTTATATTTTTAAATCTCTCTCTGAGAGAGTCGCCAGCCTTTAGGTTATAGATTGCTCGAATAGCCCTCTTCTGAAGCACAAAGATAGTTTGAATGTCGGCAGCATTTCCCCACAGTAAAATGCCGTACGACATTACACTATGAAAGTAACTGAAATAAACTAATCTGGATGTATCAACGTCAGTTAACTGACGGATCTTCATTACTGCATAAGCCGCAGAGCTAAGTCTATTCGACAATTTAACTATATGTGGGCCCCACTGAAGCTTGGCATCTAACGTGATGCCTAGAAACACAGTGGTGTCCACAGGATTCACATTCTTATCTTTAATTTGTACACTAGTTGTTACTTGCTTAACATTAGGCAATACAAATCTAACACATTTGGTTTTTCCCTCGTTTAATAGCAAGTTATTTATACTAAACCAGTGAACAATCTTTGAGATCGCATTATTCACATTGTCATAATTTGGGTGTCGTCGTTTCACTTTGAATAAAAGTGAAGTATCATCAGCAAACAATACTATCTCATGACTGTCTTTTACAAAATAAGGTAAGTCATTAATATAAACCAAAAACAAGAATGGACCTAGTATTGAACCCTGCGGAACTCCCATTGTAACCACTGATCCCGGAGATCTTTTACCGTTAATGTCGACCTTCTGAATCCTGTTACTCAAGTATGAGATTAGAAGGCTCAAAGAAGCATCCCTAATTCCATAGTGGTTAAGCTTCCTGACCAAAGTTTCATGTAAAACACAATCGAAAGCCTTGGATAAATCACAAAATACCCCTAGGGCATCCTGTGATTCCTCCCAGGTATCAAATATTTGGATTAAAAGCTCAACACCGGCGTCAGTTGTTGAGCGACCCCTAGTAAAACCATACTGTTTACAATGTAAAAGTTTATTTCTATGAAAATGAATTTGAATTTGGTCTAGCATCAACTTTTCAAAAATTTTACTAAATGTGGGTAGCACAGAAATAGGTCTAAAATTAGAGGGGTCAGAAGTGCTACCTGATTTAAACAACGGAATTAATTTGCTATGTTTCATTAGGTCAGGAAAAACACCACAGTCAATGCATTCGTTAAATATGCAAGCTAAAACTGGAGCTATTGTCATAATTACTGATTTAGCGACATCCACGGAATTACCCCACAGATCAGCAGTTTTTTTTTTATTGAGAGTGTTAAATGTTTTTAATATATCTATAACACAAATTTTTTGAAAACTGAAATTACTTTTTCAATCTTTAACATTCTCCTTCAAAACAGATTCAGCTACAGTGGGGGAGGAAATCAAGGCTTTTGTAGTTGAAACTGGAATGTCAGTAAAAAACCTCTCAAATGCTGCAGCAACATCAGCATCAGAAGTCAAGGTTTTATTATCACAATTTAAAGTGTACTCATTATTACGACTTCTGACCTTTCCTGTTTCACTATTTATAATATTCCATGTCATTTTTATTTTGTCATTACTATTCTTAATCTTAGAACTCAGATAGTTTGCCTTGGCTAATCGGCATACTCTTTTAAATAACTTTGAATAATTTTTAACATATAATTTGAAGTCGTCGCTGGTGTTATAGTTGCGTTCACCATAAAGTTCATAAAGGCGTTTCCTACTTTTGTGAATACCAATTGTAGCCCATTCATTAAAAGATGCAGTACCACTAACCGAGATCTTTTTTGGAACAAAAGATTTATTAAATTCTGAACAATATATGTTAAAAAAATCGTTATAAAAGACATCAGGGTTGTCATTGTATTCTAAATAATTTAATTTTGTATCTAGATTGCTTTTAAAGCGTTCCAGCCGACCTGCAGTTTTTGGCACAACAGTGATATTCTTTTTCATCACTTGCTTACGCTGGTGTGGAAAGCTGACCATTTGGCCACAATGATCAGAGTCCAGGTTATTAATAATTTGCTTAGCCAGTGGTTTTACATTTGTATATATGTTATCAATACAGGTGGCCGAAGTGGCAGTTATTCTTGTCGGCTCCAAAAATAAATTATTCAAATTGTATGATAGAAATAAGTTTTTAATTTTAGTTGACAATGTGGAGTTTTCTAGCAAATTTATATTAAAATCACCGCAAACAATTATTGTTTTACCTACATTGCGGACCTTACGCAATGTCTCATCCATAACTTTTTCAAAAAGATCATACAATGCTGAAGGAGGTCTGTATACACTTATCACAACAAACTGCTCCAACTCCACAGAAGCTATTTCTATTGTTCGCTCAACCGAGAGGCTCACTATGTCTTTGCGTTCTTTTAATTTAAACTTTTTACTAACAATAACTAAGGAGCCACCATGTATTGCATTTCCTCGACTGAACGAACTTCCTACCAAATGATTCTTAAAATTGAACATGAACTGATGGTCTCTAAGCCAGTGCTCGGTAATGCAAAGAATATCAATATTATTACAGTTCATGAACAATTCAATCTCTAAATCTTTGCCTATCATTCCTTGGATGTTCTGGTGAACAATGTTCAAAGATTCTACATTTTTTAAATTTAATGATTGACCGGGGCTTTTTATAAAGTTTTTTTTACATTGATTTAATTTCATTTTATTTGCAAACATTTTGCAAGAGAGTTCCTCTTTTGTCTTATAATTTAATTCCAATAATTTGCTAGAGGTGTCCTCTATTGTCTTATAATCTAATTTAAATTATTTGGAACATATTCCAAAGTCTGAATTGGCATGTCAGTATGTTGCAGCTCAATAGAAGCCGCTGAGCTAGCCATGTTATTGGCTAAATAAAACGTCAGCCCCCTTACTCTCGAAACCGATCGCTATTGGATCGGTTTTGGTGTTGTGAATTTTCTTATTTTTAAGTTACGTCACCAGCGCTAATTTGGATTCATATTGGGTGAACTTAATGGTATTGAGTTTTGTATTTTTTTCACTCAATATCCACGCAATATGAATCCATATTAGCTCTGGTGTCGTAACTTGGGAGTATGAAAATTCTCAATACCAATCCGATCCAATAGCGATCGGTTTCAAGAGTAAGGGGGCAGGTAAGGGTAGTAGGCCGTAATCTCTAAAACCTGGGGGAGGATCATGCTAAATAATCTTAACCAAACACAACTGAACCGCAGCCGACTACGTATAGCGCCACAAAATACGTAATAGATAGCGCTATCGCGTGTGTCAAACTTGTTAAGCACTATAAGACGTATGGTACGTCTAACGGCTGCGGTTCAGTAGTGGTTTGATTGAGATTATTTAGTATGATTGCCCCCCTGGCAACGAGGACGAGAAGCGTGGCAACCCCGTATTTTGAAGTGTGTGATTCCTCTCTTTGTATCCTCTACGGAATGTAATCGTTTATAGAAAACATGAGATACAAGTTGTTCAATAAACAAAAATTTTTTTTTAACTAAATCGGTGACTTGAAAACCTTTAAACCCCAGACTACAATAATTGAAACCCGGACGCTCCCCGGACGTCCGTTAAACCAAGCCAAATCCGGGGAAAACCGGACGGATGGCAACCCTAAGTAAGGGTTTCTCGGGCGTGTTGTCAACCCTGAAGTATGTGCTTCTGCTTCTTCAGTTTTGCTTTTATGCGTTCTTACGTTTTTACGCAAAGCGATGGATGATTGGATGGTTCAGAAGTGCCATAATACTTTTATCCCGGTCAAAGACAGTGTACCGGGTGATACCGTGGTTAAGACGATAAGCCGGCCGGGTGAAAACCTAGTTATTATGTAATAATGGCGTTGTTTCTTGAAGTGGTAAAGGATGGCAGTTCTCAGAACAGTTTTATTACAAGTTATCACGATTTCTCACGTAATGAAGTAAAAACAATCATTACCATATTCGAGCATCTTGAGCATCTTGACATTAAATACAACATTAAACACAGATGATCAAATAAAAGGTTTGACGTATTTGTTTTACCGAATCGTGGAATTTGGCCAATTTGCGGGGCACAAACGCTTTTATTTACGTAACAAACGATTGCGTTTCAATTTTGTTGAAGAAAGAATTTGTCGGAGACACAGACAACGTCAAAAAAGAGATAACATTTCAGTATTTTGGCATCGTTTCAAAATGAGCTTTAGTGTACTTACTTGAAAAATTACACGACACTATGTCAGGTAAGTTTTTATTTCTTCTGAATCACTATGTTTTTTAATGCAGTTTGGTGATTATAAACTCGGAATATGCATTGGAAAATCGTCATTTGGTGAAAGAATACTACCACCCTCTCTTCCCTTGGGTGTCGTAAAAGGCGACTAACGGATTAAAGACTGCACATACATCGAACAGCATAGAGCGGGGGCAGCATTGCCTCACCACCTGTCATGTTCAGCACATGTGCAGTCGCTATAATTGGTGAAAAGTGGACTATGGCAGAGGACTGCTTACTAACTCTTCGGGGTTATTAGTCGTGATTTTATATGTATGTATGTATGGGCAGCGTGGTGGGTGAAACTGGCCCTTACCATGTGAATGCGATGGTGTTTGGGGCGCACTAAAAGTTTCCGGAATGAATTAGAAAAAAATACTATTAAAGGTCAAAAATGAATTTATAATTCTCCTCTTGCGTAAATGCACTTTTTCATTCATTTAAAACCAATTTTGAAAACTTTCGTGCCACTCCTCCGTGGTGACCTCAGAAACGTGTTTTTCGTACTCTTCGACAGCCACTACTGGTGATGAAAATCGTTGACCGCCTAATTGGCAGCGATATATACGTTACACTAGATAGGCCCTTCCGAACACGCACTATGTTCCACTCATCTGCGGAGTCGACTCGGCACCTTGCTTTAGTGTGGCTTTGACATTCGCGCGTGCAGAGCGGCGAAAATATTTTTTTATTTCTTTTCAAAGTGTACACCTAGACGTTTACTACGATTCAGTTGTCAAGTAAGTGAAATTAATTGTTATTCAAGTCATTATTATGTAGTTATATCGTATAATAAGAATAGAAAACATATTTTTACAATTATTGTTATTGACAATCTATTTGGGACGCCATCTTTAAACACACTACGTTGTCTTTGACCGATCTGGCGCTGCGGCGCTGCGATGTCTGTCTGTTGATTAGACGACATTTAAATGTTTAAGCGCTGCAGCGGCTGCAGCGAACTTTAGGTCTCTCATTCCAGAATTTGAACAAATGGTTTGTATGAACGTTCTTGTCTATACTTCTAGGTCAATGCTAATTGGTTCTTAATTTTTGGGAACAGAAAAAAGTCACAAGGTGCCAAGTCGGGACTGTATGCAGGATGGCTCATAAGTTCTACGTTTTTCACCTTCAAAAATTCGAAAATTTTCCCGAGTTAAATCCATGTTAATGTAGACACACAATTTTTAAAATGGCGCTACAGTGTAAAAGCCATTGACAGTCAGATGAAACAAACTGCATTCTACAGCCAAAGAGTTCCATTTTCAAATGTTGTACTTAATTACTTTTTAAATATTGTTTATGTAAGTGGCCAGTTCCGGAAACTTTTAGTGTGACCTATGTACAATCTCCCCATCCACCTAAATGCTGTAGTGAAAACAATTTGTTACTTTTATTTCTTTTCTAATTCATAACTAGAAATAAAAAAGACAATCTTTGTCATTCACTCAGAGAACATGCAAACACGTCCACAATTCCATATCAGTTATAAGAATATCTACGGATGATTTATAATTAACCACAGTAGCAAAGCAACACTAGTGGTTTGTTTTAATAAGGATAATCTGTCAGTATGATAAATTCCAAAAGTTTAATGTACCTAACACGCTCGACGGGTTTATTGAATTAACCTGTTTACGAAGAATAAAAACAGCTCATATTTCCATATAAGTGAACTGTTTAAACGCCTTGTCATATCCGAATTCAGTATGGGAAATAGCTATGGAACTTGTTGAAGTTCTGCCAACTTGGTTTAACATAATTTGATTTTGAAGCAGTCATCATCATCATCATTAGCAACTTATAAATATCTCACAGCTTAGATTAGGCCTTTCCACATGAGCAATATCACATGGGGAATTGGGACTATTAAGATAAAGATACAGATAAAATATGCTTTATTGTACACCACAGAAACATATAAGACAAACACACAGTACATACAATTGGCGGCCTTATCGCTAAAAAGCAATTTCTTCCAGGCAACCATGTTGGACTGGATAGAAGAAAAAGTTAAAATTGATAGGGCAGTCATGGTGTTTTATATAAGTACCAGTATTATATTATTCATACTTATGTATAAACTTATACACAAATTATACCTATACCTACCTACTCATATAATTATATACACATATTACATATTTACATACTTATATATAATAATACATAATTACATAAATAAATACAAAGCTTTCTCTATCTAAGGATAAAAAATTAAAAATAGTAAATATATTAATAAATTAATCATAGAGACATCGACAGTGACAGATAGTGCTCTATGTCGTCTAAAGCTGTCCCTTTGCATGCTTTATTCCTGTCGGCAATGCATTCCACAGACAGACAGCTTGAACAGTAAAAGAGTTATCAAAAAATCTAGTGGAGTGCATTGGTATCGCCAAACTCAAGTTCTCCGACGATCTCAATACACGATAATGCGTGTCATTAAGGAAGTTAAAGCGTTCCTTGAGGTAAGGTGGCGAAAAGGGATATAGATACAGTATACCCAGAAAACTATCCAATTTTAATGGGTTTCAAGGACTGCCATGTTACGACAACTACAGGTACTACCAACGGCTTATAATGCCTTCTGAAGCACAGACGAGCTGGGTTGTTGTACATTCGCCACAAAGTTGATTTGCCACGTTTTTGTAACTCCATACATTAAAAGTTAATTCGCCACAAGTAGGTAATTGTTATTGTACATTCGCCACAAGTCTTCCTAGTACATCATTTTTGCATAAAGTACCGGTAGCAAGGAAAGTTCGTTTTGAGCGCTCGAAATGTAAGGTAGTTATTTTATTATAAAATTATTGATGTAATCAATCAATCAATCAATCAAAATATCTTTATTCAGTAAGCCTAAAATAAGCATTTTGAATCGTCTAAATTTTTTTTTATGGATGGATGGATAGGCGCAGGAATTATATAGATAACCTACGAAAAATAATTAGAACTAAGTAACCATAAACTAACAGAAAATATCAATAACGAATAACGTACGTTTATTTTTAGAGTATCTACCTCTTTTCATTTATGTCACCCTGGTACTTTTAGCACAGAATAAGTAATAGTACTACCGTACTTTTAGTTCAAAGTAACTGTCATGATTAAATTTACTATTGACATAGTAAGTTGCAGCACCTAGTCCTACTCGTTTATTTATTTTTCCTGATAGTTAAGGGTAAGTAAGATCGCTAAGGCGCCTATCTACCTCTTTTCATTTATGTCTCCCTGGTACTTTTAGATCAGCATGACTGTCATGATTCAATTTATTATTGACGTAGTAAGTTGCATAAGCACCTAGTCCTAGTTTCTATCGACATTAATATTACGAATCTTTTAAAGTCCTCTCTATTTTTTACGGTAGGTGCGCTTCGAGGAATAAAAATATAATTTTTAATTACCTATTCTGAAGCGCAGCCAACGGGTGCGCTTGGAGGAATAGTTTAGGTGCGCTTGGTCTGGTGCACTTCAAAATGGGTGCGCTTCGAGGAATACCCCAAGCTCTAGTGAGCATGGTGTAAGTATTTTTTATAATTACTTACTATTATTTTGTTATCTAACTATCTAAAAAATAATAAATAACGTTTTTACTTCACTTATTGTTTGATTTCTCTGCTGTCTGTGTCGAAAATAAAAGTGTGGCGAATCAACTTTACAAAAATAGAACTGTGGCGAATGTACACATACTTTTTTCTGTGGCAAATCAACTTTAGGCGAATGTACAACAACCCGACGAGCTAGAGATTTTTGTGTTTTGTTTTGACGACTAGGCATTGCGTCATAGCTTTTTTATGTTAAAGAAGATAGGGCTCAGACATTTCTATTTATAAAGGATCTAACGATAAAACCACCCGAGGGTGTCCTTTTTTAACGTTTCGTTTTCTTCGACTTTATTTGAGCGTTACCAACGACTCAAAGCTATCGAAAGGATCGTTACTGACAAAATAAATCATAAAAATCTTTATACGAACACTAGTATTCAGTACAACCCTAACAAATTTCGAAGTTCAATATTTTTAAAACCAATCATCATCATCATCAGCCTAAACGTCCCACTGTTGGGCACATGCCTTCCCACGTGGACAAGGACATCACATCTGGAGGTTGGGCCATGACCCACCACGCTGGCCCAATGCGGGTTGGTGGGTTTTAACGACTGCCATCTTTCGAGGACAACTGGGACCAACGGGCTTCACTTTCCGAAGCACAGAGGAGCTCGAGATGTTTTTAACTTGGTCACCCATCCAGCGACCCGGCATTGCGAAAGTTGCTTAGCGAGCAAGATCGCAAGCTAAACGCGCTAACCGCTGTGCCATCGAGCCTCTCAAATTTAAACCAATTTAAAAACAATACGCCAATTCTATTGGAAACTGAAGGAACAAACAGTAATCTAAGGAATAGATAACACTTCAAATAACGTTGATCTAACTGAACGTAGGTAGGTATACGATTCAAAGACAAATAAGGAAAGTTTCCATTTACATACGATCAGCCGAATAAATATTTTATTTTTGGATATTATGTTGTTTTCTAACTTATTACGTTTCTATATATTCGTTAAGCATAGGTAGAATGTTTAGCTAATGGGTTTGAAAAACCTTTAAATTGTTTGGTGGATCTCCTTTACATTGCGTATTGATGGAATAATCTGGGATTGTATGTCCCACGTATCCATTGCGACTTATCGCAATACAGGAACTGCATACTGGTCATGTATTTAACAGATAGGTTTAAGGTTTCACTGACGCTGATGATAAAATTTATAAGCGACTCTTGAATATGAAGCTATAAATTATAAGAAAAATATGGAAATAACAAAAGAGATACACAGTGTATTATTATTACTTGAGTCGTGTATATAAACACAGAACGTTTAAAAATCCCAACTAATAATACTTATAAATGCGGAACAGCTAATCCGGTTTTGAAGAATTTTGGTATAGAGATGGATGGGGCCCTGTAGACGATTTTAATACAGTATGGTTATACTTAAAAACGCACCAACACGCATTGGGCCAGCGTGGTGGGTTATGGCCCAATATCCCCACGTGCTATTGTTCACGTGGGAGGCCTGTGCCCAGCAGTGGGACGTTTATAGGCTGATGATGATACTTAAAAACGACACAAGCGATGCCGTTGGCAAAAGAAGTGGTAATTTAATTTGGGAATGTAGCACACACATCACATAACCGCGTCGCGTAGCGGTGAAAGAATACTACCACCCCCTCTCTTCCCTTGGGTGTCGTAAAAGGGCATTAATGGACTAAAGATGGCACATACATCCAACAGCATAGAGGGGCGATGGGCTCGAGATAGCGTGAGCTGCTATTTGGTGAAAAGTGGACTTTGGCAGAAAACTACTTTTGCGGTCCTCGTTGCCTGTCTCTGACTAACCCTTCGGGATAATAGTCGTGATTATAAGGCGGCTGCTAGAAACCGCAAGAAACTTCAAGGGCTGGTCAGGTCAAGTGTTTTAGACATGAGAAAAATGTCAAAAAAGAAACACGTGCTTTTTTATTTTTCATTAAATATTCACTTTATGAATTTTAATTTGATAGTCTTTATGTATCTAAATAAAATGTAAAAATTAACTATTGAATAACGATTATTTACAACGCGCGGGCAGCGGCCGGCCGTTGACCCACCTGTCTGTTGACCCGTCCGCGTCAGCTGGGCGATAAGTACCTACGTTAGACTGCAATCATTTTGGTCATTTTTGCTATGTTTAAAACACTTGACTTGACCAGCCCTCGAAACTTCTTGCAGTTTCTAGAAGTCACCTTATATACCTATAGTATGTATGTATGTATGTTACACTCGCATGAATGAATGCGAAGTAGGTATACTAATCAGATTATGTGGGGCAGTTGTGATTCCTGATCTTATTTTGTTCAATTTGTGACTAGGTATTTTTCGTCAGTGGATTAAGTGGCGCATAATAAGAAAAAAAATCTCTTGACCCACTAAATAAATTGTGTTAAGTATACAAAATCAAAATTGATAAAGTCGGTTCCACCCAAAATGTTAATTGGAACTTTGAAATTTGAAAAAATCGCACGCTCACACAAAATATCTAGATAGCCCAACTTAAGCTTTTACATGGTTTTAATGGGTAACTATATAGATACGTAAGATAACGGTTAAAGATACTAAAAATACATAATTATTACGAGTCTACAAGAAAAAACACAGACTAGCGTCAATTTAGGAAAAATGGTCTGAATCTAAATTGACCCGACCGCGAATCGAACATGGCGAACCGGCGGCGACGTGACTACGGAGAGACTAAGGTCTAGACTACTCTAGACTAAGGTATGGAAACTATGGTCGTGACCACGTAGTTTTATTTATATTTCCCTAACTTCTTCAATTGAATTCGTATTGAATACAAGACCACGGAGTTTGATTGGCAAAGCAATTGAATTCGTATCCATTAGCGAAGGGCACAAAGAATGTAGTGAGGTCATTCTGTTCCATTAAGTCTTACGCGTGGTCATCTTGCACAACTGTTTGTAGCCAAATGTCACTAATAAACGCGATGACATCATTCAGACGAGGTTTTTAATGATGACTGAAGTACTCGGAGGTCGGGCGGTGATTAGAAAGAGCTAATGACTATGTATTTATCATTGTCAAGTGTTATGATCTGGTAGGTGGAGAAGGCCACGTTGGCCAAGTACTTTGTAGCACTCGAATTATCCCAATTGGCTATTTGACAGTTGTAACAATACATTATGAAATGTGTCGGAAATGGTAGTTTATGATTTAACGATAATTATCCAATAGTTTTTTTTTAATTAAGATAATTTGTAAATATTTTATTATTACAAAATAAATTTGCGATTTTATTATCTGTGGATTACAAGACCCGAAACACGGGCGACTAGGGGCGGCCATGATTGAGCTTCATGTGACGTCACATTTCACTAAATTATCATAAACTATCTGTCAGGTTTCAAGATAAGTTTCTATATTTATTGAAATGTGACGTCACTGAGCAAAATGTCACTTGACCAACCGTTTTCGCACGAAATTGGAAATCAATAAAGAAAAATATGTATTTTTCTGTTTTTTAGAAAAAGAAAATATTGTACGGGGTATAAAATATGCGTTTGTAACTTTTTACATACTTTTTCGAACACTGTCAAGTAGCCAATTACGTGTAAGTATACATTTAATTCCTTTTTTTTTGTTTTTCTACGATTAAGCATTCATCTCAGCTGATGTTAGGTGATAATAAGACTGACCGTGAAAGCGCACTTCACCCGGATCCCTCAACAAATGAGTACTGTACGATCGAGGATGTTCCCGGTCGACATTAAAGTCGCTTACCGACCGCGCGTACGTACAGTGTAAATCGGTCGCTTGCACACGATTCGAACATCACCGAAAAGTGCATCGATCATACAGTATCTACTTATTAGTTGAGGTACAATGACTCGACTGTACATGACAATACATTATGCCGCCTTAGAGGTTTTTATAGTCTGCGCTGTGCTACTGCTGGGCAAAAAAAGACAAATTTGTTTACGCTCACACCAATTATCTAGACCAAGATGAGTATTCTATTGAAACTTGTTAATATGATAACGGATAACGGATAAATATACATAAACATAGAAAAAACACCCAGACCAGAAATCAATTTAGAAAAACGGTTTTTCTCTAAATTGCCCCGACCGGGAATTGAAACCGGGACCTCAGAGATGACGCGGGCGCGAAGCCAGACCCGGCGTGCTAACCACTTGACCACGGAGGTCGTTAAAGGATTCCCCCAAGTTCTTTTATCTATCACTTTCCTGAGACACCAGGGGATCCTGCACGAAATTGTGAAAATTTACGTATTTTTAAGTTACTTGTACTATGCGCTGAATTAGTTAAATATATTAAAAGAACTTACGTAAGTTAGCTTGATCATTGCACAAGGTCGTGGCCTTGTTGAAATTTGAAACCAATTCTTTAAATAATAGGTACTTACATAAATCTAATGAGTCCTAAAAACATTTTTTTTCGACAACTTTCTTCAAATTCAAATTTTACGCATGAAACAATAATTCTTACATGAAAATATTTGTATTGATATTCCGCAGGGCACCCCCTTCTTAAAAAAGTAAATTTTAATTTTTAACACAAGCGCGTGATGTTTTTGTACATTTCGCAGAAAAAAAACATTGTTCTAATTTAATTAATAGGTCTGAAACTTCAAAGCAGAATTGTTCTAATTTTAAATATCAATATGATTGATTTTTCTTTGTAGTTCATGTCAGTTTTTCTCATCGCGCGGCACCCCCTTAAGTCAGTCGGCCATGTATCATTATCATCATTAGGTACTTTGGAGCTTTTCAGCGAGCAGTGCGATTTTCTAAGTTAAAGCCTTGGCAGCAGCGGCTGCCGCAGCGCTGAGATTTGACCCTGTCTCTTTCATATACATAGAATTGGAAAGAGACAGCAGATCACAGCCATGCGCGCAGCGTTATGTGTCGCTTAGAGAATTGCATAGCAGCTGTCGTATTACCAGACACAATGGAAAATTAATTCTACCTACCTCTAGGAATCTTCGTGACAAAAAAGGTAATATTATAAAGTACCATACATATATAAGGTGACTGCTAGAAACCGCAAGAAACTTTTAAGGGCTGGTCAGGTCAAGTGTTTTAATCATGACAAAAATGGTCTCATTGCAGACTAACGGTAGGTACTTATCGCCCAGCTGACGCGGACGGGTCAACAGACGGTCGGCCGGCCGGCCGTTGCCCGCGCGTTGTAAATAATCGTTATTTTTAATTGTTTTTTTTTATTTATCTTATGTTATTGCTTTAAAATAAATTAGATACTCAAAGACAATCCAATTAAAATTCACAAAATGAAATATTTAACTAAAAATGAAAAAAAAAACGAATTCCTTTTTAGTCATTTTTGTCATGTTTAAATCACTTGACCTGACTAGCCCTTGAAGTTTCTTGCGGTTTCTAGCAGTCACCTTATATAAACACGACTATTATCCCCGAAGGGTTAGTCAGAGACTAGGCAATGAGGACCGCAAAATCAGTCCTCTACCATAGCCCATTTTTCACCAAATAGCGACTGCACATGTGCTCAGCATGACAGGTGGTGAGCCTATCGCCGCTCTATGCTGTTCGACGTACGTGCAGTCTTTAATCCGTTAGTCGCCTTCTACGACACCTAAGGGAAGAGAAGGAGTGGTAGTATTCTTTAGGGTAGTGGCGTTTTTCCCCAGTTTTATTTTCACCCGAAAATATTATAAATTTTAATTACTATGAATCAGTTTCGTTTTCACCCGAATTTACGTGTGCTATTCGCATAGATCTGCCTAACTAAACTCATACAAAAAAAGACAGGTAAAGGTGAATACAGAAGTGTTTCAGTCTTTATTTACATTAATATTTTAATTCCCGCTATCGCGACACGGTTGATAAACGAACAATGTCGTAGCATAATAAAGATGTTCTGTAACGTCACATTGTATTTTAAATGTCCAGCTGATAAATGGAACTCATGAAATAAGCGGTATTTATCCCAAGGGAGCAGTCTGTCTGCTATTGAAATGCCAAGGTATGGAATTTGCAAGCGCAACCACCGGAAACGACTGGGACCTGTTGATTTATAGAATCTGCTTTCGATGCCATTCATTTATTTATTTAATCTTCTATGCATAAAAAATACTGTAACAGGATGCCTTAGGAAAATATTATGATTATTAATTTTGCTATATATTACCGTGTCTCGTAGCGGTAAAAGAATACTACCAGCCCCCCGCTGTCTTCCCTTGGGCGACGTAAAAGGCGACTAACGGACTTAGAGCGGCGAAGGGCTCACCACTTGTCACGCTGAGCATATGTGCAGTCGCTATTTGGTGAAAAGTGGGTTATGGTAGAGGACTGCTTTTGCTGTCCTCATTGCCTAAGTCTCAACCCTTTGGGGATAATAGTCGTGATTATGTAATTTTGCTAGTAGGTATTAAGTACCTATATTAATATTTAATGCTAGTGCATGCATTATAAACTTCAATACATAACATACATACATAAGTAAGTACCTATATACAAAGATCTATCCAAAACTGTAAAATTTCTCCAATAAATATTGACTTTTGTTACAAAGTTCAAAATGTATTGAAAATTTGACATTTCGTGGTAAGTTGAAGTCGTCTGTATATACATACGTACTCGTATTATCACCTCCGCTCGCCCAATCTGAAGAAGAGCCTTTTTAACCAAAAATAAGTTTTTGAGTTGAATGGGGCGTTATCAAAACGATTAGACCAGTTCTCTAGCGGACTGTACCCCAAAAAGTTTGAACCACTCAAATGCGATAGGCACTTTTAGGTAACAATAAATCAATCTGAAGCTGACGGCGCAAAGATAAGGCCATTCGTTAGAATAACCTTTGTCCTTGTATTCTGGAAGTGGCTGAACAATTACATACATTATACTGCATTAATAGGTTCAATGTCCAAAAAAATATAACAATAGGTTAATCAATTGTAATGGCCCATATGTGTAGGCTGCGGGACCGTGAACCGGTTAAAAATTCAAGATCCTACTAATATTATAAGCGCGAAAGTTTGTTACTCTTTCACGTAAAAACTACTGAATGGATTTAGATGAAATTCGGCATACAAATAGTTTATAACCTGGATTAACACATAGGATACTTTTTATCCTGATATTCCTACGGGAATGGGAACCACGCGGGTGAAACCACGAGCGGCCGCTAGTTCAATATAATTTGTTCCTATTGGAAAATGTTGAAAACATTTCCACGAGCAGGATTCGAACCTGCACTCTTCTGACAATCCGGGTCGGGTGCTCTTCCAATTAAACTACCGTGGCTTTATCCGGCCCGCTGAAATTCATCAACACTTTTTTACTTTTCACTTTGAAAGCAAAGGAGATTGACCATTTTGGACCAATTGCTCCCAAGCATGGGAATACTTTTATTTGTTTCCTTACATGAAGATATATTAAAACAAATATAATAAAAAAAAACATCCACGGGGTTATATCGTACCTAAAAACTTATCTTATGGCTTTTTGGTGCTTTAACTTTTGATATATTTTTTAAACGTTGTCGTTTACGTTAAATAATATTATTATGTTACTTATTCTACCTCTCGAGTCCGGTCCCAACCTTGCTGGTCTCGCTCGAAGCAAGTTTTTTTTTGTAAGATCTATACGAAAATGACAGATTTGTATAGTGCTGTCTCGATTTGTAATTCCAAGTTATGTTGGTCGATCTGTACGACAAAATCGCAGCGAGAGTTGAGATAAATCAAGCCCACCAACAATGTGCAACTATTCGAGCGCACTTAAAAAGCAGGAGTGCCCTTCGGTTCGCTTAAAATTTTTAGTTCTAATTTCATATCGCCGAACTATGTTGGCCTCAAATTTTAACGAACGATAATTGTCTACCCTAACAGTTGTTTTCGCACTATTATAGTTTTGCCTAAAAATTGAAAACCCTAATTTTTGAATCCCTACTAATATTAAATGCACTAAAATGTATCGACATAACTTTCTTTCGGCATTACAAAGATTACGCTGTAGTGTTGAAAGCCCTGATTTATTATTATAATTAAGTAGGTAAGTTCAAATTTTAATATATTTTTTTAATTAGACAACAGAAATACTAGGTGCCCTTCTCCTATAGGTCACGTGATTAATTTAAGCGTAGCGATTGTCTTTAATTTCGATGTTATTTTTTTTATTAGACAACAGAAATCTACCTTACCATACATTTTGTGCGTTTTAACTTTGTGCTTATTACAATTAATAATTGTAAATAGTAGGGATTATGATTGGTACCGCCTAATGTCGTATTTGGTAAATTTAAGTTCTTCGATAAAGAGTAATTATAAAGAGTAATAAAATTAGTAAAGGCGAAGTAAAAATAGGCTTAACACAATTAGGAAATGTAAAATTGTGCGAAAAAAATTAAGGCTTAAGGCTTGTACGCCATTGACAATTGGGAGTACAAAAAATTCGGCGATTCAATATAGACCCAAAGAGCAGACATACACCGTTTTGTTGACCAAAAGCCAAACAAAAGCCGGAAAGGCCGGACACGACAGTAAAAACACGACACGTCTCACCTGGTGGAAATGGTTGGACGACATCAAACAGTGGACTGGAGTTGACTATCGTCAGTTAAAAGATACTTCATGGGACCGCAAGAAATATTCAGCTGACCTCCAAACTTCATTATAAAGATGACACCCGAATACCCGATAATGATGATTACTGTAAAAAGCCGGACATGTCCGGCTAAATCCGGACACCTGGAAATCCTACTTTTGGGGATAGTAGTCGTGAATCTATACATGCGGCAAGACCTAATACTGAGAAGAAGAAGAAAGAAGAGCCGGCAAGAACCTTAACAAGGGCATTATTTTCCCCCCGTCATAGGAGATCCAGATGACTCGAGTTCGTTTTCCAGCACAATAACAACGTTGATAGAAGTCTAGCCAACGAAAGCTGAACCTCGTAGTTATTTGATTGGGAACACTTTGTCTCTATGTGTGTCTATTCTGAGGTGTCATGTCGTATGTCAAATTGATTTTTTTCTGAGAAAATTGCAGCTGTGCCAGGAAAAACGCGGCAAATTAAAAAAAATCATGACTGGGTAACACAGGGTCACCCAACCTGTGTTACCCAGTCATGATTTTTTTTTAATTTGCCGCGTTTTTCCTTGTCATCTTTTTTTAGCCAGACTTTTAATAATTATTATGCAAGTTTGTAATCATGATAGTTAGCAAAGTTTTATTAAAAAACTATGTCAGTCATCATAACAGAGTTCTAAATTGTTTGTAACCACGACAGTTACCAAAGTTTTATTAAAAAGCTATGTCATTCATCATTACAGAGTTTTAAATAAGAGTTATAAAAAACTGTCAGGGTTGAGTTTGGGCTGCAAAGTTGCACAGTGCATACAAACATTTTCAGTGACTATTTTTTGTTCTTTTTGTTAGTTAGATAGTTTAAATTGAAAATAGTATCGCTCCAACTTTTACAATCCGGACGAGTAGAACTGAGCTAATGAAATGAAATTCGACAGGGAAACAAAGGTTTTGGTAGCACAGTTGGAAAGGTCACTTACTTGCAAAAAAGGGGTAATAATGAATCGTGTGATTTTAAAACAACACAAACGCCACTTTTTTAGAAATCGAGTTTTTGAACGCAACTTTTTCTTTAGGCCTATTTACATATTTGCCATAAAACCACACAAATGTCTTATGATGTTTTATACTTTAAGCGTGGTACCTATCGAATATTTTATATAGTTTTAAATGAAAACAAGTCCAACCATAGTTAAAACATGTGTTGTTTTTAAACAAAATGCTATACAAATGTCAAAATTTTACACTTGAAAGTCAGTCAGAAGAAACCAGACAAAATCCCTTTCCGGTATTAAAATTCTACTAATTTATGTTTAAAGAATATTTATTTCTTATTAAAAACCATTACAGTCACTTACATAAGAAATTGTTAACAATAATGTAGGTAGGTCTAACTGTCCAGTAGTTCGCAGATATTTGGGTTTGGGAATCGTCTCTCAAGCAGGTTCGAGTCAAATTGTGTACTTACAAGGTAAGATGAACCGTATCATACGAAAACACTGTAAGAGTCAATGATATTATATTTTATTGTAACATCATTGGTAAGAGTATTGTTCGTAATTTGAATTCTGTTCAAATACTCCTGGCTGTTTTCTTGCTCGTGACTACATTGATGGACTTATAGAACACACTTTTAGACTAAAAAAATACAATTCCAGTAGATTACTGACTATGCCCTCTCAAAAAGTTTTCCAGATGGGAAAAAAACCTATCAATGTCTAGAAATTTAATTATGTGAATAAACTTGCGCGCTACCTCCCAAAAGAACCTGAAACCTGTGAAATTTAACTTTAAAGTTTAATTACACATCTTTTCATCTGCTCCGGGAGCTTGGCATCACCAACCCGCTTTTAGCAAACGTGGTAATAAGCCAACCAATACCCATTAATTCTGCGATGACTTGATAGTGGAGGTCTTTGCCTACCAGTGGGATAGTATATTAAGCTTTTTTAAAGTGACAACTTAAATTTAACCTCTCTTCCCTTGGGTGTCGTAAAAGGCGACTAACGGACTAAAGACTGCACATACATTCAACAGCATAGAGCGGCGATGGGCTTACCACCTGTCAAGCTGAGCACATGCGCAGTTGCTATTTGGTGAAAAGTGGACTATGGCAGGGGACTGCTTTTGCAGTCCTCATTGCGTGGTCTTTGACTAACCCTTCGGGGATAATAGTCGTGATTATATGTATCCTACTTAAATAAGTTAGCTCAACCTGATAAAAATTAATTTGTATTCAGTTCCAGTGTCCCAGACACGTAATTGTGTAAATATTTTTAAATCCAGCCTCTAGGTCGGCTCTGATTATCTTGTGAATTCCTCAGAAGAAGTTTGCGGCCGTCGGGGGGAGGGGGTGAAATGTGATTTTAACAAATGGCTCCATGTTTTGAACCCTTCACTTGGCTCGGAGAATGGTGACACGTTTTGCGTTTTATGCCACAATTTACGTGATGTGAAAATGTTTTAGGGGAGTTTAGAAATTTAAGATGTCGCGAATATAACTTCGCGTGGTGTACAACATGACGTTGACGCGAAATTGCTGTTGCTTAGGTACTATTACTTTGTCATAGAAGTCTGGTACCTTCATGAAACCGTTTGAAATGGCTGTACTCATATTCTTGCTAGGTTCGCCTTATGTCGTTTGAATCCTTCGATCAGTTTTATATAAACTATATGCACAATCAAAGCTCTTAATGTATACTCGTATATACGAGTACAGAGGGGTCTACTTTCAAAACCCCCTAAAACAAATATTGGTCACTTTAACTATAACCGAAAAAAAATTACAATGAATTCCTTCTATGATCCACTAAAGATTCCGTAACAAATCCAACTAAAACACGTTTCAAAGCCATTAGGAAAAGTGACATTTGTATTAAAACCCACTAAAACACCAGTCTGTCACTATCAAATTCCACTAAAATAAAGTTGGCCAATAGCAGAGCTTTATTACGACGCGTAACTTTAGAACAGTATGTCGATATTGGGCGTTATTGTTGTCGTCGCGAACGATGCTTTATATGGTTTTGTCTTTGATTAATACCATGTTGATCGAAGGGTTTTGTATTAAAAGGACATCATTCACCTTATGTGGGCCTTTGGGCTTGATGTGAACTGTTAAATAATCACTTGTATTCCACATAATAGTGTAGATTATTGGCTATAGAAACGGTCTACAAATG
Source organism: Scoparia ambigualis (assembly GCA_963921215.1). NCBI lineage: Eukaryota > Metazoa > Arthropoda > Insecta > Lepidoptera > Crambidae > Scoparia > Scoparia ambigualis. The sequence continues at coordinate 10,995,535 of OY992520.1, read as the reverse complement.
TTTTTTAGTACCCAGATTCACTGAAAGAGAAAAAAACGATGTAGAACTTACTCTTTTTAAACTATGAAAAAGCAATGAAAAATCTCAAAATGGTATAGTTTTGGTTTAAAAATGTTCCTAATTGTATAGATTGGGGGTATTTTTATTATTATAATAATAGGTAGTACCTACAGTACAGTCAGGCCTGGGTGAGAATCCACCCGGGTACTTGATACAGTATCAGATACATTGCGTGCTTCACCTCTAAGAGGGTATCTAGCTTTATGTCTTCTCTGATGCGCCCATAGAGTACTTATTGGATGCGCCCAGATCGGCATACGTCTGCCTAACGTATTTTCTGCATTATGCATTTCTACAATAAAAGAAAAAAAACGACAATAATTATCAGGGGTCGTTAATAATATCGATACTTTATCGATTTTGAAGGCACTTGCATCCCTAGTCAGAACAGAACACAGATTCAACTCGTTCACTTAGTAGTCTGTGACAGATTTTGATAACAACACCACATTTTTTTCGTTCTGTATTTCATAGATAATAATTTATAAGAAAAAGTGTAAAAACAACCGTGCCGCGTATCGTAAAATAAAAACATTTTTAACAATACCATGCCCCTTTTATCTTTTATAACTATTCAGAATTATTTCGAATCAAAATAGAAATAAAAGTACAATGCGTGGAGTCAAAAGTGCTAGTGTCCAAAGCCGTCAGCAAAAACAATATGACCGCTTGTGTGTTTGAAACTATGAGACAAGTTGATAACTTTATAAATCTTGTTTTTTATTTAAAAAACTTTGATACTCCAAAAAAGGCATTAATATTTATTTAATATTTAATAGCAATATTTGATAAATTCTTTTTCTCCCAAAAACGTTGTTCAGAACTAAGCCCATTGTGAATGATTTCCTTTAAACATGAATTATCTTCGTTTGTGAAGATGTGCCTTTAGGGGGTTTCGAAAATAGACCCTCTATGTGTATATGACACGAGCTTAGCTGTGATAATACCAGCCACAATATATATTCAATGGTTAACAGATTCTAGGTACAGTCAGCATCAAAAGTAGCTTAGCATATGAAATTTTCAAATGATTGTTACGGTTGAAATGCCCAGAATTGTCTGACATAGCTGTTGAGTCAAAAGCACATGACCGTCACTATGGGTAATTACAGAGAAGTTATAATTATGAACACAAAAAATGTCATATAATTCTGAAATGTTAAATGATGAGTATGTAAAGACACTTTACACGTGACTATTACTTTTGCCACCTTGTTTTTGTTCAGTTACTTTTGATGCTGACTGTACGAGTCTTCGTGACAGACAAGGGGTTAGGTAATCATTTCCACACACAACACTCAAACTCAAACATACTTACCTAAATAAAAGCATGAGACTCACCAAGCACACCCACTAAAATAAGTTATTTAGATCTAAATTGTATGAGGAGCCGAAATTCAGTAATTCAGTAATTCAGGTTCGCCTAGCACTGGTTTCGCTCGTCACCATGGCAATTTTAATGAAGCATTAAAAATATATTTGTTTTTCTTGTTTAATGTTTGTTGAGACGCTGATTGTTAAAGCCATTGTGATGTAAATAAATGATTTGTTTGTTTGTTTATTTTCTTTAGTAGCGTGAGAGCTAATAGTGTCAACATGACGTAATTCTCCTTTTTTACTGTTTTGCCAAAACACATGTCATGTACTATCGGGGTCACCGTCGCTTTATCAGTTTGCAGAAATTTTCGCATGAAGCGCAACGGCCGGCCGGGTGCGTGCCCGTACCAAATAGACGACGCGGTGTGCAAGGGATTTTGGCCTTAAGAGGGTTTACATTTTGGCCTTAAGAGGGTTTACGCATTTCGGTTTCCCAAACAAACTTCCGAGTCGAAATTTTTAAAAACCACACGGAAAGAAATTATTAGTTGGGTTTACCATATTTCAACTAAATTTTAGGGTTAATATAGCACCTACTCTTGAGTTTTGTTGAATGAACAAAAACTGTATTGTTGATCAGTTACGGTAATTTGAACTTATAACATATATCTTTTGTTGTTTTAACGTATTTATTTTGTAAATTTAACTTTAAAAATGGTTATTAAAACAACTTGAACAGTAAAATCAACAATTACCTATTGAATTGTGCATGAATTGTTACGCCAACATGTACAAATAGGTAAAAACAACTGTTTTCATATGAACAAAAACTTTTCTGTGAAAACAACAATTTGTTCATGTTGCTTTAACCCATCACTTTGTTAATTCAACTAATGTGTCGCCAACCAGTGCAAAATCAACCTTTTTGTTCTTTCAGTGCAATAAGCTAATTTGAATGAAACTTTGCATGCTAAAGCAAAATACAGGGATCTAAATAGTTTGTTGAAAACATTTAAAAATAAAGTTTATTTAGCTGAGTTGTTGCGATTTAAAGTCCACTATAGAAAGTTAAAAATCGCATTAACTCAGTTATTTGAACGTTTTTTAAAAATGTTTTCAACAAACTATTTAGATCTCTGTATGTTACTTTAGCATGCAAAGTTTCATTGAAATTGGCTTAATGGTTTGTAAAAATTTCGACTTGGAAGTTTTTTGGGAAACCGAAATGCGTATACCCTCTTAAGACTGGTAAAGCGACGGAGTCCGCTATATTACATCAAAATATGTATGTCAAAGCTGCCACTGTTCGGCTACGATTTAGTAAGGGATTGTGTATCTATTAGTTTTTAATGTGCCATCACTGCTTATGGGTCCTATCAGCTCTTATTGGATTTAGGAACTAATTCGTCAAGCAGAAAGAAAGTTCCAATTGGTCAAGTGTGTTTGTACCGCGTGCTTGCAATTGGAACTTTCTTTCTGCTTGACGATTCGCAACTATAACTAGGACTTCTTGGCGGGAAAGTGAAGCGTCATGTCTGCAGTTTAGCATTATTTCCAATAATTTGTGTTTTGTCAAATATTAATGTGAAATAATTGTGGATTTATTACTGTTAAGTGTTCGTGAACGTGCATGAGTGTTAGCAAATAAAACAAAACAGTGCAACATCTACTTCAAATTCTCTCAAGAAGTCCGCGTGAGACCTCAATAAAGTCCCACAGCTTTATTGAGTCTCGAGGGGTTTGGGGGAAAATCATTTACCATTAAACGTTAATTATACTCATTATCATCCACTTATTGTAAAGAAAATAATAATTACTATTAAAAACAATGTTCTGATCGCACGAAGCCATTATGAAGAGAAAAAAAAAACTATGACTAATATCAATACACTACCACGTGTATGACGGAGCATCACTTGAGAACGGCTCGACTGATCTGGCTGATTTCTTTTTGTTGTGTTCTTCATCACCAGGACGAAATATTTTTATGGAAATTCGTCGCAGGGTTCGGGGCGTTCCGCGATAGTTTAAAACAAAACAAAACTTTAGGCAGTGACGCATAATACTTCATTTTCCCGCCAGAAGTCTTCCGCTTCTTCCGTAAGCTTATAACTTTTTTTAAATAAAACATTACATGCGTCAGCTCTTGAAACTGTGAGAGACTTTTAAATAAATAACGCGAAGCATGCGAATTATCGAAATTGAGGGAATATCGCCGTTCGCAGATCGTTTTCCCTCGGCACTGGGGCGCAGCGGGCTTATATTTTGCATAAATTTTACTTGTCAAAGGGGTTGAGTGTATCGGGTAATGTAACAATAAGTTATGACTATACGCGATAAGTTCTTCTGCGTACGTGGCACCATTCGGGCGAAGTTAAACCGATTACCTGTATATTCGATGGAGAGGCAAGTCAAAACCTTATCCTACTTTTCAAGTAGAGGTATACCTACTATAACTATAACTATAACTATAACTAATTGAAATCTTTATCATATATTAATTTATTTAATTTAAATGCGGCAAGTGCAATACAGTGGCTGATAACTAGCGGTATTATACTATATATTTTATATATTATAATACCGCTTCATATATTTTTTATTTAAGTCAAACATTCTGCCAAAGTGCAACACAGTTGGTCGGCGGAGTTCGAGCAGAAAGCAGCTCATTTCGAAACATAACAATGATAACAAAAGAGATAACATTTATGTAACAAAAAAGAGGCAACAAAAAGAGACACCGACACATACTTAAATAATAATAAAAAAAGAAAAAATGGTTTACCTACCTACGGTCACACCAATTATATAAGTATTCTTATGAAACTCGTTAGTATGGTAAGAATAACGGATAAACTCAGACTCGAAATCAATTTAGGGAAACAGTTTTCTCTATATTGACCCGACCGGGAATCAAACCCGGGACCTCAGATATGGCGCGACGCCAGACCCACCGTGCTAACCACTGGACCACGTATGTCGTCGTAATGCCTACGCAAGATATTTTTTAGTTTATTTTATTCAACATCATCTGCCTCTAAGCGATGCTCAAATGCCTTCATCTCCCTAGGGAGTCCATTATAATAGTGTGGGTGTCAGCCATTGCCTAGTTCGCTTTCCATAGTAGTTCAGTACTTTAGGTACCTCATACTTTTTTAGTTAGAATTTAAATGCGGCATGTGTAATACAGTGGCAGATAACCAGCGGTCCTAGTCATGAAAAGTGTTTTTCAGATTTTGTATGCAAAACTATAAATTTGGATAGCGTGATTCAGCAAATAACCATCAATTGTAGCAATGACTTCATTTCGTTGATTTAGGCCTCTGCCAGCACACGGTATAACAGAAAGCAAAATAATCTTTTAACTAATACTTAAATATTTAAGTATCTATTTAGATCTAGACAGAAGGATGTTTGGTCAAGGTGTCGGAGCCTTCAACAGTATTTAGTACAATCAATTTTATCGACAAACCATACCCTAATATGAGTTTTTTCTCCAACCCTAGTAAAATGACAGACATTGAAACTTTTATGTCACCGAAACATGAGTGCAGCAATATCTATTTGAGTAGAGGTCCAACAAACCAAATGTAGCCAATAATATATCAATGTCAAGCATTTTTCAAATATATTTCAATTAATAATTCAAAAATAACTTTGACATAAAATGTGGAAAGGAAAATTATATATATATATTTTTTTTTTTTACTTTTTTTGAAAAAGTACATTACCTATGACGATAAAATTTATTGAATTAAAGTCTCTGATACCGGTGACCAACCACCCTATATTTGCACGTATAAGTAATCTAATCCAAAGCTAATATTAAAATTCCAAACGTTTAAAATTTCGTTTTCGTGTTCGTAATAACGCAACTGCTGAGAAGATAAAATTGTAAGTTGAACGATTTACTTAAATGCATATTATTCATAGGTCTAAAAATGATAGTTTAAAATTTAAAGCAAAGTTGCATTAAAGTTCTAAAAGCCATTTTAGGATTAATTACTAAACTTCGTTAGCGAGGACTAATACACTATCCCAGAAGACCCTGTTACTGGAATAAAAATAAGTACCCTATGTTATTGTCTGTCTATGTGTGAAACATTAAAATCAGTTCAACCTTTCTTAGGGATCACTTAAATACAGATAAGCATACTACATATTTATATAAAATAGATTTATATATTTCTTTTCTTAAATAATGTCTTGGGTTAGTTATCACATACGTAGGTACAGCCAGTGTAAAGTAAAAGATAATAGCAAATATTTTCTTTGCATTAAGTAGGTGATAATGAGTGATAACATGAATGTTTAATGGTTCATAAATATTCCAATACCTTGAGTTCCAGTTAAGATGTGGGACTATACTGAGACTTCACACGGACTTCCTGAGAGAATTTGAAAACTGATGTTGCACTGTTTTGTTATATTGCCAACACTCCGCCAACAGTGCGGCAGTGGACTGCTGGCGGTCCTCATTGTCTAGTAACTAAAGTGGTCAGCTACTTTTGCCGCTGCCTGTACCGAGCGGCCCTGAAAATAATTATGCTTGTGTGAGAAATGTGTAGCTCTTTATTATTATTATTAAAAAAATTGAATGTTATCTCTTATACATATAGTCGTATAATTCGTAGCGGCCTCGGAATTTTTAGAATCATTAAATTTATATAAAAAAAGTAATTTTAAACCAAAAATCTTCGAAAATCGCTTTAAGTTAACTGTGAATATCTCCTATCTACGATAATATTTTGAGCAAAATTTATACCAGAATAATTGTTACTTTATGAGGAATAAAGATTTTATAATGAATGTATTATTCTAAACGATAAATTCAACTGCAAAATTACTACGTCATTTAACGCAAAAATCGCAGTCGAGATGTAATAGGGCCCTTAATTAAGTCAAATGAATAACAAACCCTATAAGCAAAATACAGATAGACTGATTGTTAATTTCGGTCTTTAATCACCATGCTTGCTAAAATGCGGGCGATGCATAGAAATTAGTCAAGTAATAAAAGAAATAATCAGCACTACACATTTCTCACACAAGCGTAATTATTTCCAGGGCCGGTCGGCACAGGCAGCGATAAAAGTAGCTGACCACTTTAGTACTATGTCATGACAATTTACTAGAAGTTGCGTTATACATTTACATTACAGATTATATAAAGTGACTGCTAGATACCGCAAGAAACTTTAAGGGCTGGTCAGGTCAAGTGTTTTAAACATGACAAAAATGACAAAAAAGGAATTTGTGTTTTTTTCATTTTTAATGAAATAATTAATTTTGTGAATTTTAATTGGATAGTCTTTGAGTATCTAATTTATTTTGTAACATACGGCCGTCTGTTGACCCGTCCGCGTCAGATGGGATGATTCTATTTTCAAAATTTGAATCTCAATACTTTTTTATTTCTTCTTTTATTGTTTTGTGGTAGTTTTGGCGGCAATCCTGATTTTTAATTTTAAGTTTTGAGAATTATTTTGAAGAAATATGGGCAAAAATAATAGTTGCGATCCAACACTACGAACAATTATCATGAAGTTTGTCGAGCGTGGTTGGTCATACCGAGGGATAGCAGAACATTTAAATTGTTCAAAAACTATGGTATGCAATGCAGTGCAACATTTCAGGCGCAATAACACAGCTTTAAATGTGCCCAGGACAAAAAGATCGAGAAAAACAACTCCGCAAGAAGATAGAATGATAACCAGGTTAGCTAAGAAAGATCCGTTTCTAGGCTCTATTTTAATTAAACACGAAGTGTTTGGGGCAGACGAAAGAGCCGGTGTATCAGCGAGGACCGTTCGACGACGTCTGGTAGAAGCAGGGTTGTTCGGAAGAGTGGCTCGCAAAGTACCGTTGTTGAAGAAAGAACATAGAAATGCTCGTTTGGCGTTTGCACGTAAATATGGACATTGGACCTACGCCCAATGGCAACATGTATTATTCTCTGACGAGACCAAGATTAATTTAATTTCTTCAGATGGAAGGCAATACGTACGGCGTCCTGTAAAAGCGGAAATGAATCCAAGATTCACAAAAAAGCAGGTGAAACATGGCGGTGAAAACTTTAAAATTTGGGGTTCATTTTCTGGACGTGGAGTGGGACCTGTGAGAAAAGTTCAGGGTAACTTAGACCAACATCAATACAAAACAATATTGGAGGAAACTATGCTTCCCTATGCTGAGGAGCATCTCCCTATTATATGGACGTTTCAGCATGATAACGACCCGAAACATACCGCCCGTTCAGTCAAGTCGTTTCTTACCAGTCAGTCAGTATCGGTGCTAGATTGGCCAGCAAATAGCCCGGACCTCAACCCAATTGAGCACCTTTGGCACGAAATCAAGAAAAAAGTTTCAACTTATCGTACCACAACTTTAGATCAACTTAATCAAGCTTTTTGTGAGGCATGGGCAAACATTCCTATCGAAACATGTCAGAAACTGATAATGTCTATGCCACATCGGTGTCAAGCGGTAATTACTAACAAAGGTTTTGCTACTGGGTACTGATTTTACACGTAATAAAATGGAGCTTTTAAAAATATTATAATACTGGAGATTATTCGTTTTGTTTAACTCTATTCATCATTATACTTTACTGTCCTTAATTAAATGTCCAGCTACATAATTATACCTTAAAATTTAATACATGTTCAACCTTTGATATTAAATACTTTTTTCTATTTAATTATTCTCTTATTTACAGCCATTTATAGTATAGTAATCGGACCAAATTATGCAAATAATAGGTGCTGAAAAATCAATAAGTTGACCACGACTGTATGTATGTAAGTATGTATGTAAGGTAGGTATTAAAGTGCTTTGCTACTATCGTAGCCGACTGTACGCTATGTTGTCCGAGTTACGATGGTTAAAATAAATAAACAAAGGTCCATTTGTTAAAATCACAATTCGCCCATTTTGTACGAGGCTTTGTACGACGAAGTTGTTCGAGTGGTGTTGTGGCGTATACTCGTACCTCACGTGGTGTAAACCGCATTAAGCTAGAACTGGAACTAGGTAGTAGGTAATAAGTAGGAAAGTTCACATTTTGTACCGGAATACGCTACTAAAAATGTAGATGTAATTAACGGGTGTTGCGTGTTTTTTTAGGGTACCGTACCACAAAAGAAAAAATGGAACCCTTGTAGGATCACTTTGTTGTCCGTCGTCGGTCTGTCAGTAGCCTTTTTCTCATAAACGCATGGAGATTTCAAGTTGAAATTAACATCCAAACCTACTTACGTCTGCGGCCCCTGTAAAAATTGCAAGCTTCTTAATCTAATAAGTGCGGTTTTGTGTGGAAGAGCTGATACTTTTTCGAATTATTCGCATATCTTCGGTTTCGCATTTTAACAGATTTGCATCTCTTCAGATTCTCGTTTCTTCGGAATCTCTTTTCGCCATATTTGTACAAGCGACGCAAAAACACTTAGTAGGTATCACTTACATGCTAACTACAAAAGATCTGGAGCAACATGAAATAATTCTTACATGCATATCGAGAGATATAACCATTCCTGTGTGTATAACTTTATTATCTCGTTTGTATCTTATTGTTATTAAATGTTTCGTTTTTAACACATCCGCTTTTTGCTATAACTGTACTCTAATAACAGCGATTCCGAAAAAACGAGAATCTGAAGAGATGCGAATCTGTAAAAATGCGAAACCGATGATATGCGAATTATTCACTTTTTCGCTTTTTCAGGTCACCTTAAAAATAGTTGTTCTCTGCACTTAGTAGGATGGCTCAGTTGCAGGATTATATACCAATTACCTAACACCTTGTATATTTACATTTATCTATTTACTACAATAATAACGACCGCGTCGCGTAGCGGTGAAAGAATACTACTACCCCCCGTCTTCCCTTGGGTGTCGATAATCGAAGTACCTATTACGAAAAACTAAATTCGATCTAACGGATCAAAGTGAGTGAGTTTGACTACAGTGAGCAGAACTAGCCTATTCTACACACACAGTCGCGCGCGCTCACAGCTCGCTTCTGTGTGCGTGATATTTGGACTTAAAAACCTAAACTTGAGGTCTCGCGCTCGGAGGGCGATTAACAGACTAAAGACTTCACATAGGTACATTCAAAAGCATAGAGCAGCGATGTGCTCACCACTTGTCACGCTGAGCACATAAGGTGCAGTCGCTATTTGGTGAAAAATTGTCTATGGTAGAGGACTGCTTTTGCTGTCCTCATTGCCTTGTCTCTGAATAAGCCTTCGGGGATAATAGACGTAATTATATGTATGTATGTACAATGACAATAATGTCAAATTAAAAATACAAAAGCAGCGATAACACTAAAAGCCGATGTCTGTAAGCCACTGGACCGGTTTGTTGATCCGAGAGACACTTAAGAGGCCTATTACATCTCGAATGTGATTTTTGCGTAAAATGCCTATTTACGCACTTTATAGTAATTTTGCAGTTGTATTTATCGTTTTTATCAAAATAGGATAATAAATTTGTGCATATTATTACAAATATCCATTTTGTGAGCATAAGTTGAATTCGGACGGCCGGCGCATCGCATTTTGTAGTAATTTTGCAGTTGTATTTATCGTTTTTATCGAAATAGGATAATAAATTCATTATAAAATCTTCATTCCTCATGAAGTAACAGTTACTCTGGTATTAATTTTGCTTAATAATATTATCGCAGATAGGAGATATTCACAGTTAATTTATAGCAATTTTCGATTTTTTTTGGTTTAGAAAAAGATTTTTTTCCTATATAAAATCAATGATATCTAAAAATTCCCAGGGCACCACGCATTATTCGACTATATAAGAGATAACATTATATTTTTTTTATTTCACTTGTTTAGAACTGTAGTTCAATCGATGAGCTCAAAAAAGTGCCTTCGCGCACTTTATGAAAATCTTTCTCTGCAATTTTGGATTTAATTAAAAAGATAAGCAAAATTTACAAAAAGCGAGACCACTAAGCACTATTCCAATAGCTATTCTACACTATTCAATAAGTCATAATTGTTAATGTATTTTCGTTTCTGAGATCCATAACGCCAAAGTTGGCCATTTTACGCAAAAATCACAGTTAAGATGTAATAGGCCCCTTAAACATCATGCTAATGTATTTTTTTTGTTCCGCTTACTCTCATAAAAATTTATATTGTTTGCGGCAGGTATTTTTATAGTAGCCATTATGTTATAATTTTCGCTAATTCTTTAGAAAGCTATTATGATGATCGCATTATGTTTACCTCTTTTTCTGGTGTTTCGTTTTTACAGTTAATGCTGGATACAGCCACATCGTTTCTTTACTCATGTGATACAGCGTTCTCTGTAATAGGTATAAAGGTTAAACCACCGGTTACTCAACCCGGAACCTCTGGGTTTCGGGTTGAGTTTACTAGGTTTACTTTGTTCTTACGTTCTTATTACGTCTGCCTGGCAAGCTACCGTCATCTTACTTGGGTCGTTAACAAAATCATTATTATTGAAAAAGGCTGTTTGGGTTACCTATAAAGTAAAATATAGAAGAACAGAAGACCTCTTTTTTTTTGTTCTGTGGTGGATAGTGATGATTAAATGTCAGATATACAACCACGATAGCTTATTTGGTCGAACGTCTGACCCGGAATGTCAAACGGAGCGGGTCTAGATCCCGGCTTTGAAAAAAATGTTTAATTTTCCGTAATTAATTAAGGGGGTGCCGCGCGATCGCAAAAACTGATATAAGTGAGACTTCTAAGCAAAATCAATCATATTTATATTTATAATTAAAACTTTTCTGCTTTGAAGTTTTCAGACCTAGTAATTTCATGAGAGCAATGTTTTTATACTGCGAAATGTGCAAAACCATCACGCGCTAGTGTTAAAAATTAAAATTTACTTTAAAGAAGGGGATGCCACATATATCGTATAGTACAAATATTTTCATGTAAGTAAGAATTATTCTTTCATGCGTAAAATTAAGAAAGTTGTCGAAAAAATATGTTTTTAGGAGTCATTATATTTAGGTATTGTTTGTTATTGTTTAAAGAATTTGTTTAAAATTTAACAAGGCTATGACCTTGTGCAATGATCAGGCTAACTAACATAAGTTCTTTTAATGTATTTAACTAATTCAGCGCATAGTACAAGTGACATAAAAATACGTCAATATCAACAATTTCGTGCAGGACCCCCTTAAGATAAATAATGACAAATAGAGACTTGGCCTCGTATAATACACGTGTGCAATTATGGTTTCGATATAATTAACACAAACCTGTGTTGACACGCGGCTGTCGCCACGAGCGAACGGAATCTAATAAATATTAATTATCTGTGGAAGTGTGGACATGTTGACATAAACGACAGATTTGTAAAAAAAATGGGTTGTACTACAAAACCACTACATAAGTTTATTTCCATCGTTCTTTTAATACTCCGAAGTAAAACGTCGACTTAGGGTGGATTAAACTAAACTGGAATAAGACTTACCTACTCCGGGATTAGTCTATACAAATTCGGCGTTTAATCTAGGTATAAGACCTTATACCAGTTTGGTCGAATTCACCCTAAGTGTTTTATTTTATGTCGTCAATTTGAATAAAAGAATTCCGTGGTATTGCGTGTCGTGTTCTCAAACGCCAATCTTAAGCCATTTTAATCCTTGATCGATACTTAACGATAATATCTACTAACTATAAAGTAAGTTAGGGCAATAGGGATATTGGAATCAACAATAATTAATTCCAAAACATTGAAATTACAAGGTAATCTATCGCGGACTCCGTCGCTTTACCAGTCTGTACGCTTACAAAGGCAATGAAAACTGATTAATAATTATCAGCAATACTGGGCGATTGTGACGTGACAAAATATCGAGCAATATACGGAAACAGCAACAAGCATCAATTTGGCGAAATGTTTTGCAACAACAATATTGAGCATTATGGAGCAACTCCAAGAAACTAGGCAATACCACGCAATACTTTCATACACGTACAAATCTATCGCTCGCCGTGGAGGACGCGCTGGCGCTGGCGCCGCAGAAGCGAGACGTAGTCAAACCGCAAAATCAATAAGTGCAAGCGAGACAGGAAACAAAATTGTTTTTCCAGACTCACTGGATATTCGGCAATATGTGACGGCAACATTCAGCAATTGGAATATATGGAGCAATTTTAAGCAAAATTGCCGACACAATTGCCGCAATTTTTTGAAGTTGCTCCACATTCCTCCACTAATTACTCCAGATTGATCAATACGTGTTGCCAGCAATAATTGATTAAAAAAATTGCCCGTGTAAGCGCTCCTTTAAGGCCAAAATCTCTTGCACACCGCGTCGCGCGTCGTCTATTGTTAATGAGAAGGCGACCTTGCTGGTACAGCTAACAAACACAATTTCTGTGCACCCTAAAAAGTGGTTAATAGCAATCAATATATGGAACATGAACAGGAACATGTCATGAATATAACCGACGTTTGAAAGCCTTCGGCAGTACACGTTCAGTCATGTACCAGACGCCGGAAGATTACCGGCAGATTGCCGTACCACAAAATTTTCTACAATCAATTTTGAACTTAATGGTTTGGCTATATAGATCAATACAGATTGGTGAAATTTGACAGTTTTGGCTAGGTCGCTCTGTTGGCGTCGACGCCATCGCTGCTACATCGTACGCGTTAAGCAAAGATCACACTAGCCGAGTTAAATACATAATATTATATTGTACCTATTTAATAAATAGACGAGATTATTTAAAGCAAATGACGTATTAAGGTTGCTTCACACATATCAGTGAAGCCACAGTTCCGACACAGTACCGGCACAGTGTTTTTTATACATTCTCTATGAACGCATCCCCACTTGTTAGTGTTAGTGCTCTCTGTGTCAGTGCCGCCAACGGGAAATCACGGACGTATTCGTTTTGACAAAATTCATAGAGAATGTATGAAAGAATATTTTTCACTGTGCCGGTACTGTGTCGGAACTGTGACTTCTCTGATAACAATATGTGTGAAGCAACCTTTAATAAAATAAAAGGTAAAAACGTTTCCGCGAAATTCTAATAAAAAAAAACAAAATTACAAACTCCTACAAAAAGCCAATTCATATATCGGCGGTATCGCCTATCGGTCGCCCCGAACGCCGCCATTTCTCATTTTGACGTATATCGGTGTTGCCAAGTTTCCCCCACAAATTCCCCTGACGGATGGCTCCATTTGATCACCTCTCGACGGTGGCGTTAATAACGGCATTATCATACATCATACTGTTGCGAACTTGGCCGAGTGTTAGGCGGTTGTGGCGATGGCGTAATATTCCGTTATCAATCCAACGCGATCTAGTGTAAGGGGGTGCCGTAAAAAGAGGTTAATTTTAACAGTCATGTTTATGGTCGTACTAGGCAACATTATTATATTGAACTATACACAACATAAACCGTGTGTAACGGTTCGTTATAAGAATCTAACCGCCTCTGTGGTCTAGTGGCTAAGCCACCGGTTTCAGACCCACAGGTCCCGGGTTCGATTCCCAGCGGGGGGTACATGTTTGTGTGCTCGGTTTGGTTGGTGGTAGGGTTGTTAAGTCCGCCTGGCTAGCTACCACCATCTTATCTAAGTCTGTCGCCATAACAACGATGTTTATAGCATTGTTGTGTTCCGACAGTTTGAGATAAGATAGCCAGTTCCTCAATGGTTGAGGATTCCGGGTGAAGCGCGCTTCCACCTTCGGCCTTATCGTCACTTACCATCAGGTGAGATGAAGGCCAAGCGTTTACCCGTTGTAGAATAAAAAAAAAAGAATAAAATAATAATAAAAAATACTATACCAAGCCCTCTCTTCCCTTGGGTGTCGTAAGAGGCGACTAACGGACTAAAGACTACACATACATCCAACAGCATAGAGCGGCGATGGGCTCACCACCTATCTTATCTAAGCTGAGCACATGTGCAGTTGTAGCTTGGTGAAACGTAAACTATGGCAGTAGACTACTTCTGTAGTCCTCATTGCCTAGTCTCTAAATAACCCTTTGAATGTATGTATGTGAATCTATGTATATTGTATGTAATATACAAGTAATTTAAAAAAAACATTCAGTGCAACACTTAATTCACTTTGGGAACATTTTGAATGAAACATAATAGAAGATTGTATGTTCGTATTAAACGATGTACTTACGTTTGTTTAGCTTAAAAAATACATGTTGGAGGCCATTTTCCCACGGTGCCTGGTAACGTTCTCGGCAGGGAATTAATATTTTTTTAAGGCTGTAAAACGGGGAAAAAACTGTGGCACGCAACCTGATTTTTTGTTCGACGAAAAAGGTACAAATGTAATAATATAATTTAACAGTAATAATGTTAATAATGTTTGTTTATCAGTGGTTAGGCTATTTCTGGTAATAAATTAACGATTAGAAAACGGCGGTATACTTAAAAGTTACGTTTTGCAGTACAAATATAAATAAATAGCCACATCTATGACGGGGCATCACATTTAAGAGCGCCTCGACTGATTTGACTGTTTTTTTTTAGTTTTTCATAATTGATAATAGGTACAAGGTACGTATCAAAGATTAAAAAACGTTAAAAAATAGATTCCTACAACACGCATTGTTACGAGAAGAACTCCACATATCGACGATTGACTCTGATCTGACCGACGTGAACCCGTATCTAGATTCTGTATTCCCTCAGAATATGATTCTGAGAGCATTCCGCATAGATTAACAGGACTGTTCTTATCCTATTGTCTGTGAGAAAACCGTAGAGAATCCTATTTGTCTACGGAGAAAACCTTAAGTCCTTGAGAGATCTCAGTAAAGTCCCACATTTTTACTGAATCTCAAGACTGCAAGAGGCTTGGGAGGTTTATCTTTTACCATTAAACAATCACATTATTACTAATTATCAATTATTTTACGATAAACAAATATTAGCTATTATCTTTTTACTTGACACTGACTAATTAGGCTAATCGCACCAACCATTCATCATCGTCATCATCAGCCAGAGGACGTCTGCCGCTGGACAAAGGACTTCCCAAGGATCTCCACCAAGAGAGGCTCTCTTTATGAAATTATTTAATCTCATTACTCATGAAAAAATAACTATGCCGCCCAAGCCATTTAATAGCAATAAAAAAAGAATGACCAACATTTTAGTTCGACCTCATTGTCGATGGTTCAAGTGGTTCACCGAATTTGTTCTTATTTACCGTTGTTGGAAACTCCTTGTGAAGTTCGTGTTCCGGAGGAACCAATTAACGAAAAGGTCAATATTGCTTGTTCCAAATTCTTGAATTTGTGTTTATTTGAGTAAGCAAAACTCAAACAAAACTAATTTGAAAGTCGTTTAGTTAAGTCAGTTCCATCGGTAATATTAACAATAAACTCTTGTACTGTTATATGTATATTCAAAGATGGTTTTGAATGCAGATGAACAGGTAGTATCATAAACAAACATCTCATAGAGCTATGCTAGTGCCAAATTCGAGGATGAATGGTGGTAAAAAAATTATACACAATTCTCAGTGCAAATATCTTACAGTCACTACGAATTTTACTGTTTTTCGTGAGAAAGACTATTTGCTAGTGGTTTTCTCGTGAAATCTCTCTCAAGAAAATGTAAAAATCTGAGTGACACTAGATATATCACAACCAAAGACTAGTGATATCTACTAGTTATTTCCATAGTGAGACTCACTCAAAGAAGTGTTTAAAAAAATCGATATATTAACTATTGCATCACAATTTATTTTTAAAAAACCTTATGTATGTCAAGAAGTATGAAAACTTAAACACTCGTAGGAAAAATAAGCTTGCCGACCCTAGTTTTAGACTTCATAAAACAGGTGGCTCTTTCTTGGGTAAATGTGTAACCAAATCTCAAAGTACTAGGTACTAGAATGTTTTGGAGCTCTAGGGAATGAAGTTGGTAAATGTGGTTTTAATTATTATTTTCATATGAAAATCATTGGAGCTCTTGGGAATGAAAATATAGAAGTTGAATTTTGGAGAACAATAGATTTGGAGCGCATGGGACTAAGCCGAAAAAACGCAACCTACTACGGTGAACTTCAAGAAAACGTCTTTGAGCAAATATCTAGTTGTCACTCGGAAGTTTACTTTTTTTTAAAGAGCGAATCACTATAGCCCGACTAGTTCGTGCGCGGTCTTTACGCTGATCAATTTCTTTCACGAAAGAAATTGTTCCGCGTAAAGGTCGCACACGAACTTGTCGGGCTCGGGCTATAGTAAACAACTAACAATGGTGTCTTTCTTTCGTAAAAATCCGAGTGGCACTAAATTGTTTAAGGCTGCATGATTGGTGTAATAGTTGTGAAATTTATTTTTATTTATTATTATTGTTATTATTATATTTAAAGCATTTTACCTTCACTGGTGGTAGGATTCTGTCAAGATTTGATTAAATAGCGGCCATTCAGATATTTATTTGTTTTGTCAAGCATCATTGTTTTACATGGCTGTGTTTGATTGTAATAGTCTAAGATCCGAATATAGAACGACCTTCACCGGAAAGGTGGAAAGATGGAAAGTATTTTATATCAAATTTAATATGTTAAAAAATATATCACGAGTGGGCTGGCTGACAAATTTCATTCCAGTACCTATAATGGTTAATTTAAATATTTAAAAAAATATTTTTTTTTACGTTGCACTGGTTTGGTGTGTGTGTGTTTGTAATGAGATTATCTTTATATAAACATAAATTTTATTTATTTTACCAGACGGTTGCAAATTACTAACATTGACTTACTTACCTGTTTACACCTGCCTACCCATTGTTATGACATAAAAAAATAGTCAACCTAACGTTTGCATATTGTATAGGCTTCATACCTATGTAATTTATCTATTATCCAAGCAAGTGCAATGTTTAAAAAAATATTCAAATATTTAATTAATCATATACTGGACTGAAATTTTTCAGGCAACCCACTATATTTCTATAGTGATATATTCTTCCTATGATTGACTATGGTGACGTATGTTATTACGATCTTAATTCAGTCTTGCTGGATAA